>BMAW01110668.1:0-86989 GCA_019974015.1 Nephila pilipes | reverse complement strand
TTAGTGATCTGGGCCCTTTTCTTCTGTAACTACGAAAAGTAGTTATACCATCAAAATTTAAAGCAAGTGCTGCAGCTAAAGTATCAACATTCAATCTTGATTTCTCATTTGCCCAAAAATATTTCAACTACGGCATTAGTTCCAGGGCAGCACAACGCAAATTCTACAAGAATAACTAAATTTTATGTGCAATGTGTTTACTTTTGAAATTGTTAAATATTTCCATCCATCTTTTATCAATTTCAAAGTTTTGATTTTCCCATTGTTCTAATTTATCAGAATTTAAGTATACATCCAGTCTTCTAATTTCTTCAAACAAAGAATTGTCATCAATTTTAATATGAGGCATTTCTTTCGATAAAAACTCAACACAATTTTCAATATCTACCCAATTTACTTACGATGAAGTCAAAAAATGCCATTGAAAACTGTTGTTTCCTGTGATATTTGTTTCAGACTATGCTCGGATTTGATTCCTCTAAGATTGACAATTTTTTTTATTATAAAAGGAATAAATTTTTCTTCAAATCATGATTTATATTGAAGGACAAAATCGTTCAAAATAAGACTAACTTCGGTAGCTGAAATATGTTCACCTTCAATTTTTTGAATCGTTTTGTGGAAAATAGACGGCTGATTATATACAAAATACTTTAATATCTCCGATAATTCATAATTGAAAAAACATTCCGGAATGTTTGGTTAGTTGCTTAAACTTAAAAAAAAAAAAAAAAAAAAAAAAAAAAAAAGAATGGAAAGGTTCAAATAACTATAAAAAACACTCTATAGCATTTTTAGAGAGAGACTTTTAAATATCCTAAAAGTTTTTTGTATTCAACATTTGCGCAACAGTTTGGCATGGCATCTCTGAGTTGAGAGATTAACAAATTAGTTTTAAAATATCGAAAAGGTGGACACTTTTCGATGAAGGACAGAACCTACAGAAGAAAGACTGTCCTCCCTAAGGAAAGTCGACTGGGCACCTTACTGTTATCCCTTTTGAAACTGTAAAATAATGTTAATTCAATCTAAACATAACTCCAATTTAATCGCAGTTCACATTTGTATGTCCCTCAATGGCTTACCTTCCTCAGGTAAGTACGGAAATTATGACCCTGAGGTACCCAAGCGATCATTTTCTTTCCCATAGAGGTTTACTGTCTTTGGTAAACTCGAGTGACGTGTGCCCGGGATATCCTAGCGAGCATTCCCGATTTTGGACCTCACTTCTTGTCAACCAATATTAATCTTTTTTCTCTCTATTTTTTCAACTATACAGATCAGAGTTTGCAAACGTTTTTCAGTCCGCTCACCCCCAATTGGCTTCTTTCCGCTTACCCGCAACAAAGAATCTTCCAGGCACGCATCCCCCTTCTCCGCCCAATCTGTATCATCCATTGCAGATCCCGAAAACTTCTCCAAAAAAAAAAGTGTATGTTGAGTTAAATGTATAAAATGATCAAGTTTTTCTCATCGTGAAATTGAAGATCATATCAAACAATCATATTTGAAGAAAGTAAACAAATTGACACACAGAGATCGGAAAAAAGGTCCAGTGAATGAGGAACTGCACTGAATCACAATTTTCTTAAAAAATTAGGCTCAAAAGAGAATAAATACAATTCTAAATCGGGTTCTGAGTTGCTTTTATTTTTGTTTTTTATGTCAGTAAACGAGGGGGGGGGAAACGCCCGTTTGAGGGCACCCAATGCACTGTGGCCCTTTTGGGAAGTATTCTTCTTCGCGCTGAGCCCAAAAGCTTTCTAGGTTCACCGCTATCGAAGAGGTACTTCAGAGGTACTTGATGTGAGTTTCAGCAATGTTTCCTTTTCAGGATTCGACTATGTTGCAACTAGCAATCTTAACCCCCCCCACCTCCTTTTAATAACCTTCTTTAATATTATTTTGGTTTTCTTTAGCTGTTTCCCCCCCCACAAGCGTTTCTTTTCGCGTACCCCTTTAACAGCCTCTCATTGCTGTTTGGGGTACGCGTACCATCGGTTGAAAACCATTGGTCTAGAGTCGCATAGTTTGGAGTGTAACGTCGTGACCCCAGAATGCGTGGAATGAAGCGGTAACGTGAAGGGATCACACAGCTTAAGTAAAAATAATTTTTTATTTTACAAATCCATGGATTATATTCTAATTAATCGTTTCCACCTGATTTCTATTCGTACAAAGTCCAAACGCATATAACTACACAGCACAATATCCAAACACATATAGTTAAAATACCACCCATAGCTTAATATCCAATGCAGTTCGATTTTAGTTCTAAAATCGCAAGAGCAGGCAATAGCCTCCAACTTCTAGCTGGACCCCTCTCTCGCTCCCCGACAGGAATTCCCTCTTCTTCTTTTTCTCCCTTTTTAAAACCTCGGGTAGGTTTGTCTCACGCCCCCCTCTTTGATTTATTTTCATTTTTGAATGAACTATCCAATCAAAGACAAACTCCGATTTTGTCCCCTGCAACACCATTCGCTCAAGTCGGACAATGTCAGTTTTCCCCACGTGCAAGCCAGTGTCGGCCGTCACACGGCCAGGCCCTAAATTTACATATATATCAATGTCATGGGTCAACAATACCTCACAAAGAGGATTCAACTCTGCCGCACCTGTGTAACAGAGTCAGGTGTTTATGAATGTGGCTCACCCAAGCCACCTGATTTTGCTCATTTATGGCTTTTAAGCAATAAACTTTTTATTGTGACTTTGAATGGAAAGTTGGGAACAAAAGCGGGAGTTCAAAGCAAAAGTCTTTGGTGGGGGTTATCTATAGCCTACGCTACAGGGGCATCAAACACAGATTGGGCGCCATTAATAAAACTTCACCTTCCCTCACTCCCATTTGTAAACAAGAGCTCAAACGCAATTAAAATTCGATCAGAAGAAATCCGACAGCGGTGAATTTTTCACTTGAAAATCATGAAAAGATTTCCATTTCATTTGCCCGAAATTCGTAGCCCCCCCCCCCCCCAATGGAGTGAATAATATCGGGTGTTCATGTTATAACCTTGTGCACCTTTTACAAGTTGGGGTATCGACCTTTACAGGTTTATATGCATCAAGGTGCATGGATAGATAGGCTGTGGTAATTTTTTTTTAAGGAATGAAACGTAAAATTTACAAAAATCGTATTCAAAAAATTCGGTATTGTTTCTCGAGCAATCAAATTAAGTATTGGGTGCTATTTGTAATGCTTGTATATGAAATGGATTGATAAAATTTTAACTGGTTTTTAAAACTTAGATATAGAAAATAAAATCAAACTTTTAATGAAAAGTAACCATGTTTCATTATCTGGTACTAAACAGACACTGAAATTAAAAAAAACAATAATAATAACAACAACAAACAAATTTAACTATAAGTGTGTGAAAGATTTGCCTTAAATTAATTTGGAATATTCTAGGAAAATATATCGTGTATGAAAATGTCTCTCACACATTCTGAGCGAAAAATACTTCATTTGAGGATCTGAAGTAAAATAAAGGAATTTATGAATCATTAGGATTCCTCTGTGATTCTTTTCTTGTTCCAATTTGTAAAAATAGATTCGATCCCTAATGGCAGCCGAGAGACATTTTATTCGGTTTCAGGTTTTTGCGTTATGTTTTTCATACCATATCAACCTGGAATAAACGAAGCAGCTATCGAACAGACCAACGTTGCGGTGTTTTAAAATGGAACACGAAAATCCCAGACAGCGCGTTTCGAAAAAAAAAAAAGAAAGATCATTTCTCTCTTCATTACTGTTTGTTTTTAAAACGTCTATTGTTCTATCTAAAAAAAAAATATAATGGGAAGGCACGCTGCGAGAGAGCGTCGTCGTGACCGCGCTTTAAAACGTCATTTGCGAGTTCCATTGTCTTGGGGGGAAAAATTCAAAAGAAGCTGCTCTTCAAAAAAAGAATACATATAAAGAGTAATCATTATTACCTGTACAAAAAAAAAAATAACTAACGCTCGGTAAATCTAGGTGCTTATATTAATACTGCATAGGAAATGAAATTCCTCCCAACTACCAGCCATTTTGATTTCGTTTCCAAAGGAAATTATACTCCTCAAATCTAGACAAGTTTATTTATGAGAATGTAATGTAGTGCATCCGAAAGAACAAAAAATAAAGCTTACGGAATGACATAAATTTGTGAGAATTACATTCTCCTTCTGATTTTTGAAAATATTTTTAAAGATAGGAAAACCCACGAGCGAAGGAATAATGTTCTACATCCCATAAAACTACGTAATCAAACAAACCTGAATCATTTGAGCAGACGAAACAATACAGGTTTATTCGAAATGAATTCCCCGATTTCAAAATGCTATATTTTCATAAATAAACGACATAAAATGATAAGATGAAGGGAAAACATGGAAGTTTTTTTCAAGTGTTCCGTGTAACCTAATTTAGTTACACGTGTAATGTCAATTCGATATGCAAATTCCTGCCAAAAATGATGGAATGCACAGCAACTGAAATACGTTGTTTAAGTATTCACATCAATTTGTGGGAGACGGTTTTGTCTTTTTCAATATGCCAAAGGAAGAAATCGCACGGGGACATATCAAGTGATTGGACTCGGGAATCGTATATCAGATGACTCAGGGGGCCAGCTGTGTAACATTAAGTCATCTGGTCCACTACGACCGATCCGACTACGAGGTAACTCCGTGAAAGCTTCAAAAACAGCTTTCGTGAAATAGCTTCAGGAAGAACGCACGAGGGCCTTCTATTGTTCAAGTATAAGACTTCCACAGTTTTCTTTTGCATTCATATGTTACTCATCATTCTATGTCGTTTACTTTTGAAAATACGGAATTTTGTGATCGAACGGTTCATTTAGAAAAATCCTACATTTTAAAAAATCGGTTGATTTATTGATTAGCTTCAAAATAAGATACGTGTAAAGGTTAAGACAGGGAGTACTTTTTATGGTGCGTTTCAAAAACTGGATTCGTATGTTTATTAGGCTACAATTAAAATAAAGGGGCTTTGTGTGTGAGTATAAAAATGAAGTAATTGAAATTCTGTTCGCATTCATCAAGTAAAAATCAGCGTCGGTTAGTTAAAAAAAAAAAAAAAAAAAAATGCTGTGCCAAAAGTATATGACACTTATCAAAAATCGGATTAACAAAATCTGAATCGAAAAATTTGCATATTCTTAAGCAATTTCCTTTGACGTAATTGTAGAATGTAAAAAACAATTCCGTTTCTCGGATTGAAGTTACTGCAATATGCTGCGCAAAGAGTTCTCTCAAATTTAAAAACACTCACATTTGTTTGAGTGTGAAGCCATAGAGATTTCTGAAATCTTTCGGAGCAATGCAGCAGATCTATAGTCTGTTGCTTCAGAAAAGGCGTGTCAAGGTCACTCATTTTCGTTTCTCCTCCATCGGTTACCATGGTAATGACTGATGCACCATCACCACCACATTTTTTTTTTTTCAACACTTCAGTTGAGGTCTGGATTCCCTTGCGTTTGGACGGGTTTTATGTTAAATGTAAAGTATATTTTAAATATCTACAAATTACGTGTTTCTTTTTTTGAAAATGATAATTTTTTCAAATGAAAGTTTGCAAATTATTAAAACACATCCTTAAAAATATTATTATAATACCTATGCGTATACAAATTTATTTAATTTGAAAAGTTCCAATGAGTAGTTTACTTCCGTTATGTAAAGATGTAAGAAAATAAAATGTTTCAATTACATGTCAACAGTATTTACAAAATGTTATACAGATTTTAAACAAATATTTTAATGATGCAGGAAGAGAAAAAAAACCAACGATAATCGTGAAACTTAAAATTTCTTTTGCACTAAAAGTCTATTTACGAAAATAAAACTATATGGGGGGGGGGGTGTTTTCCCTTCTGTAACCTCGGCTGCGAGAGTTCAGAGTGGGCGGCGGGGGGGACGGAATCAGTGACATGGAAGCACCTATTGTAAAATAACAGATCTTGTGGCAAAGTGGAACTTCTACAGTGAGGAAGCGACAAGAAGATCAGAGCAGATATTTGGATGGCAAGACAGACAGCTTTTGCGAGCGGCTTCCAGTCAAAAAAATGTCTGTCCGTCAAATTGCCAACAACCGAGTCTTCTCAGTATTCAGATCGTCGCATAACAAGCAAGTCTCATGCTTATGTGGTAAATTCCAATTCTCAAAGCGCATCGTAGAAAGGTGCGACTATTTTGGGCAAAGAAACAGATGCGTTGGAAAGATGATTTGTTCACTGTTCAAAAAAGAAAACAAATTCATTTGGGAAGGCCCAGTTGATTCGGCCTATTATTGCCAACCTCCGACGCGAGTCTCGTTCTTTCTTTAGCAAGATGCTGGACCTGCCATGGTGTGGGGCGCATTCCATTTGAACGACACAACTGATATATGTTTCCTTTCATACCGCCAGTGTTCGGATGATTCTCATAACCTACCTGTTTGGAACAGCTATGGGGGGGGGGGATATTCCAAGAGGACAACGCTTGTAAATCAACTCAAACTTGATTTCTACAGAATTACAAAGAGGGTGGTCATTAGGCTGATGGAAAGTATTGAGAGGGAAATAGGTGAGAAATATGTGTGCCCATGCGAATGCAAAATACAACAAATACGACCAGAATTGGTTCTCTTTAAAATCTGATTTGCTCAAAGCGTACCTGATCGAGTATTCAAATTAATTAGAGGCGACGTTTTCAAAATGTTAACTGCATTCAATGAAACTTTATTTACCCATGTATTTTCTGGGACAGGATATTTTTCATTTTAATTTCTTCTCCAAAAATTGTGAAGCTCTTATGATCCATCAGTATTGCAATAAATTGCTATTGTGTTTTTCTAAGTGGATTGTTTTTCTTCTCGTCATAATTTTTAACTAAGCATATGTGTAATTAAGCAAAGTCCATGTATCTGAGACGTGATGGTGAAGTTTTATGGCACAAAAGCCAGATGTGGCAATCATGCTGGGCCAAATAAAGTCAGTGAGGGAGAGCAAAACTAGTAAAATCTAAAACTATAATCTATAAGGGTGAAAAAGAAAAAAAGGTAACATTTTGATTGACAAGAAGGAGGGTCGTAATTTTTAGTTTTATTTTTCATTAACGTCGCACTAGAAGCAACACGAGAGCTAATGGCGACAGACCTCGTCATTTTGAACCTCGGTCAAGTGACGAGGACGACACCTGAGCTGACACCACCTCTCTTAACTTCCACACCACGCCAACGGGAGGACTTTGGGCCCCGACAGATTTAACGTACATCAGCGCCGTGTACACGGCGGGTCTTTAGCGGCCAAGCATCGAACCCGCGACTGAACGAAAACCGCCGGCCACAAATCCGAAGCCATGACCACTAGGCTGCCACGAACACTAGATGCAGTTGCCCCAGACGCAAAAACACTTGCCTCAAGGTGTCTAAGAAAGAAACCGCTCATAATTCATAACTAAACATACACTGGCGACGACTCACGCGTGAAATAGATCCGCCCTATCAACTAAAGACAACCGTCAAATGCATCTGGAATTCCATAGAATGGAGAAGGGAAATTTTTCTGAATTGCAATAATGGCTTCCTCACAAATATCATTCGGAATGTTCGTGGCATCATGATGATAATGGAGGAGGGCGACAATGACGATAGAAATTAAGAAGCCGAGAGAATCTAGTCTCTGTACCGACAGATCGAGAGGTTAAAAATCATCCACTCAAGGTTAACCGACTCCTGCCGAAAAACTATAGAAAATGCGACCAGAAGACACTTTCCAAAAATGGTTTCTAAGAGTGTTTTGAACAGCTGCAAGAGCAGTAGAAGTGCAGGAAGATAGTACTTTCAAGGGAAATAATTTTTAAATAATTATAATGAACTGTCATTCACCCATTCCAGAAACTTTTGATCCTAGTAGTAGGATGCAATTCATAATGAAGTTACTCACTACAGCAAAGGGTCTCACAATGAGATTTACGCTTAAAATTCTATTATTTTTCAAACCTTTTGACGATGCATTATATTTTAATCGTTCCAAAACAAAAGACCAAGGAAGTGAATGCACAGTCCCTCGCTTTTGAAAGTTGTATCCGTCAGCACAAGAAAATCATAACCAAACTATATATAACACTGACATATTGGGGAAATGAAATTTCTTCCATATTAAGATGTATTTATGCGTTACCATCACTTGAGATTTCAAATGCTGATTTACAGTTAAACCCGTGAAGGTTTTACCATGGCTCCTTTTTATGAGAATCAGAATTATCTTTTTTAGATGACAACAGAAAAAGATGTTAAATGTAGATTTTTTTCCCCCCCATTTTATATATAGCATGATAAACATATATTACGAAGTTCCAATTTGCAATGTCACTTTTTTTACTCCGAAGGAGAGAGAAACAAGTCGAATGGTGCCCCTAAAAACGAGCAAGAAAGATGCTCAGGGGTAGAGTAGGAATCTTTTATTGAATCAGAATCTGCAAGTTAGCGGATGCCTTGACCATTAAGTGTTGATGGTAGCTTTCGTTAAAAGAGGAATAGAGAGGATAAAAGAACAAGAGGTCATCTTTGAAAGTTTGCGGCTGAGAGAATGTCGACCATTTTAATACTTTTTTTTACTTTGTTTTTATGAGATCATTTTCTAAATTTCTCGTGATCAGTGAGATAAGGTGTTCGCTCAACCATTTACATTGATCAATTTTTTCAAGAGTGCTTTTATTGTGCGAGTTACTTCGTAGTAAATGAAAACAATGTCAGAATAATTAAAACGGTACGGGAGGCACGTAAAGCAGGAAATTAATACAGATGTTGCATTTTATGTTATCACTCAATTTACGTTAATTCCAGTACTGTTCCAAAAATTTCTCTCGCATGCACTTCGAATAACTTTATTCACAAGACAGGACGGACCTTGGGCAGATTAGCGACACAGGACAGCATTTGTAATAACAGGCACACTTTCAGTTTACTTCTCGTTGTTGGCACATTGGTCAAATCTCCATAGTAATACTTTGCACTAAAAAGGCCGACCGTTTCCGTGATTAACAGGCTGCTTCTCGGCTACGTTATCGATAACTCCTCGGCAGATTCACCCAGCCAATACCGACGGCTTCGCAATTTATAGGTGTGACATCACAAGGAAAATTCACGATAAGTCGTTTTCTCGATGGAAATATCATCTAGATTCCAGCATTTTCTGGAATCTTCGATTAGTCGTCAAGGTTAAGGAGTCGATGCTTGAGTTTTCCTAGTCTAACCGATTAAATTTCTGTTTCTTTAAAAGAGAAATGTTGCAGGTCATCTCATGTTCGTAACAATACTGTAATTTGCGGTTCACATAACCACTAGCTTGGTAACCATGGATTCCGATTGGTTTGGTTTTATTAACGTAGCACTAGAAGCAACGCGAGGACTATTGGCTATGTACCTCGTAATTTTAAACCTCGGCCAAGTGAGGACATCTGAGCTGGCACCTCTCCTAACTTCCACACCACTTTAGGCCTTGACAGATTTTATGTGCATCAAATGGATTCCAAATAAAGCAAATTAACGGGTCCGACTGCATTATTATTCCTTCGCAAACATGCATATTACTGTTCTATGTTAATTTTCTCTTTATTGAATGCATAAAGAAAACGATTTGAGAAAGAGAAAATCCAATTAAGAAGAGAACTTTACTGATAGGAACAAACGAAGATTGAGAACTCTTGCTTTTGACAAAGCACAGGAGTCAGCTCAATCGATTTAAAGAAGCATTAAAATTGACCACAGCTATAAAAATTCTGACAGCAGCTAATAAAGTAATATTAAGGATAACAACATGCATGAAAGGATTTATTCCGCAAAATTAAAATTTACTTTTAAATTTCCCAAGAAACGAATGAATTCAGATGTTAAATCGACAGAGAAGCATTTATCCATTGAAAACGTATAACTGAACAAATGCCTGAAATCCCTTTTTATATTTCATTTTAAATGTTCTTTCATCATTTAAGTTTCAATTATTCATAACATTTGCATAATTTGATATTGTAATTGGTGCTGCTCATAACACCTTACAGTATTTACGCAGATTGTTCCTCGGATTCAATTTCAAAACAAAATTATTGATCCAGGAAAAATCAGTCTCTTGAGTCAAATTCATTGATGCTTTATGTGAACTCATCTGCTTATCAGAAAATGATATGCTTTAGGTTACTATATAATGCTCCTTTGTTATTTCTTCAATTGACCGTCGACCGGCTCTCGTATTCGACACTTCAATCTTAATCTATGCATTTTCACAACTCTTGCAGTACACTTTAATAATTCTAATTCAATCTATGTAAGTCATGTTTATCTTTTAGGAAAAAATATCCAAACAAAAAAAGTCACAAAAATGACCCCAAATTTTGGTTGAAGGAAAAAACATGAAAGTGCCCATGACATAATTATGGGGGGGGAACGATTTCCTTGTATCGAACTCTATAATAATAATGTTTTATTTCTTGAAAGGTGCACAAAATGCAAATTTCATTTTTGCAGATGTTTCTTAAATATATGTCCTTGCATTTTTATATTTGTTTATTTAAATGAAGAAAAAAAAAAATTATTGTAGATAAGAGAGGTTTTAAATTGCAATCTAAAAATAAATCTTGGGATACTTCAGAAATGTTAATGAAAAAACTCATCACCACATTATGATGGTAAATGACAGCTTATTAGTACAACTCTCAACTAAAGGTGAAAGAGGAGATGAAAAAGAACGATTCACTTTTCTGATTGTTCACTGGTATGCGAGCTCCAATTTGCATGATTAAATCTTCAATAACGTAAACTTTTTAAGTAAAAAATTCCAAATTATGTCATACAAAAGTATTTATTAGCAGTATAAAGAGTTACAGCGTGCATAAGAGAATGTTGTACAAAACAGAACACATACATATATTGCACGTACACTTTGTAGATACCAATGCATCCCTAACAATGGCTTTGAGCATATTACAGATGAGAGGAAAAATTCTCACTTTCAAAGTAAGATTGATAGCCATTATGTTAAAAATATTTACAAGCCTCATGGAGCAAAATATAGAAACAAACCCATAAGGAACTCAATTCTAGCAATAAGAATTTATTTTGTAAATTGTTCAGTAATTAAAATGTCAACAAACAATCTGATAATGCAAGCTACATTCCTCACTTGCATATAACAAACAAATGATTTTAATTGTTTATACTCTGGTAATGTTTTGATTACTAGTACAAAATAGTGTTTTCAAAATTAAATATGTGTTTGACTGCAAAGTGCACTTTCATTATAAAATACTGAACGGCTAACAAATGCAAATAAATCAGAAAGACTAACTAATATATTTTAAAAAAATTGTGTCCATTCTCACAGCAAGAAAAAGTTAAAATCAGAAAATAGCACAAATATATTTCATTAGCATTATGATAACGTTCACTGTAAACCATTTGTTCCAGAATAATTAATTTTAAAAACCCAAGTTTCATTATTATCATTTAATTTTTTTCTCAACTCCATTCCCATAAAAACAAATTTTTAAAAACGGCTAAAAATTGCCATTTACTCTATAAAAAATCCAAAGCTATCACACAAGTCACGAATGAAATGATTCTGCTAATTTCTAATTTACTACTTAGTCAAAACCATTTAAGAATGCATTGGAAACTGTTCAATATAATAGATTTGTTTGCTAAAAAAATATACAAGCACATTTTCAGACAAGATTCCATTAATAAACTATTTTTCATGATATCTATGCAAAAAATACAAGCAAATCTATATAAAAATACACCTCATCTTCATTTAAATATTTGTAAAGTTTGGATGGCAAGCAAAATGGCAGGAAGGCCTCTTAGAAATATGGCACGCAATTATCCACATTGCAAGATAATCTATGCTTAGGACTAAAACAAGTTTGGACTAACAGTTCACACTGAGATATATTTTTTTATTTGCACTAAAAATCATAATGATCAAACATTTCAGAAATTGACAGATTCAATGATACCTCACTTCAAAATATGAAGTGAATTTACAACAACTTTTATAAAGCAATAAATATTTTAAAATTATGTTATGTCACAATGGGATATTTAACATTTTTCCCCCTTTAAAAAGCGATTCCAAAATAAATGGTGAAGAATTCCACAAACATTAAAATAGTGATTTGATTTTAAAAATGTATTTATGAAAGGTACAATTACAATGAAATTTCATACGAGAAATTCATTTTTTTTTATTCCTCACAGCAATGCATCCAACTTAAGATTAGCACTGATTATAAAAAAGGTGACTTCTTAAAACACTTCAAAGTAATTTCCCCCCTTTCAACATTCAAATAAGCTTCATATGCTACCTTTCTTACACACAAGTAAAAAAAAAAAAAGTGAAAATCAATAACGATTTATTCAAACAAAGAGACATCAAATTTCCGACAATGCACAATTACACATCGGTACATTAGATCACACACAATCACATTAAAATTTTTCCACAAAATGAAAAATTTGCAGTTTTAAAAAATGTTATACAGATTTTTAACATATACAAACAGATACTTCATAATCACAAAAAAATGAGAGAGGAAAAAAAAAAAAAAAATGCTGTACATTCAAAGCAGAAAAATGAAAATTTTCACAAAATGTTTATTTTTTTGTCATTTCTTAATTTAACTAAAGATAACTTCCCACAGGAAACTGTTAAAAAAAATTCAAGGTAGAATTCTTAAAATCAACTTTCAATTTAAACAGATGCAAGAAACATATTTTTCCACACCCTTTTATATAAATGCAACAATGCACTAATATACAATTGCTATCATGACACGGAGGATATAGGGTTGTGAGGTGAGCCCATTTGTGTGAGGACCTTGTCCAACCACTGCAAAGGTCCATTTAGATGAATTTCTATCCAACAGGGCGTGGATGTGACATCTTGACGATGGTATTCGGCACCCCACCCTTTAACGAAGCTAGTGCGAATGGTGCACATCTTAGTCAGTTCATACACAGCTTCAAAACCATGATTCACCGCATCAGTTAAAAGGTGAGCAAAATCCTACAGATGGGTTAAAAATAGTTAGATCTTTCAATAGATAAGAAAATGATAAATATTTCATATTTATCAATAATATTTAATTCAAAATTTGTCAGTGTTAAAACAGTTGTAATGTTTACATTATATTTTTTCTTCTGTACTCAGAACAATTTCAAATAGTACAAAATGTATATATTACATATAGGAAAATAGAATCATTTGTTTTAGGCTAATACAAGAGTTGCTAATAAAAAATTTTAGTGAAAAAAGCATTTCAGATACATCATTTTAAAATTATTTATAATAATCAACTAATTTTAAGATGATACATCTGAAAATATTTATTTTAATGCAAATCATAATTTTCTTGTAACATAAAAGCATTCATCTTCTTTAAGAATCACAAAATTATTTTTAAAATAAATATTTTTCAATGAGAATAAATATGTTATTGCAAAATATTTTAATAAGAAACAAATGCAAAACTTTATAAATGTAAGAATTAAAAATAATAATAATAAAATAATAATAATAAAAAAACACCCACAAGTTTTTTTTTTTTAACATAGCACAAACTAAAAGTTAATTTTTAAAATTTATATTCACTATTTTGAAGAAGGAAAAAAATCTTAATTTTGGAACAAATTACAATTCCATTTTTGTGCATAAAAATGCAACTATGCATTGAATTACCTAGAAAATTCTCATAATCAATGCACTCAAAAACTATTTCTCTAAATTGAAAAGTATTTCTATATATAAAAATTTTTGCAATGAAAATTAGTGCTTTTCTAACCAAGTTTTTATTTAATAATGTTGCACTGAGGAGCAATACAAGAGCTATTGGTGATGGACCGTGGTCAAATGACCAGAACAACACCTGAGTTGGCACCTCATTCTCTTAACTTCCATACCAGCCAACAGTAAGATTTGAGATTTTGACTAGATTTAACCTGCATCAGCTCCATTTCATGGTGGGTCTTTAGTGGCATCAGGGTTTGAGCCATCTCACCTCGACAAAAACAAAATTGGCTGCAAATCTTCGACTATGACCACTACAATGCGACCATGAGACTAACATGACCACACTTTTATAACCGAAGTAATATTTCCAGAAAAGCAAATGAAGATATCATTGGAAAACAAAAAAAAGTTTGGTGAAAGTAGCATTTTTAGTAATCTGACTATGATGTATTAGAACATACTATTAATAATCTGTATTATTATTATAGATTTATTTGGCGTGATACAGATTATAGCTCAAATATCTTTTTTTTTTTTTTAAATTCCTATCAGTTTTGATTCCACTCTTAGTTAAAAAAAGGGGGTGGGGACAGCACATTAACATAATTAAAAATAAGAATACATAAGTAGTTTTTTATAACATACTTGGTTATTAAATATCTTCAAGCTACAGCCTGGAGGTATTTTACAAACTGTGGTTGGATGAAAACCATGAGAGTGATTGCAATTACGACTCTGAACAAAAATAGCACTATCACTGAGACATTCTGCATACACTTCTCCACCCACATAATACAAATGAATACCTAGAGACAAAAGGGAAAAGACATTAAATTCTTATTAAAAAGCATCATTCTTCAAGAAACTTTCTTAGTATAAAATACACACTATTTTATGTATAATCCTGTTGACCACAAAAGTTAGTGCAATTTCTGCTGAATTTATACCAAACAATTTGGAGACCCCAAATGCTCAATTCCATTCAAGATAGTAACAAATGGACCCTCTTCATTGTCAATCGTACACAACATAAATTCATCTATGAATTTAAAGAATGGCATGTAGTTCTCCATTGCAATTTATTACGTCATTAGGCCACTCCCAACAGTCTTTGGACCACAAAGCTATAATGGTGATTAACTTTGGAATACTTAAATGATAATAGTTGGTAGAACACCAGTTTAAATTAGAGCAAAAGGCTAGAAGGTTACATTACATAAAACCACATTACTTTCCTTTAACAGCAGAAATCACATCATTTAGCAACACTGTCCATTTTTGGCAAAAGATCACATTGTTTGTCGACCTTTTCCCTAAATTGGCGAAAATGGTCAACTGGGTTTTACACAAGCACAAAATAAACTATTTACATGTGGATAATAGAAAGAAATTTGAATTCTAAAGAAATTTGATTCAACAATCATTTATGTAAAAAACATATAAGAAATAAAAAAACAAATTGGAACATCATAAAATGTATACAACTTTTTCATCTTCAATAAATGGTTATTTCACACTTTTGTCTGTAAACAATGCATTTATGAAAAAAATATGCAGTCTTCCGTGTTTATATAAAAGATGACTAACTCGTGTCAAGCATTCTACGGTGGTGTTCTAACATAGCACTTTCTCAAAGACTTAAAAATTTGAAAAATAATATCAGCTTCAGGAACTTTGACAAAATCTGTAAAAATTCTACTCGTTTGCTACTGAATCAATTACCATGGATAATAGCACTGTCTGATATCAGTACAATGATGCATTAGAGGGCACAGTCAAGGAACAAGACCATGGTTTTAGTTGTTTTGCTTTGGCGTGTTATTTATTGGTGCAATAAGCAAGGGCAACACTCTTTTTCCACGATTCCGTTGATTTTAAGCAGCTGAGTAAGACAATAAGCCTTCTCAAAACTTTCTTAAATTTTGATATGTCCAAGTCATTTTAAAAAATTTATTTGTACAAAGCTCAAGTAAACTTTTAGCAGTGGGGGAAAAAATGAGTAGAATATTGCAGTTTGTGATTTTAATACTGCAAGGGAAGGAAGAATTGTAATTTATTCAGCAAAATACTTCTAATCCTGTTTAATATGTGGAAGTTGTGTAGCAGTGTGGACATTTTTTTTTATACCTGGAACTACATTTTAAACAATAGCATAATGATTTTAAAAACAAATATCCTGTCAGTTGGATTCTATCAATAAAATAAAAAAATTAAAAAAAAAAAAAAAAAAAAAAAGAAATCAATAGCTGGCCAACAATCCCTGTTCCAGTAAACAAGTGACGAAATGGCAGAGAAGAGAAAATCAAATACAGCTATTTACCCAAATTGTAGGTGATATAAAGTCAAAAATATGATTGGTAAAACAGCCTTGTTCCAAAACACCTTCATGTATTGTACAGATGATATGGATGAGAATGTTGGTGTACATATTGTCTCGTTTGCAATATTGCAAATACTTTTCACTAGCTTCAAAAGAATGCCTTGGCATCACAGACAACACACAATTAAGCATATTTGTGCATTACACAAATGATAATTTTGATAATGAGGAAGAACTTCACGATTTGGGTCAACTAGTTTTAATTATAGACAAGGACATTTTTAAAGAACTTACAAATGTTATTGGAGTTATCAAAGTAAATCGGACAAAATTAGATAGTGTTTGCACAGATGGAGTGCCTTACATGGTTGGCAAAATAAAAGGTTTTGTTACATCCCTCAAAAATTATTTGGAAAGAAAAGATTTTAAGTATCACTGCACTGTAATGAACCTATAATGGCCACAGAAGACAAAATAAGCCACAACTAAACTTAAAAGCAGGGTGAAATAAACACCAATATCTAAAATTCAGCTTTATTTAAAATAAAATAAAAATTACTTGCCACCAATCTTGATGTGCAATACCAGCTTACTAACAAAAATATAAAGGAAGTGAGATCAATTCAATTCCTGATAAAGAGGAATAAGTATAAGTGATGTCTCATATAATTCACATATATTTTATATATATATTAAAAATCTGTATTTGATCCAGTTAAATCAACAGTTAATAGGTAAACCAATCATAAAAATCAACACATTAGGATGCAACAAAAAACATTAAATACAAAATTCTGATCCCTCACTATCAAATGTTTGAGATGACAACATATTGCCAATTATTACCACAAACAAATAAATAATTAGGATCTTTATTTCCACTAAGTTTGTGATAAGATAAGACACTGTCCATCCAGAAGCTCTATGTGCCAATACTTATCTTCTGTTGTTGATTCTGTAATGAACAGTATCAACAAAATATGAGCTCCAGCTCTGAATTGATGATTTCAGGTGTTTTCCCAGGAAGAAACTGAAAAGGTTGACAAATTATTCCTTCACTGTAGTACGCACTGATTTTCCAAAGGAAATGCACTTGCAAGATTTTGGAACTTGAGGAAGAGTGTTTTATATATCTGGATGAAAGAAATTAAGTGTCCAGTGTGTGCTTGCTACTGAAGAATGGAGATTAGCTATTGAATTTAGCTTTTCTCACTGATATCATGGGATATTTAAATTTGCATTTACAAGGGGAAAATGTATTTTGCAAAAACTAGTTACCAAAATTAGCAATGCTCCAAACTATGATAAATTGAAAAATTTAATATCCATTTTGTAGGAGTCATTTAGTGCTAGGTGTGATGATTTTCAAGGAAATAAAAAAAAATATCAATCTTTTCACAAATCCTTTTTCAATTTTTTTATCAGTCATTAATTGTTACCCACTTTAACTACAAATTGAAATTAACTGGCAGCACTATACTGCACTAAAAAGCAAACACAAGGAACTTATTTCACCTGGAAGTGATCCAAATTATATCAAATTTTGGAAATTTCTACCAACAGGCGATTCTCCAAGTTTCCACAAAATAGCTGTCAGATACACTGTTGTAGATTTGGATGTTTGTGAAAAAATGTTTTCTATTATGAATATAATCAAAATATCTAAGTTAACTTTAACAAAGATTAACTAATCTGCACCTAAAGCAATAAATTTTGTTACCAATTTTAAGAACAAATTCTGATATAGATGACTTGGTAAAAAAAATGCAAATTCAAAAGCCACACTAATAAAATAATAATAATCACTGGCTTTTTAATATTGCTTAGGATCAAATGTTTCAGACTATTCCTTTTTCATTTAAAACTAACTTAACTAACTGAACCTTCATTATATTGACAATAAAACCCAAATTTCATTTACATTGTTACTTGTTACATTTTTACTTGTTACATTTTTTACATCTCTATTACTCAGACTTACATAGGAAAAGATGTGCTGTATGCAAACACTTCATAATTAGCATATAAATTGCATTTTTCATCTTTTATATTTTCTTGATGTTGAAAAAGTTGGAAGTGACACATGATTTCTGTTTGTTCAGCTCTTCCCAATAAGGTTGGCCCACCCATGGCTCATACATATGCATTTTTTCTCTAAAAGTATTAAATTAATCACACATAATAATTTCATTAGTTGACATGCTTAATTTAAGCCTCCTTTCATGAAAGTTAACTAACCTTTCAAGTAATAAGATTTGTAATGTATTCTGAAGTACAAGTAGTCTTCTGTAAGTGAATGCATATAAAGAAGTTAAAAATTTATCATCAAATATATTAATTCTTAGCAGACTTTTGATTTCTGAAAAATGTTATATTGAAAGGGGGGGGGGGAATGGTTATATCCAGTTTTTTTTTTTTTTTTCCAGTTATAGATTTCAACTGAATTAATTTTTTTTTTAAATTCACTCTCTACACAAGATATTTGGTCATTGTTATTGTTTGATCTCCTGTTCCTGAAACAGGCAAATAAAACATTCTGTTAGCAACATGTTCTTTCACTTATTCTGAATAAGCAAAAAGATTTCAAACAGGATGTGTTTTTTATTTGCTTAATTTAAATGCTGTTATTAAGGATTCAAACAAACTTAACAATACAAAAAATGCATAGAAATTCATCATACATCAATAGTTACTGAATTATGAAATTGCAAGATTGTTTATAATAATTTTATGTTTTTATATACTTTTTGGAAATTTTGAGAGCAATCTAATAATGTTAATAATTATAGAAAGTCTCAAATGCTGTGTTTCACATTTATCCAAAATATATCGCAAAGTACAATATAAATGAGAATGGTATTCGAGTGACATCTCGTTATATTTTACAGAATTATTTGATTATACAGAAACTTTGATAAATATGTTTTATCTTGAAAGACAGATTGAAACTTTAAAATAATAAAATATTCAATGAAGGGAAAAATCATTTACCCTTTCCTATATGTCTTCGAGTATTTTCAATAGTTGAGTTCCGGTTGACATTGGACAACAGGCCCAGACAGAAACGACTCTGATTGTTGGAAGGATCGGTAAAACCATCAACAACAATGCTGTGATTTTGAGCATGGAATACTTCTCCGACTCGTGAATTTAATTCATAATATGCAATAGAACACCAGAATTTTGGTTCTTGATAAGTGACAGGTGCCACATCCGCATCTTAATAGACAAAGGAATTTTTTTAACTAACTACAACATAAAATTGCAGTTTTTTATACATACATAAAATACACAAAAAATTCAACTATTACATATAAAATAAAACTATTATATTAGTTCATTATTGTTGTATTAAATTTCAAATATGTTTGACATGTATGATCAGAATGTTACTAAAAATCAGCAGTTCTCAAATTCCCCCCACAGCATGCCCCTTGGTTGATAACTCAGATCCAGTGAACAAGATAAAAAATTTTCAAATGGTCACTTACTGAATGTGCAATTTTAGTTAACAATTTAAATTTCTACAAAAAGAAAGGACATTTTTAAAACCTTCCAATTTGTTTCTTTAGTTGCACTAAAGTGGTTAAAATTTGATTGTTCATTAACATCACACTTAGAAGCAACATGAGGGGCAACTGCTGATTTGAACCTCAACATGTTTAACATGCATCAGTCCCACAACATGGCTGGTCTTCAGTGGGACATGGCCTTTAACCCACGACTTGACGGAAGCAACACCGACCACGAGTTCGTGACAATGATCACTAGGTTGATGTTTTTTTTTTTTTTTTTTAAATTTTATAACCCAACACCCCCCTATTTTTTTTAATTTTTTATTTTTTTTTTTTTTTTTTTTTTTTTTTTTAAATTTTTAAAAAAAAAAAAAAAAAAAAAAAAAAAAAGCAAAACATTGGAATATTTTATGGTTACTAAATAAATGTTGTCCATAAAAACTTGCTTCAAAATGGAACATCATTATAACATTATATTTTGTTACAAATTAAATAAATTTGCTGCGTGAATTTTATAGATTATTTGTACTAATATAATAATGCATTTATATCAAGAGCACAAGTAAGAATGATACGACTGCAGAAGGTGAACTGAAGTTACAATGCCTTTCATCTTCAAGGAATGAGGGAAAAATTTATTCTTTGGTAACAGTTGGGACATGTAATTCAGAAGTTTTCCATCATGTTTAGGATGAACAAAGAAAGCTGTATGTTAACTTTAATTGAAAAAGAGGAAAGTTTGTATTTTGTTTGTGCCATAGATTTTGACAGAATAGCAAAAAGAAGACAAAAAAGCTTGCTATGAAGATTAGTTGAAAGAGAACAATTTTTTAAAGTGTATCACAGTGAGAGATGAGACCTAGAGACGAAAATACAACCCAGAAATATTAATACATACTGCAGTCGCAAAGGACCATATTTTACCATATATATATATTTACGAAGAAAAGCACATGTCAAAAATAAAAACTAAAGAGAGACAGACATTTTTTTTTATTTTATTTCAAAGGACTTATTTACCATGAAAGACAATCAATCATTTTTACAAAGAGGTGCTTTATTTTTTTATAAAGAAACAGAATAAGGAGAGTAAGGAAAAGAACTTTTTCACTCTGGAGAATGGTTACTTTAACATGACTGCCAATACAGCATTGTCTTTACAACATTATGCTAAGCATTCAGTTACAATGAATAATCCCCAACCACATTCTCCCAATGTATTGCTAATTATGCATTCCCCCCTCAAAAGCTTAAGAGATGACCATGACAGAAAAACGAAAATATTTTGAATATTAAATCAAATGTTACAGTTATTTTGGGAACAGTTGCTTCCAATGATTTTGAATAGTTTTGTAGACCTGAAGAAGTTTTATTTCAATGGAATTTTTTCTTCTTACTTATAAAAACTTATACAAAGTACACCCATAAGTAAACAGATAAGTGTTATTCACCAACTTTATCAGATACTTTTATATAAATAGTTAATTGAATGTCAAAATATGCAAGAAAAAGTCTTAGTAAAAAATAAATAAGAGCTTTATTATTACTATTAGAGCTTTCAATTAAAAAATCTTATTAAATAAGGAATAAATTTCTGTTTGTGTTTAGTATTTAGCTTCTAATATTCTGCTGAGGTTATTTGATAAAATTTAAATTTTATCAAAAACCTTTCTCTAATTTTATAACAAAAAAAAAAAGACAGTGATTTGTCCTTTATTTTCTAAAATACTAAATGTGCATGAATATTAAATGCATGACAGCAAATATTACTTTGTAATTGAATTAGCAGTGAAGTTCATTAATCTCAGTGGCATATATAGTTTCTAATAGTTTATTTTTTTAAAAGTTTATGGAATTGAAAGAATAATTTTGATTTTGTGCTAGAAAAAAGTAATGGGATACAAATTTTAAAATGCAATTTATTCACACAACCCCCCCCCCCCGACTGATATATTTTAATATATATGCCGTAATAAACAATAAAAGATTTTTAAATCATGTGTAAAATACACTAAATTGCATCTAAAAACACAGTACACACCTGAAAAGTAGCCTTGATCAATAGTTAAATCATTGCTGAGCAAATTTTTTTTATCAACCTGTTTTTAATATAAAAACGAGTATTGTTATGATTTTTTTTTTTTTTTGTCAAAGTGTTACATTTAAGAAATAAATAAGGAATAGGATTAAGGTTTCAAAGCAATCTTATAGGAATGTTTAAAATTTGGGAGGGAGAACTAAACAGCTAAATGCTTGTTTTCAATCCATACAAAATAAAAGTAATCCAATACAACTTTTGTGTTGCAACCATTGGCAAACAGCATTATTTTCAGCTTCAAATCCTACTACAAAAAGGCAGTAAGTTTTGCCTATTTTAAAAAGTTACAAGGGGATTATAACATATCTCTATTGGAAGCAATTGGGAGGAATCTCTTTACTGGAGAAGTCACAGCTGCCACAATTCAAACTGCTTTTGGGTTTTTCAAGGAATGTATTGGAGAAAGGAAGACAGCATTCAGACAACAAAGATGAAAACCAACCAATCAATCAATAAGTGGCTGGAAAAGCATGGAGTGAATTTATTGTGAGATAATAAGGAGTGTACTTCAGATATTCCTAGCCACAATGACATAATATCCGAAGTAAAATATAACAATGATAAAGTTGTGGACAAAGCCAATTCTATACTCTCAGAAGAAAGTGTGAACAGTTTGTGCCAACAATCTCTGAAGTGAAAGTGGCTGCAAACATTTTGAATTTTTTTGTTTCCTAATGAAAATGTGAACAAAAATTATTGCAACATAACAATTTACCCTTCATCCAATACAGATTTTTTCTAGCTAACACAAAGTTTTAATCAAAACTTGTTCATTTAAAATTAATTTATAACCCATAGCCACCTAACATATTTTTTAAAATTTACAGTTCGGGAAGAAAGGGCAAATTCTACGAACCTGCAGCCAAAGTAGAAGTGTCCATAGTTTGATGATTGCTCTCCAATCCGTGCTGGCTGTCATCTTGAGGACTGTAAGCAGGTGGAGGTGTTTCTGCTGAGAGAAATGTAAGATAATAAGTTCATTTCCAGACTTGCATTTTTTATTCAATGGTTCATTCGAAAATGATATTAAAAGTTAAATAATTGATTATTAGAAAATTAATTACGAATTTGATGCTAGAAGTTAACATACCTTCTAGGTGATTAAAGGTAAAAAATGCAAATACTCAACTTAACAAT
Source organism: Nephila pilipes (assembly GCA_019974015.1). Lineage (NCBI taxonomy): Eukaryota > Metazoa > Arthropoda > Arachnida > Araneae > Nephilidae > Nephila > Nephila pilipes. The sequence goes on along the minus strand of BMAW01110668.1, from coordinate 64,147 downwards.
TTTTTTTAAGATGGCAACAAAAGTTAGTAATCTTTAAAGCAAAGCACACACAATATACTTCTCTTCAGATCAATCATTTAAATAAAACAGCATTGCTACTTATGGGTTTTTATTTAAGTTCTCTGCAGTAGCTTTACAAAAAAAATCATGATACTAAATCAAGAATTTTTGACCTTCAATGTATAGTTTTGATTCAGAAGTAATTTTTACTGGCCTTTAAAGCAACAGTAATTTGGATACCATACCTTTTAATGTAAAATCTTTTTTTTTTTTTTTTATCAGTAGGATACATTTCAAAATAGCTTTCAAAAAAGGTTTTACAGTACATTGTAATTTGAACTGATACATTACCCAGTAGCAAAAACAAAATTTTGCATAAATATATATTTAAATCACACCTATAAGCTAAATCAGGCCTGTACAACCCAACAGACTATGTGGGCCGCATTGTATACACATTTTATTAAGGTGGGTCGCATTATACATATATATATTATGTGTGTGTGCATGCAAGTAATGAATTCGATGATTCGAATTCTCACGTTAAAACCTACTACTACTTTCCCTTTTCGAGTAGTGGGAAGCGACTAATCCTACTGAATCTCATTAGAGAAATCAAAAATATTTTGCTATAAATTAAGCGACATTACATTTCATTGAATTAAATATGCATTCACAAAATACAATTTTAAAAACTGTCCTGCAATTATAATATTAGCTGGCACTAAATTACTAGCGATCAAAAGACACCAAGCAGTCAGTCAGGAACAATACACTTCTGAGTCAAATATATTAGGCTTACTGCAGACAGACTGGCTGCTGCTATTTCGCATGTCGTATTCTCTCCCTACATCTAGTAATGCACACCTGTGCTCGTCAGTAAGTTTCCTGGTTAGTTATACATTTTGTATCACCCAATCGCACCAGATGGACTGCGCACTTTTTAAAACGAGCTTTGCTATTGTTTCTGAACAAGATTAAAAAAAAATTGTGATGAAAGTTGAATCAGGTAGTGAGATTCCCATGGTAGTAGGATATGATATGAATAATTTATGGTGGAATGTTCTTTGATACTTTTATGTACAATAAGAGTTTAAATCTTTATTCAGATGACCTAGCTCCACGGATCACAGGTTGATACCTGGCGGCCCACAGGCCTGAACTAAACCTTAGTAAATGGAGTAAAATCAGATGCATATTCAGCATAATAAATTGTCTGAATTTCAGATTTTATATTCATATCAATTTAAACCTACTTTACAATTAAGAATTCATACCAGAAATTTCTTCACGTAATTTAGATAAGAAAAATGAACAGGATCATATACTTCTCCTTCAGAATTATTTACATTTTTTACAGAGATAATGAACTTTTTTCGTCTGTTGATCAATGCATTCTTTATAAATGATAGTTCATTTAATTAACTTATATATATATATTAAATATATAATGTTTTATTAATCCAAAAATTTATTGCGAAAATATGATTTACTTGAAGATACTAACATTTTTCATAGTATTTAAGATACTTTATGGCTCCCTCAAAGCACTTCAAATGATTGAACATGGTGAAATAAAATATAATCTATGTAAGCGATTATTCTATTTTAATACCTTTCATGTGTATGATAGTAAATCATCCTTTTAATTAGAGCATTATTTAATGTATGCATCTTTTTAACTGTCAAGAATGGTCATACAAACTTTTTTACTGTCAAATAAATTTTTCAATAGTTCTTTACTTTAAATGCTTTTACAGATTAAATAGGAACAACAAATTAATTAAAATGCATTTATGGCATCCTTATTTATATTTTGAAAATTCAAAATGATATATCTAAATTTTCCCTGCTTGATGATTACAAAATAGTATTAAGTATTTACAGACAGTAAATTTGATGCAAGGTAAAAAGAAACAACTACAGAATACCATACAACTATAACAGAAAAAAACACAATTCACACTATAATCATTTTTATAGAAAATATTTAGAAGAAAGAGCAAAAAAATTAATCCTTGAGACATCAAACTTGTGCATTTGTGATATTTCTTTTTCCAAATACTTTTACAGCATTCTATTTACTACTTGCTCTCATATTGCATAATATTTTTTATTATGCCTTTTCCATGAACATAATACATCAAGGTTACTTCTAGGATTAAATAATTCGATATAAAAACCAGCGTTTTTAAAACCAACGTTTTTATATGGTGGCAAAGTTTATTAGAGAAAATTATTGAAATATTAGTTAAAACTGTTAGTTATTTAATTTTAAAATTTACTTAAAAAGAGACATTTGTGAGAGTATTAAAAAATTCATAATACTCATAAAATCAAAACATGCATTTGAAAGTTTGTAAGTCATTCTATTAAAAAAAGAATGCGAACCAGAATTCAGAAAAAATTATTGTGATAAGACATGGTGCCAAATATTGGAAACTTTCTTTCTTGCGAATGATTACTGTCTAAAAGTCAGCAACCCTTACTATCTCGGAGATAGTAAGGGGGAGATAGTATCTCCCCTTTGTGAGTACAATAGTTTTACGAGGCCTCATGTGGTGTGGGGAGTGCCCGGTGTTCCCAGAGGGGGAAAGAAATTTTTTCCTTAATCCTAAAAGCGCCGAGAGGAAAGAATATTTTGAGTTATTAAAACTATTGAAATATTAGCTAAAACTGATCGCAAACGTTTAAATATTGCATTGTTAGGCCAGTACGAACGATTCCCAAAATTTCAAAGCTCTAGCTTGATGGGAAGTTGGTTAAATTAACGATCGAAAATTTGATGACACACACACTCACACCAAGTGAAATTCAGAAAAACGTTGTAAAAAGGAGGCACAGAAAAAAAAAAAAAAAAAATGGAAAGGGGGATAGAGACATTTAGTCTCTAAAAAGGGTGTAATTTTGTACTTGGAAAAACAATAATTGGAAAAATAAAGTGTTTCATTCACACAGTATAATTATTCATTTTTTGGAAATAGGTATACCTTATTTACAAATTATGAAAAATATTCATGAATAGCTAATACAGATATTCAAAAAAAAAAAAAGTATGCTATACTATTTGAGATTGAAAAGGTAGCCATAGGGACTATATCCTGCACAACCTTTACAGAACAAACATATTACATATTTGCTATACACATTTCATCTTCTACAAAACTGGATAATTATTTTAAAAAATATTCACTAGTAAGCACATGAAAAATTTATTGCTTCTATTTCCAGTAAACTTACTTCACTCAAGTTACCATTCTTTAAAGTCATATTCATATTTTGTTTACAATAAAAGAAAATAATTAGGGTTATTTCTTTTTCATACATTTTTTAACTTGAATAAAAAAAAAAAAAAAAAAAAATTGAAAATTATATAATTTTTTAATCTAGTTTAAAGGAATTTTTACAACCCAAGATTTTAGAATTTCCTTTTCCAAGATAATGTACTAAATGACAGGACTCAACAGTTTGGTAACAAAAAAATTCATTTTTCAACTTTATAACATTTATACCATTTAATCACACATGCAGTATCTTAAAAGAACTGGAGCTCATTACAGAGACAAAAATATTAATAACAAATTCATAAGTATGGGAAAGTGGAACCCGTATTTTCTAAATATATTTTAACTTCAGTGGTTTGCATTTTATTTGCATAATAATCAAGAACAAATCCTTTTTACAGAATAATTTTGACAATTTTTCTTTAAAAAATTTTTAGCTTTGCTAAAAAAAAGTAATAGAAAATAAAAATAAGAATAACAAAGAAGAGAAATCAAAAAATATTTTTACGTAAATACAAAAACAGCAATGTGCGAAACTGCAGAAATAAAGGCACCTACCCGAGAGCCCAAAAGGACTGTTTGGGGCAGAGTTGTTGATGCTCGTAGTGGGTGAGGGCACACTAATACCTGATGAGAGGGCACTACTGCTGGGACTTGGTGAGGTGAAGCCCTGGGGAGAGAAACTTACATTGTGGGGCATAGAGGCATCGGGCACCTGCGGAAATACAGTCAGCATGGGATGTCCTGGAGGATATTCACTGTGTCTTGGAACCAAGACAGGAGGTAACACTATATGGAAAAACTTCATGAGGTTTTTTTGTGAGAAAAAGTATTCAATAACATTGAAAAAAATTCAGTTAATGAAGCAAGAAAAGGTTTTTTTCCCCCATCACTTCCTTTAAAAATATTTGCTGTTATTATTTACAATTCCTTTTGGCTAGCATAAAATTTGAAAAATTGGATACATCAGTGAAGTGAAAAAATAAATTCCACATTTAAAACAATCCAAATAAAACACAGTACTAAAATAAAAAGAATATAAATTTTAATGTAAATTTTACAAACACAAATTTTAAAATAGCTAAAAAAATTATATTTGCAAATCTATCAAAAAAAAAAAAAAAAAAATCTATATTCGCACTCTTGCTGCATATTTAAAAATATTTATAATGGTTATTATTAGCTAGTTCAAAATTGATCAATGGCCACGCACCAGGGCTTTCAACCCTCTTGTAGTGATAAGGGTTTATACACACTTCTTTCTGTTTAGCAGAGAATGGATACTCGCATAATTCCAGAGGCTTCAGCTCATGATGAGACTGCAAGTCAGGCCACCTCCAGACGCGGCAATAAATGACATGGGGAAGGCCCTTTCGATGGGACACCTGAAAGGACACAATATAAAGAACTTTTCTTCATACTTTTTAATACAATAATGTTCTGAAGGAGGGAAAAATTACAGAGTTCATTCTCAAACTTTTTCCTTATCGTCATCAACAGCCTTACTTTGTATATATATTTTTGGGACTTGAGTGAAATCCCTTTTAGACTATTTTAATCAAACAAGAAAATTAAATTTTGTAAAATGTGATATTCCACCAATAATAAAAGTGGGAAATCAAACATGATTTTTCATATTTTGATCTTCAGCTTGTTAGCATAAGGATGTGACTTTAAATAAGAAGTTTTATGTTATTTGTTATTTAAAACATGAGTTCTACAAATTACTTTGATTAACTGATATATATATGTGTGTGTATAATGTTTAATTAAAAAATTACATTAATTTTTGGATAAACCTAATACAGCACAAAAAGCAGCTACAAATTTTCAAATGTATGGAATCCTGACATCAAAAGAGGGTGCTAATGGAAAGTTGCCATTAAAACTTGAAAACAGATAAGCAATCATATGTTAAAAACAAAATAGCAAAACAGTGAGTATCCATTTGGAAAGAAATATCGTTTGAGATTTCTACTTTTCCATTTCTGACCACATTTAGATTTCAGTCACGAGAGAATTTTGTGTCTTCTATAGTTTTGAAAATTTTTAGTTACAAACATATTCCTTTGAGAAACAGAGCATTCAAATTTAAAAGTAAATAACGATATGTAAACTCCCTAAAAACAATCATTGATCTGATGTAACAAGTTGTTTGCTTCTTCAATAGTAGTTAAAGCAAGATTCATTCTTGAAATAGAAGCCAGTCTTACCTATGTTTTGGATATCAAACAGAACTCTGCATTTATTCATGTGTAACCCATTAATTGCAGAGTAATTAATTTTTTTAAAAATAATTTATAATTACTATTTTTTAAATTAAAAATTGCTATTGAACAATGAAATTAATTTTTTTTCAAGCTTTTTGCTCTTGGTTTAACAAAATCCAAGTTCTTTTACAAAACAGTATGCTCTCCCCCCCCTTTTTTTCATTGTGTACATTTGTTACAGTAATCTAACAAATGTTTGCTTTAATTTACAGTAATTTAACATTTTTCATAATAAGAAAATTAGGAATTACTTGCTACATCATTTGTACTAATGAAACAAGTCTTTTGATATATATGTTTTTTTTGTCTAGTTGTCACAAAAACATTGTAAAGAAAAGCCTTTCGAGAGGAAACTTTGTGCAACAAATTGTTTTGTCATAGCTGCTCATGCACGCAAACAAACCAGATATCGTAAATCATTGATCATTTTCTTTATTCTTTATATTTAAAAATATGCTGAAAAATTTTTATATAAAAAATAATAAATTAATATTACTTATTTTTTTATGTTTCATGATTCAACTTTTGCTATAAAAGAATAGAAATCAAAGAATCAATTTGAAAAAGGTATCTCAACATTGTTTTCTATTTATGTCACATTAAAGCTAAACTGTAGGAATTTAACATCATTTTGAGCAATTCACAAGAGAGGAGGAAGACACTTTAACTGACACTTCATACCACCCATAAGACACGAAAATGTTAAAAGCTCAGTTCCATTATATTGAGCAACAACTTCTTTATTGTCTGGCATAAGTATTTTGGTAGAAATAAGATCTCATAAAATGGTGGCCATTATGTTTACAACTTTACAGCCTATCATTCCCTGAAATATTAATCAGTTTTTTTTTTTTTTTTTTAAATAATAAAAAAAATATTTCCAAATTAAAATTAATGAAGACAATCCTTGTTAAAATTTTTTCTTGAAATTAAATTTCTAGTCTCCCAAAAGAACATTTTTTATATGAAATTCTTATAACTTGGGTATGTCTTTAAGTAAACAGAAAAAGTAATCAATGTTTGTATATAAAGGCAAAAAAAAAGGAAAGAAAAAGAAAAAAAGGAATTGTATATTATGCAGAAAAACTTTTATTATTTTATTTTAACAAAATACACAAATGCTGAAGTGATTTCAAAAATAAATAGTACCCAAACACATCACAATGAAGATATTTGTGTTCCTATCATAAAAATGGACTACAGGAACATTTGCAGTCCAAAAGAAATAAATATGTTTCAGATCCAATATACAATAAGAGAGAGTAGAGATGAATTTCCTACAAAGAAGAAGTCCCTAACAGTTTCGGTAACAAGATCTGGTTTCATAAAACTGCAAGTGTAAGAGAAAGATTAGTGCATTAGGTTACTTTTCTGGATGATTTTAATACATTACATTTCAAACCAATTTCAATTCTGGCTATTGGATGGCTATATAATAAAAACTTCCATTATTAAACAACACCCTCATATTTAGTTATCCTAACAAGTTATAGTCTACAGTTGACAAACAAAATTTTAATCACTATTGTTATGAAGTATTTCAAAAGTTGAAATTTTTTTTTAATATCAGTGTAAAATTTAAACAAAGAAAATTGCACCAAACCTGTAACCGCCCATCCAGTGACCGTGGAATTGTAACACATTTACTCTGTTGCCCAGGACAACTGAGAGCCCTCTCAAGTTCCTCTATGGCACCCTTCTTTTTTTTGAGCTTCTTGACTAGAGAGTCCACTGCCTTTTCAGCCCACTTCTCCTCCTCATCTCCTTGTTTCCAACCAAGCAGTTTCTTAACTGCAGGACTTGTAAATGAAAACAAGCTGTTCAAAGTGGCCATGACTTAACCTACAAACATTGAAATCCAAGAGTTATAAAGTTAGTTGTGCATTACAACAGCAAAGCATATTTTTGCTGCTCCTATACAAAGACAGAAAAATTTTCCATAATGATTATGTCACATAATAATTATGTTATTAGGATATTCTAATACTTTAAAAAAGCTTTTAACTAAAAGAAGTAACTGAGGAAACTTATCTTAATTTTAAGGATTAATTATATAAATAATATAACAAAGATCTTAAGAATTATTCAAACAATACTGGTATTTTTATTGTGACAATATCATTGACAATTTAAGTTGTAGATTATAATTTACAAAATATTTGAACTTTTGCATGCCAACATCATATGGCGGATCAAATAAAAAAAAAAAACCAGTGGTCCTTTTTCTTCATTCTTTTTGCAAATATATCAATTGAATATATTAAATATTACTTAATTTATTCAACTACTTTAAAAACAGTATTTCTATATTCTAATACAGCTTTTAATGTCTATTCATAAAGAGTTAATAAGTTAACAAATAATAATTACTATATAACTACAATAATTTTTATAAGCAAGCATAAAAAATTCTTTTAGCATTCATAATTTTAAAAATATTTTTAAAATTTACTTATTGCATAATTAGCACAAGTCCAATTACAACCAATGAAAAAAATCAAAGTTAAAAATATTTTATTAAAACTAACATAAAATAACTATTTTATATAATAAATATATTCTTTGTAAATTATGTCATACTACTTCTAGATTACATAAGTAACTTATTTATAAACCAAGACATTTTAAGTGCAAAACAGTTATCATTGAATCATGATACCTATTCAATGAATTTCATTTCAACAAATAAAACTCGCAAAATAAAGCTCATTTACATAAACATTGCTAAATGTGTTTCTTTTTAATTTACTTCTAAAGTAAAGAAACTTTATTTATATTTATAAGTTAACAAAAAACACTTAGTAGTTGATTATATATATATGTTAAACTTAAACAATATTCTTTACAAATGAGTAAAATTGACAATTATTTCTCATGCATAATCAGTATAAAAACAATGAAAATAATGATTCTTCCAGGATTTTTTTTTTTTTTTTTTTTGTTATTTAAAAGTGTTTTAGAGATAACTTAAAAATTTCTTCAATACAATTTTTTGAAACATGCAATCACACACTGATTATTGGAATATGTTTTATTAGGATATTCTAATACTTTAAAAAAGCTTTTAACTAAAAGAAGTAACTGAGGAAACTTATCTTAATTTTAAGGATTAATTATATAAATAATATAATAAAGATGTTAAGAATTATTCAAACAATACTGGTATTTCTACTGCGACAATATTATCGACAATTTAAGTTGTAGATTATAATTTACAAAATATTTGTGAACTTTTGCATGCCAACATCATATGGCTGATAAAAAAAATCAAGAAATACGAAAATAGAACACGGAAATTCCTCAAAATTGAAATTAAAAAAAGAATTCAAAATTCCTCAAAAAAGAATTAATCCCTAAGTTAAGAAGGATTTTGATGTATTTTATACTGGACAATCAGTTAAATCACAGTTCTATTGCATTTAATATATAAACAGTTTTTCAAATATATATGTCAAAAATTTAACAAAAAATTTATAAAATTTTTAAATGCATAAATTTTATAAATTTTTTAAAAAAATTAAATGCATAAATTTTTTATTTTATAAAATTTTAACATGCATATGCCACTCAAATTTTCTACCAACTTAAAATTTTATTATTTCTCAAAATTTTTTGAACATAGACATACATATAATAATTATTTTAAACTTTTTTTTTTTTTGATGGATTACTTGTGTTTTATGATCATCAGTTTCGATTTTTAGAAGATTAGCTATTTCATACATTCCACAATAACAGGTATATTTGCTTATATAAATCTGAAACCTAATAAAAGTCAAACATATCAAATATCAATCAAATCCTTTCATATGTTTTTTTAAAAACAATTTTAACTTTTGGGTTATATTTCTTGATACCTCAATTTTCTTAAATAATAGCTCAATGCTATTTTCCACAATTAGCTATGTTTAAGAAACTTCAGCCTAACAAATTATATAATAAGCTCTTCTGTTAACTTAAATTAAAAAATAACACTATTATCAGTTTTAGAGACCTTAACATATACAAAAGCTAATATTGTTTAGAGGTCTTTACGAATATTTGAAGTAAATTACTTAAAAAAAATGCAATAGAATGTAGCCTGATTTATAACAATATGGTTGGAAATGACTATCATAAAATTATGATATGCCCCCCCCTCACGAAACAAAAATATCTCATAAATTTAAGGGGAGTATAATAAACATTAAAAAAAATTTATTTTTAGAACTTATTGAATATGTAATAAAAAAAAACTTATATTGAAAAAAGAAGAAAATCAAATTAAATTGTATAATGGAATGGTTAGTATTCACTACAAGTGGCATATTGCAGAGATTTTACAGCATTTAAATGTCCATCTTGAAGATAGGGAAAAAAATTATATAATGGCTTGTGATTTGAAATAAAAAAAATCAAATTAAATTGTATAATGGAATGGTTAGTATTCACTACAAGTGGCATATTGCAGAGATTTTACAGCATTTAAATGTCCATCTTGAAGATAGGGAAAAAAATTATATAATGGCTTGTGATTTCAATATTCAATCATTGGTTATTTTATCATACTGCTTGGTGCAGTTTTTGCAATCATGACAAAATATCATCAAATGCACTAATTCAAACTCAAAACCAGTAACAAGAAACAAGATAGCGTTTTGTCATGTGACAAAAAAAATGTGAAAAAGTAGCTTTTCAAAGAACACATGTAAAAAGCATAAAATTTAAAATAACAAAAAAAAAAAAAAAGGAACGATTTCCAAACTCAGTAATTTTAGTAGGAAACGGGAGGGATGACCATTTGCTAAGCATTGCAATCATAGCAAAAAAAAAAAAAAAAAGACATGAGAAAATGAATTAAATTTTAAAACATGGAAAACTACAAAAAAAAGAAAGGTAAAAAAATCACTGACCTTTAACAGTGGCCATCATGAAACTTTTTTAAGTAAGTAAGAATGAAATTGATATTCCATTTGAACAACCTGATTTTGTAATGGAAGTTTGATTGTCAAATAGGTTTACCATAAGAACTTGAGAAACTTGCTGATTTCAAAACAAAGATAATTTCTCTAATATTCTTTTTATGCTGATTTTTCCTCCCTTTGGTAACAACAATCAGTCATGTAGTAATAAAACCAATATTCTGTCTATACCAGTGTGATTTTATAATGGAGACTTTACAACAGACCACATTTTTTTTATGTTGGTCAAGCAACCAGTGAAGGGTCCAGTCCAGAGTGAAAAAGTCAAAATGAGAAACAGAATCATTTATATATCAGAGTTATCAAAAAAACAAATTTTGATTTCACAACTTTCTAAAATTTAACTGTAGGGTTACCAACTCGAATTTACCGCCACCACGAAATTTTTCATTGACAAGTTAAATAAAGATCCATCCTCAGTCATTTCTCAATTAAAATTAGTTCAGAATGTATTTCATGACTGATATATAAGCATACTTGTCATCATATTCTAATAATAGTATGTTAACAATCATTATTTTACAAAGCAAAATACAAATACAAAGCGAAAAGAGTACATTCATACCTGATAATGCTTTGTAATTAACTTGCTTCTAATAAAAAGTTTCAAACATTGAAAACATTTTACACGTAAATTTGATCTATAACAGAAAAGAAACATATATCAGATAACAAGCCTATTAAAATGATATAACAAACATTTTTACACACACACACAAATAATTCTAATTTCATAATAGCAAAATACAGGGGGGGGGGAGAAGGAATTAAGGTATACATATAAAAACATTTTGCACAAAAATGATCCAAGTTGATTCACAAACAATGTTAAAAAAATTAGCTTAATTTTTAAATAAGTGCATCAACAAACATTACTGATATAATGAAATTATATAGCTGAATATTAGTGTTGATCAAACTGATTACAAAAATATTTTACTGAAAAAATTTATATTTATCATAATTAAAATTTTCTTCGAAACAAAACATATAAATGCAAAACCCAGAAGCTTTTATTTCACATAAGTATTCAACATTAACACAAGAGAAGGGGGGGAGGGGAGTGATGGTGTAGGAATTTTAAAAAAAAGACTCAATATTAATACTTTAAATATTTTTTACAAAAAATGTAGGAATTCAAAACATACAAATTTTCGTTTAATTAAATTCATTTTTTGATTAATTAAATATGTGTCAAATTCAAAGCAATCAGAATTTTATCTTTATATTCATAGTATTTAATAAAATACAAATCATATTTTTAAAAACATTTGACATATGTCCGCAATTAAAGAAAAAAAATGTTTCAACAAATTAGATTAAAACAAATAAGAAAGTATATTCTGATCATTTATTCAAATTTCACGTACTTTACAATTTTCAAGTCAGAAGAGAATTTTTAAAAATATGAAGGAGAAAAAAAATTCGAATGTATTACAAATAAGAGTAAAAAATATCAACAAACACGAGGTCCACATTTCAAGGAAAAGTTACAAAATCATTCGTAATATATTAATTCGAAAACAATATTCCATTCAATTATTTCAACATAAATAAAATTTTATATATATCTTTTCATAACACTAATAGATCAATCAACTTAAACTATAGCTGATATCGCAGCTTACGTCATACTTGCTATTACTCACGTATTAAGAACAAGGGTAATATTGTGTCTTTTTTGCTAATCAGTAAATACAATAATACTAACGATCTTTACGCATACCAACCACAAAAGAAAAATTCAAGATACATTTGCAGAACAATTCGGATTTCACAGCAATCTAAAGAAAAATATTTACAAAGATAAAATACCAAAAATTAATAAATAAAAAATATTATCTCACAATACCTTACTCCATAGCGTCTAGTGATCGCACTGGCGACAGCTTGACTGGATTTTTTTTTTATTTTCGATATAATCCTTGTTGCCAAATTCAGCATTCTATTATCAGAATAAAAAATATCGACATTCATGACAGAAATATTGATTACATGGTGCAAAAACATCACATGAATATTTCTTCAATATTTTATAATTAGTTAATACACAAGATTCATACAACAATTGAAGAGACTTTGCCTTCGATTACGTAAAAGATCAGAGCCCTTACATAAAAGCATACAACTATTTATTAATAAAATCTGAATAGCAAACAAATAAAAAGAACTAAAAGAGGCTAAAAATGGTAACCATTTTTATATTTTAACTTATTAAGGCTTTCCTTTTCAGAGTCGAAAGCTTAGATTAATTTTCAAGTCCCACCACGGCCGTAATTGAACTGAAGTGAATTTTACTTTTAGCTAATGTGTTGTTTTTATTATTAATTGTTTTCACGTGGTTATAGTTTTTGTTCACTTAAATCGCATAATGTTTATCGATCAATAATTAACCAACCAAAGTAATACTTCTAAATAGTTGATTACTTTTTGGGATACCCAAAAAAACTTTAAAAAATGCCGAAGAAGAAGAGCAAGAACAAGGAAGAGATACAGAGTCAAGGAATACGTTTCAATAAAACTCTTGGACAGCATATTCTCAAAAATCCTTTGGTGATAAATAACATGATAGAAAAGGCAGCGTTGCGTTCTACTGACGTTGTTCTGGAAGTGGGCCCTGGTACAGGTAATATGACCGTTAAAATGATTCCTAAAGTAAAAAAAGTTATAGCTTGTGAGATCGATGCAAGACTAGTTTCTGAACTTCAAAAACGTGTCCAATGTACACCCATGCAATATAAGCTGCAAATCCTTGTTGGTGATGTTTTAAAGACAGATTTACCATTTTTCGACATTTGCGTAGCCAATTTACCTTACCAAATATCATCTCCGTTTGTCTTCAAATTGCTTTTACATCGCCCGTTCTTTCGTTGTGCAGTTTTGATGTTTCAGAAGGAGTTTGCAGATCGTTTAGTTGCCAAACCCGGAAGTAAAATGTATTGTCGTTTGTCAGTCAATACACAGTTATTGGCTCGTGTGGACATACTAATGAAAGTTGGAAAAAATAATTTTCGACCACCACCTAAAGTAGAATCTACAGTCATTCGATTAGAACCTCGAAATCCACCTCCTCCAATTAATTTCAAAGAATGGGATGGACTCCTGCGAATATTGTTTGTGAGGAAGAATAAGACTGTCAGTGCTTCTTTCAGACATTCATCTATCTTGGAGCTGATGGAAAAAAATTACAAGACATATTGTTCTGTTAAGAATATTGAATTGCCTAAAGACTTTTCGATAAAAAATAAAATAGAAGAGATTATAAACGATAAGGATTTCTCCAACAAAAGACCTAGGACAATGGACATTGATGACTTTTTGTTGTTGTTGCATGAATTCAATTCTAATGGTCTTCATTTTTCTTAATGGAGATTGAAATTATATTAAAATGTATTTCTGTGGTTCATTTCTTGTTCTTAAACTGAAATTATTCCTTTTCTCTAAAAGTAATATTGTAAAATAGTGGCTCTTAACTTGTAACTCCACTTCCATGTTTGTTCAATTTCTAATTTAATTAATATTTGATAAATACTTCATTAATTCAAAGGAACATACTTCATACAAATTCAAAGGTAATAAACATAATTCTTATTACTTACAGGTATACTTTTGTTGACAGGTATTTGTTAAGCAGCAAAAAACAAGCACATCTATCTCATTGAAACACAATTCTCTTTCATTAATTTTTGTTTACTTGGAACAAATTCTATAACTGCTTTTTATTTTTCAGAGCATATGTATTATTTCAATGAAATACATTTTATAAATATTAAATCAACTACTTATTTTATTCAAAGTCAAATATTGGTTATTTTATGTAACAAATTAAATCTTGGTGCAATATTTGGCACCCCTGGGCATAGCATTGAATGCTATCTGATTCTAATAAACAATAAAGCTAAAACAGTCATTTTACATTACTATGACGGGACTGAATGGCAGAAGGTTTTAATACGAATTAAGAAATTGTGGGAAATTTAGCTCAAGAATTTTTATGAATTGCAATGGGACACCACTATAGTGATGTATTTATTGATATTTTTGCAATATGTAAAAGTTCTGCAACTGAAATTTGCAGTAATGTGATTTTATAAGTATGCAGCTCAGAAAATACTTTACCATATATTCCATTGTATAACATCCTTTTAATACAAAAAATAAGATGAAAATTTATGAGTACACTTAAAATGCTGGATTTGAAAATGATAGATTTAAAAATAAAGAAAAGCATAAAATAGATTAATTTCTACACGTACTTAAATGCTGTTAGTTTAAAAGAACTGACATACCTTATGAACTTAAAAATTTTCATTATCATGTAACATGAAATGTTTGTCATATTCATCTTGTGTTGTATCTTTAGGCACATCCTTGCTGCAGTCCTATTTCCATTTTCTTTTATATGTTGAATGACTTTGCATTTGAAATCAGTACTATTTATTTTGTTTGGTATTATTCTTATTTACTGTTAAAAGGAACACTATATCAACTATATTGCAACTGAAGCAATTGTGATTTACTAAAGCCATTAAAGCTCTTTTCAAATAGCTGGAGAAAAAGCATCAGACTCCTGATTTTTAGAAGTGCATTATTTACCAAATTGTGTATATCTGCATTGAATAAAATTCACCTTGTTTACAGGTGAATTGTACTCTCTCAAACATTCCCCACACATCTATTGTTCTCCATGTCATTCAGTATACCACTTTTCAAAAGCCGGAGAATATCTTTTAAATGACTGCAAAATATAAGAGCATTGCAGATGTACATTCAGAAGAAAAGGATGCTCATTATATGGGGAATATACCTAAAAGTGGTGTGGCCGCGGTAGCCTAGAGATCATGGTTTTGGATTCGTAGCCGGCGGTTTTCGTTCAATCGCGGGTTCAATCCTTGGCCTCTAAAGACCTGTCGTGTAGCTGGGGCTGATGCACGTTAAATCTTTCGAGGCCCAAAATCCTCCCATTGGCGTGGTGTGGAAGCTGGGAGAGGGTGTCGTCCTCATCATTTGACTGTGGTTCAAAATTACGAGGTCCGTCGCCAATAGTCCTCGTGTTGCTTTTAGTGCGATGTTAATAAAAGCTAACTAACCTAAAAGTGGTTTTAAATTATAGGTGTGCATTATATGCCAGAAGATACAGTATATTAAATTAAAGATAATGAATCGGTTGCAACTAATGTTTCTTTAAATTCACAGGCATGGGAGTCTACAATTCAGTAACAAATTTCACTTGGTGAAGCATACCTTTGTAGAATGGCCCATTATTCCAATGAAATGCATAAGTGGATGTCTGATTGACTCAACTTCTCATTGGATGTCTTTTGCTTGGAGAGAGTGCTCCTGATTGTCATTCCTGCCTTGTCCCATACACTATTCATCACATTCTAATAGTGTATGCAGTTTTTCATCATCATATTTTCATTTTTAAGTTCTTCCATTTTAAACTTGTCTGACATGGTAGGGGTTTTCTACTACCATAAATTGTTTGCATTTTTAAACAGAATTAGATTTGTAAATCACTCATTTAGTATTTTACCCTTTTTATAGTGTTTTACAATCTTTTTTCGTCATCTGTGTCTTTTTTTTAAAAATTTTGTTTTAAGAATTAGAAAAGAACTTGTAATAATTATCAACAAATATTTGGTGCAGCACTGCCAGATTTAGTTCTTGTGCCATAAACATATATTCACTTACTCGCTCTTCTTTAAATTCATGTATCTAAATTTAATTTTTTTCACTTTAATCACTTTCCAATGCCATTTGGAATCACCACCCATGGTTACCCGCCTTCCTGCGTGTGTGAGTGACTGTTTTGTTTTATGGCAAAAGAGCCAAAGTAGGCTATGCTGCGCACCAAACATTCGTTTAAGGCTGTTCTCTGCTAATGTTAAAGAATAGGGCTCAAAGTTCGAATAAATTTTCAGGTAGAAGAAATGCTTCAATACTAATATAAATTACTATGGATATAACAAATATAATTATTTACTAATTACCGTACTTAGAATTTTGATTTTTTTTTTCTTTTTAAAAAAAAACGTAATTTTTTGTCTTTGTGTAAAATGAGTATTTAATTTTCTATGTTAAAGTATAGGAGACAAAATGTTCTAGCATGCTCTTTACAAGAAAATATTTATTGATTCAAGTGAAATTGAACAAGTTGGAAGAAAACACTTCTCTCTATCGAATAGTGTACAACAGATGGCGCCAGTATATTTTTTTCTGTAGGACGTACTCTTGGCATGGAATGTTTATTTTTGGCAAACATTTACAGTTACTTTATGATATGAAATTATAGCAACTCGTTAATTGTGACAAATGATAAATAATGGAGAAAGTTTCATGATTCACAAAAGCGCACACGAAGCTTACAAACTAACCACTAATAAACTCTCCGGTTTGGGAATATTTTGTGTATGTTTATCAAAATTTATTTGCGTGTAATGGTAAATTTGTGTTGTTGAAAAGATGTTTGAAAATAAATAAGTTTTGATTCAGTGAAGTGAAAGGAGAGAAAAGAGAATCTGTGAATTAAATTAATATTGAACTTCTCTGAAATCAATAAAAAGTTATTTAAACATTTTTTTTTTTTTTTATCCTTTAAAAAATACAACTAATTACTATTTCGTGAAGCATTAAATGTGAAATTTTAATTTAGTCACTATGATGTACTGAATTAATTTGTTTATTCCAACAAAAGTTATTTTTCAAAATTAACTTTATTTATTTTTTATTATTATTATTATTATTTTTTTTTCAAAGTGAGTCACGCATCTCACAAAATTTAAGTATTAGAACCCTGGAATAATTATTAATTAAATATTGTTACTTCTACTGAATTCAAAATAATTTACATTGCGTACAATATATTGTGTTCATATTTCAATTTAAAATGTAATATATTGTAGAAAATTATAAGATGAAATTTCTAACTGTTTAAAAATATTCATTGTCTTCATACGAAAGAAACAAAACACAAAAACATTGCTTCAATCAACTATAATTTTCTCTTTGAGAGTATATTGGCATATAAAGAAGAATGAACAATAAATATTGGTAGCAAAAAAATTAAAAATATATTTCCATCTTTCGAGGTCAACGACTTTTGAATAAGCAAAAATTATCATAATTATTCCTTATATATTTGTAATAAAGGTTATTTCTGTGATGAATGTAATTATAAGTATACATTATATTTTTAAATTTTTACTAAATATATTACCAAAAGATTATATTGATAAGTTAATATTTATGCATTTCAATCTCATCTCACAATCTCTTCAGAATTATTATACACTTTCCATAAAGAAAACTGAACTTAATCCTATGGAAATGCTTTCTACATTCGTTAAAAATATAACCATCTCTAAGCCTAGTCATTGATGTTATGAGATGACAATCACAGAAAAATAAAATACTTATAATCCCTGAGTGTTTTTCTGTCTACTGCAACACTTGTTTAATTTTATTTTTCTTTATCGCCTCAGGAACTTGCCTTTTTTAGGCAAGTACGAGCATCACGACCCCAAGACAACCAAGTAATCTTTTTATTTCCCTTGAATTTCACTATCTTTTATGAACACGGGTGGCGCACCCCCTTGATACCCTATTTTCAACCATCATAGCCACATCTGGCTCTTGCTCCATCAAACACTCCCATCCCATTGTTTTTATTTTCCATTGCATCACAGTGCCTTACAATCACAATTTCAAACATAAGTTGCGCAATTATAAATTTATTACAAGTGATTGCTGTATATGACGATAATGGATTAATTCAGTAACAGGGAGAAAAAAAAACTTCATATATCTTATTTTATGTAACTGATGTACGAAAACAAATCGCATAAAGTTTTAATTAAATCAATTGATAATTAAGCTAAGTAATTTATTAATCCCAACACAACTCCACAAATCTTGTAGATCAAAGGTTTTGTTGTGTGTGAGTGGTAAAATACGTTTTCGAGTGAGAAATCAGTGTAGAACTTTACACTTTATTTGCGGTTACATTCGCTTTTTTTTAGTATTATTATTGAAAATTAAAATCGGACATTTTTAATTTTCTGATCAAGTCCTCGAATAACTTTTTAACATAATAAGCGCTCAGTTTGAGGCTAATACATTTTACGCATATTAGCTCAGAATTATAATTAATTCAAAGAACATCTATTGCAGTTGAATTTAGCAGAATACCAATCTAACATAAAACAGTATTATCATAACAAAATTGAACTTTTTTTTTTTTTTTTGGTTTATCGGAGGGTTTCTCACCCATATTACAACTGTCACCCATGTTAAACATAAGTATTTTTTTCATTTAAATTAGAAAACAAAATTAACGAAAAGATTCCGATTCCTTTGGAGCATTCGAAAGATTGAAAATTATTTTCCTAAAAATGCAAATTAGAGAAAATAAAATTAATTGTTTTAAGTCCAGCGCATTTCCCCCCTTCAACTAACTTTTTGTATTATTTTATGACGTTATTCAATTTAAGAGCGCCGCCTTGTGTATAACCTGGGTCTTATGTAAACCAACATTGCTAAATATATAAAAGTGTAATGAATAGGAAAGGATGAGATAGAGAAATTGGAAGTGCTGATGGGAGATCGAAGGTTGGTAATGTATGATATTGGTGTGGGAAAGTTACTCGGAAACCATTTTCATTGACTTGATTGCTTTCGACTCGGATCCAATTTTGTTGTTATTGAGATTAGTTGAAATTTCAGTTATCAATCTTGGATTCCGTCACGAGTTAATAACCTATACTCAATCGTAGTAATAGTTGTCATTCTATAATACAAATAAGACCCTTTTGATTTTTTTAACGAACTCTTTCTTGAAGGAACATTCATTGAGTTTCGATGGCTCAGATCCTAAATAATGATGCAGAAGATGTCACAAATGCGCCCACCCTGGATTCGGATCCGGAGTTTGAATCACAATTCTGCCGACTCAAATTTTCCGATAGTCTCAGCAAAAATAAATAACATGATGGAAGGTTTATGTATCGATAAAAAAGTAAGTTAATTAATTGTATGTTTTGGAGAAACGAAATATGTATTTTGTTGAAAGTATTTTTCCCTTATTTATTATATTCTCACATAATTACTGGCCGTTGTAGCCGAAAGGTCAGGATATTTCTTTCATCGAGGCATGGGTTCGAGTCCTGATTCCATTAAAAACTACCATGATGGTGTTGATGTACGTGATATCTGTAGAGGCGCCAAGTCATCTTGTTGGTGTAGTGTGGAAATATGGAGAATGAAATTTCAAATCACAAGTGTCCTCCAGGTCACTTGACAAGGGTTCAAAATTTTGAAGTCCTTCACCAATAATCATCGTGTTACTTTTAAGTGTGAAGTTAATAACACAAACAATCTTTTTCCACAGTGATGCCAGTAACATTATCTTTAGGAGTCACATTTTAAAAGGAAATATTTGAAAGAGCCGTTTGTTCAATATTGCCATCTGGATGTTGTAAAATTTCCCAACATTACATTTCATTTTTCTCCTAATTGACACTATTTTATGAATTTTTCATCCAAGAAAAGGGATTGAAGGTAGAGGTTTAAGGCGCAAGAGCCAAATACAGCTATGCTACGCCAAGCAGTGTTTATTTGTGATCTAAACACTTGAAAAAATTAGAAGAAAATATAAATGGTTGACAACAAAAAGAGACGAAAATCTGATCTATAAAAATCTTGAAGCCTGTCCGTGGTTTCATTATTTGTATGACATTATATCCTATTCATTTAATACTGATTTTTTTTTATAAACTTTTATATGCATTTGGTAACAAAATAATTCCCTTTTATGCAGTAATCCATAGAATATTACTGTAACTATACATAAGTAACACGTACAGTTCTTGTGAAATCCTGTTCGAGAAAATGTAAACTTTATTATAAAATAATTTTTGTATTTAATTGCTTCTTCTACTTCAGATGGCTCTCTTTCATCAATAATTTCCGATAAAATAAAATTTTGTTAGCTTTGGAAATAGGGTTTTTCAAATTTCCTCGCTTCGTTGCAAACGCAAAGTTAAAAAGTGTTTTTTTTTTTTTACTCTATATAAAGATTACACTCGTTTTTCTGAGAAACACTAACAAGAAAAAGATCTATTCAAAAAGTAAAACGAGCAGTATCTAACTGATTTGGTCTGAATCGCTAAGGTTGTCATACGCCATTGTAAAGTTATCGATGAAAAAAATCTTCGAGGGTGAGAAAAACCCTTCATTCTCTCACTGGTTTTATAGCTTGAAAGTATCCTATTATTCCCCTTTCCCCCTAAAGCCTCAAACTACTCGGGTTCATTGCTTCTGTAGGGTAAAAAGATTGTCCAAGAGACATTCACGCTAGGTCAATTCTAAGTTTTCCCGGCGTTCAACTTGCATCATGTTTGTTGGGGATGGTATCCACCAAGCAAAAATAGGGAGAGCAGTTAATTTAATTACACGTTTATTAACAGTATCTACGTGCCAATCACACATAAACAAATATTTATACTATTTACAAACTATACAAGGCTTCCAAATAGCCCATATTACAATTTAACCCGCTTTTGAGGTCAAGAGAAATAACCCGCCTTACGCGGTCAAGATCCAAGAGCACTCTGAAATTATTACCCGTGAACCCGTGCGCTCTCACTTACACGAGACAAGGCGCCTCCTGGCGGGATCCGAGTAATTTATTTCCAACAATGTTCGATGGAAAAACGATTTTTGTTTTCTAGGAATTCAATCGAGGGTCATGTGTTCAACCAACATTTCATTACATATGGCTAAGTCGCTCTGAATAATAAAATGACAATTTATAAATATAATGAAAAAATTGTGCAAAAGGATATTTATGAAATAGTGATTGTATTTGCAATTCAATAAAAAAAATTAATAATTTGGGGCAAAATAAAATTGTAATTATAGAAAGCATGAAGTTGGAGCGCTTTGGCTGGTTCCCTGACTTTTGGTAGGGACTTTCACTTTTTCTTGGCCCTGAAATCCTTTTCCTTTGTTGGTTCGGTGATGAGTGGTGATCCATTCAAGGAGTTTTCGTTGAATTTGAACCTTTCTTTTGATCTGAATTCGAGAAACTGCTATCAAATTTTAGTTTTTCAAAAGTAGAGGACGAGTGAAGAGTTAGCTCTAGTGACCGATTTGGGACGACGAATTTCTTGAAAATGTTTTTGCAACTTTTACATCTTTTTTCTTTCCCAGATTTCAGACTAACACCTGACGCAGGGGCTCCCAACATTGTGTTTACGCCTCTCTTTCTTTACTTTGAAAATACAAACATATGGAAAAAAAAGTTTTTTAATAGGAACGAAAACCACTCCTTAAATAAGATATTTACCAAAAAAAAAATATAGATAAACATGAAGGTAACAAAAATTTTTACGTTCTCTGACTGAATGACACGAAATGATGTCACAAAATTGGTCGTGTCAAATTGTCAATAATGTTGGTGGGGCCCGGAGAAAACTTTTCATTTCTAAACGAAACCACGAGAAAAGGCTTTCGTTTACTAAAAAATACATTTCAAGGTCTCCAGACTTTTGGAGTTATATTCAGCGATGAGAGCAAGTTTAAAGTTTTTGGAAGTGATGGCGACGCTATGTTTGTTAGAAACCTAACAGTGAATAGCTTTCTAAAAATGCCGTTCCTACTGACAAGTATGGAGGGGCTCTGTACTCGTATGGGAAGTTTAGTGTTTGTTGACAGGATCATGAACAAAATTCTTGAACACTCTGAGAACTAATAGAGGGAAAAGTGCTGAAAAGTTGGGTTTAGGATCGAGTTTCATTTTTTACCACGATAATGATCCTAAGCATACAGCTAAAACTGTTCAATTGTGGCTGTTGTACATTTGTAGAACGCAGTGGCACACTCTACCACAATCACTTAATCTCAACGTTATTGAAAATTTAGAGTCACAGTTGGAAAATCTGTCCAAGAGCACTATGTCACGAGTAAAGGCCATTTAAAAATTGTTTTAAGAGAAGAATGTACTGAAATCACAAGTGAAACAACCCAAAATCTTATTAAATCGATGCCACGTCGTCTGGAAGCCAACATTAATTCGAGAGAGTGAATGTAAAGGTTATTGGAGCAAGAGTCAGATGTGGCTATGCTGCTCCAAACAAATTGTGGTCTAGACGCGAAAAAATGGAAAAAAGACAAGTTGGTTAACAAGAAGGAGGGTCGAAAATAGAGAAGAATTGCTAGGGTAAGCCGGGGGTGCGTTCGTTACCCTTGTTTACCAAAGGCAGTAGATCCCACTAGGGTGCCTCGGGGTCAGGTCCTTACCTGAAGAAGGCAATTCCCTGAGATCTACATTAATTCGTAAGAGTGTGCAACCAAATATTAGTTTGTCTTTTTATGTTTTCACTTAAAAGTTATGCCAGGTGTATACTCAATTTTGCGACTTAATATGTTACAGTTTCTGCTTAAAAATTATGTAATTAATTTATTAAATAGGTTTCACGCACACATACTTATTTCGACGTCTAGTACATTTCTTAAAATGTACTTTATCACTTAGATGTATATTAATTTTATATAAATATTTAGCATTACTTTTTTATTCTTTTAATGTCGAAAAAGAAAGGCGTATACTCAATTTTGGGATCCTCAGTACTTTATCGATTTCCTTTGATTGTTTTCTTTCTTAGTCGTTGCTTCATTTTATATCTCCATCGGGCATGATGAAATTTTTTGCATTGAAATCCAGTGAGATTCTAACCTCTCGCATTGAATCAACTCCAATTATACAAGGATATTTCATGCCTTCTATTTCTGTTTAAACTGCCATCCTCGTTTCAAATGTCTAATACCGAGTCATGGTCACGAGCTCGCGGCCGGCGTTATTTCCATCGAATCGTGGGTTCCAGTCCCAACGCCACTAAAGACCCGCAGTATTGCAGAGATGAGGCACATTAAATCTTGCCAAGTCCTTCCATTGGCGTGGTGTAGAGGGAGGTGCCAGCTCAAGCGTCGCCCTCGTCACTTGTCCGAGGTCGTTCGCCCAAAGCCCCCGAGTTGCTTCTGCGTGTGACAATAATAAACAATCAATCAAACTATTGAAAGAAGAAAAAATTATCCATTTATTATTTAAATCAATCATATTTACTTATTCTTTGAAAACAGGCATAAATATAAAAAAAAATCATTTATTTAAAAATATAAGTGAGCTTTCTCTGGTTCTGTGGCCTCACTCAGAAAGTATTGTTTGTAGCATTTGGAAAGAAATATTTTTATATTTTAATGTAAAACGATACCTGAAAATATAAAGAAAAAGCAAGATAAAAGTTTCAAAGAGATAAATGTTTCACATTACTGTTCTGAACCTTTTTTTTCTAAATGCATTATGACAATGATAAATATAGTTTCCAAAACTAACTACTAAGGCAATAAAACTAAAAGGAGTGAACTATAAAAATTTATATTGAACAATATTTGTAGGCGGAGGGGGCAGCTTTTTTATAAATAAATTTGACTGTAAGAGATCCACAGTTATTTCTCAATTACTTATACTTAAGTATTTATTAGTGTGGGATCTAAGACCTGCTGATCTATAATCCCGGAAGGCAGCCATGATGCTTGCAGAGCGCCACCTAGCACTTCGAGAGAGATGTGACGTAGATGGAGAAGGAGCCAGATGCTGAATAAAACGGTTCAGGAAATTGCGCTTGAAGTTAGATTGTGTTGGACGTTAAAGCTGTGATGACGCGAGTTTAATGAATTTGTTTTGTGCTTTTATGTTCTGTCCTTCGTCAGCAAATAAACTGTGTGTAATAAGTAGTTATTATTCTGAATCTTTACACACACCACAAGTGGGGGCTCGACCCAACTTAAGCGAATCAAACTTCAGTGTTTAGTTTCGTGACAAAATGACTATGTAGAAGAATTGCATTTGTGTGTGATTGCTACTTTGAAATACTGTGGGTACCCTTAGCGGAACTTTCTTTTATGGACGAAGAATTTCTGTGAGTACAAAAATTCTATTTTATTTTCCTTTGTTGCAAAATGTCATTTCTTTCGAGAGCACGAATGGTCGACTTAATAACTTTAGCAGAAGAATTGGGACTAACTGTAGAGCCTAATGCTAAAGTTACCGACTTACTTAGGTTAATTACTAACTATAAAAATTATGACGACGATTTTACAAAAGACTGTTTAGAAGTTATTACTAATGAACGGAAGTAGGAGGGACGAACATGAGAAAAGGGAATATGAACTTAAAAAATGAGAATTAGAATCAAAAGCTACGCTTTCAGATGGAAATGTACCTTTAACTGTATCTAAACTAAATCTAATGAAGTTAATGTCGCGTTATGATGTTAAAAGCGATATAAGTTTAATTTCAGGGAACAGTTATGATTAATAGAATGCATAGTTCTATCGCAATATATCCATTTACTAGAAATAAAATTTTTAAGTACACAATTAGTTTAGTTTTAACTCATTAAATTAATATACAAATTTTGTACTGCAAAATTAATACTAATTAAATATATTCTTGTAAACTGTTAAATACTCATTATATTGATTGTTTTTATAACTTAAATTTGGACATCTTCGAAAATAATATATAGCAACATTTCTGTTGATAGATGCTTGGAAAATCTCCTCGCATTCCTTTTATTATTTTCATTTTTGTTCACTATAACTTTTCCTCAATTATTTATTTCTTTTTGTTATTTTTTTTATTACTGTCAATAATATTTTGGTTGGAATGTAGTTTAGCGTAACCACCCGTTGGCGACAAAAATTGTTTACAATTGTTTGGCGATATTTTGCCAATTGTGGTTACCATGCTTTCTCTCCTCTGCGGTGACTTTAGCCGTGGCAACCTTTCGAATAAGGTACATGATGCATGATTTTCAGTAAGAAGCTTTTTTTTTTATATTTTTACCTTTCTCTGATCAATTTTTTTTTCACTTTTGTTGCAATCGCCGGGGCTACCTTTTCGAATTTGCCTCACGAATACGGAATCCGGATCCCCTGTTTCCCCCCCCCCCTTCTGTCTGGATTACTTTTTTACAAGATTCATTATACCTGCGCAATCTCACAGTCACGCAGCTGTTGCGGATGTTTTTCTTAAATCTTAACAAATTCTCAGAACCGGAGTCTCCGCCCCTGGGTTTCGACTCTTTGGGCAAGAGGTGAAGTGCCTCGCTTACGCTGACGACCTGTTGCTCCTGTGGCAGTCCCCTGTGGACCTCCAGGACAACATCAATTCAATTTGCAATGTCGCGGCTTTGGCGGGCCTTCGCTTCAAGCCCTCTAATTGCGCGTCGTTATCTTTTCACTATACCGGGAACAAGCGCATCATTGATGACGCTCAGTTCCTGGTGGCGGGCACGCCAATTCTCAACTTACAAGGTCAGGAGGCCTACAAATACCTAGGTGTCCGTGTGGGTCTGAATTACAGACAAGACAACAGTGAGTTCTTCCGGGGGATCACCAGGGACGTGAAGCTCGTTGTGGCTTCCCCCCTGGCCCCTTGGCAGAAACTTACTGCTATTCGGGCCCACATTTTAGCCAGAGCGGAGTTCCTTTGAATGTTCCTTTGATTTCCTTTCGATCCTTCTCCCATTCTGCCGGAGCCCCTGGTTGGCTCTATCGGTTCTAACATCCAAGAGTTGGCTGCCCAAGTACTACCATCCCCGGGGTCAGTCTATGATCCTTTAATGGACCCCGTTGAAAGGGACTACATTGATTTTATTAGCCTGGTCGACGACTTCGATGGGTCGAGGGTTCTAAATCTTCGCCCTGAACGTCGGTGGTCTGGTGGCTGTTTTTCATCCCCTGTTAGTCGACCTATTCCTGTATTCAATTCCTGTCCAAACATCCCTCCAGGATTTTTGTCTCCCGTCGGCTCGTTTTGTGCCCAAGATGAGGGCCCCGTTTTCCATCCTGCTGCGGCTTCAACACCGATTGTCGACCGGGTGTCTTCTAGCCCTGTGGCAGAGACCCCGGAGCCTTTCTCTATTCCTTTCGACATCGGTGCTGAGCCTGTCAGGGGCCCGTTTCCATCGCTACTTTCTTTTGCCTTGGGCACCCTTAAAGGGTCGGCCACGCTATGGGACTTGTTCGGCGCGGTTGCCATAAGGAGCCAGCTTTCTCCATCTGCTGCTGACCCCCCTGCCATCTCTGTAGAGGACTGTTTACCACCTTCTTGTCCTCTCGTGGAAGACTCTTTACCACCTTCTTGTCCTCCCGTGGTCAGTCCTAAGGCTCCTAAGGTCGCCCCCATTACCATCAGAACCCCGTGCCCCTACTGCGAAATGCCGTTCAAAACGCAGAAGGGGCTTAACTCCCATCTGGTTGCCGTACTTTGCCGTCTGCTGTCTCTGCTGCCGTCGAGTTCGTCTTTGCCTCCTGCCGCTGCTGTCTGCTCGTCTCGTCGGTGTCGCTGCTGCTGTCTCTGGCCCTGCCTTTCCTGTTCCTGCTGCCTGCTTGTCTGTTTGCTCCTTGGCGCCGTTCGGAGTTGTTGCCATCTCATTCGCTGATTTTCATCTTCCGCCTTGTGTGGTGATTCTGTATCGTTTCATCTGCTGCTACGCTTTGATCTTTTTAGCTGTTTTTATATTGCATGATTTTTACCTTTTTTTAATTGTGTGTTTTTTATCTCTTTTTAGCTCCAGAGGGTGAGGCGAGAGCTCCATTTTTATCACTTCTACGGAGTTGCCTGAAGAGACCATCCCTGGGTACTTTTAACTTTTTAATCTTTTATCTATGACTCAACCATCGTTGTTGAATTTTTATTATCTTCACTAATTCATCTTGTTGTTTCACCTTATTATCATCTTTCACGTGGCTTTTATTCACTTTTAAGCATTCAAATCTTTTAGCTTGACACTTTTATTCCTGCGTGCCTGCCTTTTTTCTCAGTATGTCGGACTCTTCTGATACTATCAACAATCTTTGTATCATTGATTACCCTCTCCCTAAAACTTTTACTTGTAACATCTGTTTTAACCCCGCTGCGCCGACTAAATCGAGGCGCATTGGGCATTTTTCTGATAGGGGAGGGTATGTCCGTCATCTGAGGAACGCGCACGGGATCGATACGGCCTCCCGGGTGACTTTTAAATGTGTATCCTGCGGCCACAGTGATCGTCTACTGAAGAAGTTGGCCAGGCACAAGTGTCGGACCTCAAACATCTTTGCTTGTCCGACTCCCCGCGGAGAGGATCTTTTTACTGGGGGGACCCCCTCTACCATCTCCCCATCCCGAATTCCAACTAGGGATGGGAGGCGAATTCTCGCCAGGTCTCCCCCTGCTCATTTTACTTCCAATACTGCTGACAAATATGAAATTCCTTCTCATCTCAATAGTGAATTTCCTCCCTCCACAACTTGTCCTAATAGTGTTACTGAAAACGAGGCGGGCCCCGCTATTTGTGGAGCCCACCTTGCCAATGACTCTCTTAATGATTTCATGATTAAGTCTCGTCCTTCTGTTGCTCCGGTCCTCTCTGAGTCGGGGCAGCTAAGGTCCGACCTTGAATTGGAAGTCCCTTTCGCGCCAACCCTGACCTCCACCAGGGTGCCTCCGGTGATTGACCTCGAACGCGTGGTCGATCCTTCTCCTGTTCTTCCGGAGCCCCTGGTTGGTTCTTCTATCTGCTCTTCTATTCAGGAGTTGGCCGCTCAAATTTTACCATCTCCGGGGTCCGTATATGATCCTCTAATGGACCCCGTTGAAAGGGACTATATTGACCTTATAAGCCTGGTCGACGACTTCGACGGGTCTAGGGTATTCTATCTTCGCCCTGAACGTCGGTGGTCTGGTGGCTGTTTCACATCTCCAATTAGTCGACCCACGCCAATTTTTTATTCCTGTCCCAACATCCCTCCAGGATTTTCGTCTCCCGTAGACTCATTTCGTGCCCAAGATGAGGGCCCCAATTTTCATCCAGTCGCGGCTTCGACACCGATTGTCGACCGGGTGTCCTCTGGCCCTGTGGCCGAGACCCCGGTCCTTCGTCCTATTCCTCTTGACATCGGTGCCGAGCCTGCTAGGGGTCCGTTTCCATCTCTTCTTTCTTTTGCCTTGGGCACCCTTAAAGGGTCGGCCACGCTTCGTGACCTTTTTGGCGCAGTTGCCATTAGGAGCCAATTTGCTCCATCTGCTGACCCACCTTCTATCCTTTCAGAGGACTGCTCTCCATCTTCTAGTCCTCTTGTGGAGGACCCTCTTCCACCTTCGTGTCCTCCACCGGTCAGCCCTAAGGCTCCTAGGGTCGCCCCTATTACCATCCGAACCCCATGCCCCTACTGCGAAAAACCCTTTAAAACGCAGAAGGGGCTTAACTCCCATCTGGTCGCCGTACACTCGTACGGCACCATGGATTTGGAGGGGGTTCCTCGCCCGATTCGGGCTGCGACCCGGCAACCCGCCATCTCTGATTTCTTCTCGGTGGGGAGCCCTGAAGTCTTAGAAATCTGTGAGACTGCTCCCCCCGAGATTTCGACTTTGCGTGAGGCCTCTCTTCCACCTTCTGAGGCCAGTGTCCCGGTGCTCAAAACATCTAAGGCTAAGCGGGTTCGTTTTGACCTGCCCGAGCCTTGCCCGGGACCGTCCCTCCAGAGCAAGGATTCTTCATCTTCCCCCTCTGGAGGTGACTCGACCGGCCCTACGGGAGACTCCAAGTTACCATCTGTTCCTGGAGTGGTTGGACCAGTCCCTTTTCTCACTAAATTTCAAAAGGACTGGTCGGACAGGATTAAGGTTGTAGGGTCGGCTAGCGAGTTGGATGAGGTCTACTCGCAATTTCCTCGCCCTATTCGGGCTGCGACCAGGCAACCCGCCATTTCTGATTTCTTCTCGGTGGAGAGCCCTGAAGTCGTTGAAATCTGTGAGACTGCTCCCCCCGAGACTTCGACACTGCGTGTGGCCTCTAGTCCACCTGTTGAGGCCAACGTCCCGGTGCTGAAACATCTTAAGGCCAAGCGGGTCCGATTCGACCTGCCTGAGCCTTGCCCGGGACCTTCCCTCCAGAGCAAGGGATCTTCATCTTCTCCCTCCTCTGGAGGTGATTCGACCGGCCCTGCGGGAGACACTCCTAAAATTCCATCTGTTCCTGGAGTGGTCGTCCCAGTCTTTCTTACTAAATTCCAAAAGGACTCGTCGGACAGGATAAGGGATGTAGGGTCGGCTGGCGAGTTGGAGGAGGTCTATTCCCAATTCATTCTTTCTCTTGGCGGCAAACCATCTCGTCGCCGGGGTGGACCAAGGAATCCAGCTCGCCGTAACGGTAAATCTCGTCGCCACCAACCATCGGCCGAACCTGCCGAATCTTCCACCAGCGCGGCAGGTTCTCTTCCTAGCGCTCCTTCTGCCGGTGAGCCTCTCACCAAGCGCTACCCCGAGGCACCCTAGTGATCTTTTTCTTTCCCAAGGGGTTTACTGTCTTTGGTAAACACGGGTGACGCACCCCCGGGATACCCTAGCGATCCTTCTCTATTTTAGACCCTCCTTCTTGTCAACCAATTTGTGTCATTTCTTCAATTTCTTCTCGTCTAGATCACAGTTAAATCTTGTGTGGTGCAGTATAGCCACATCTGGCTCTTACGCCAATAAAACTTCGCTATCATCATCTTCGCTCACCAAGCGCTATGTTCCGGCAGAGGCTTCTAAACTTCAGAAATTGTTCAGGGCCAATCAAAAGAAGGCCCTCCAATCCATCTTAAGTGGTCCTCCCAAGTACTGCGAAATTTCACCTGACGCGGTGGAGGACCACTTTCTTCGGGTCTTCGCTGAGAACCCTCAAGTTCTTAACCTACGATGATCCTGTGGCTTGCCATTTGATTACGGACCTCATGTCCCCGGAGGAGGTCTGGGACAAGTTACGATCCCTTAAAAACTCTGCTCTGGGCCCGACGGCATCTTCTACTCCAACTTTAAGTCTCGGGACCCAGGTGCGCATGTACTATCTTCTGTTTTTAACAAAGTCCTGGACCTCTCTGCTGTGCCCTCCTCTTGGAAGGAGGCAAAAGTTGTGTTAATCCCAAAACCTGGGGATCCTTCTGATATTTCAAACTGGAGACCGGTTTCGCTTTTAAACACGGGTGGGAAAGTCTTTTCTTTGGTGCTTGCCGCCCGCATAAGCTCTTGGGCAAATATTAACTCTCGATTATCGCCTTTCCAGAAAGGATTCCGAGAAAACGATGGGTGCTCCGAGCGCAATTTCCTCCTCGACCAGGCCATCACTGGCGCTAAGCGCCACCATCTTGATCTCTCGATGGCCTAGCTCGACCTGGAGAACGCTTTTGGCTCGGTGCCCCATCGGTTTATTCTCGAGGCCCTCGAGCACGCGGGTGTTCCCTCGAGCACCGTTGCTTTAATATCGGCCCTATACACCGGGAGCACGAGTACCATCCGTACGAGCGCCGGGTGGACAGGCCCCATCCCCATGCGGGCTGGGGTACGACAGGGCTGTCCCCTGAGCGCCATTCTATTTAATTTATCTCTCGAGCAAGTTCTGAGGACCGGAGTCTCCGCCCCCGGGTTTCGACTCTTCGATCAAGAGGTGAAGTGCCTCGCCTATGCTGACGACCTGTTGCTCCTGGGGCAGTCCCCTGTGGACCTTCAGAGCAATATTGACTCTATCTGCAATGTCGCGGCACTGGCGGGCCTTCGCTTCAAGCCCTCTAAGTGCGCCTCGCTTTCTTTTTCTTATACCAGGAACACGCGCACCGTCAACGACGCCCAGTTCCTGGTGGCAGGTATGCCTATCTTGAACATCAAAGGTCAGGAGGCCTATAAATACTTGGGTGTCCGTGTGGGCCTGAACTATAAGCAGGATAACGTTGAGTTCTTCCGGGGGATAGCCAAGGATGTGAAGCTCGTTGCGGCTTCCCCCCTGGCCCCCTGGCAGAAATTGACCGCCATTCGGGCCCACATTCTAGCCAGAGCGGAGTTCCTTTGCAGGAACTCCCACATCCAGAAGAGGGATGTCGCCGAACTTGATTAAACACTCATTTCTACTGGTAAGTGCATCCTAAATCTCCCCACCCGAGCCAACGTCAACCTGGTTAATCTGTTATGCAATAAGGGTGGGGCTGCCCTCCCGCATTTTAGGGCCCTTCTGGACGTCTACACTATATCCCACGCTTTTAGACTCTTGGCGTCAGATGATCCTATCGCATCCGATGTCGCCTTTGCAGGCCTGCAGAGTGCTGTGTGGAAGAAAATCCTCCGCGATCCCACCCCGGGCGAATGCGCCGACTTCCTTAACGGGAAGAAGGTCGATGATTTCGCCCGGGATGCAGGGGACCTGTCGACCCAATGGTCCCGGGCTCGGCAGGCTGCAGATCGTCTCGCCAAATTCATTAAATTCTCTTGGACTTACAACGAGGAGCTGGGATGTTTTCATCTCAACATCTTCCTCTCTCCCAACTCTGTCTGCGTGGTTCCGTCCACTGCAGGCCTGGGTCCCCGTCTCCTCAGAGACGATCTGGAGAGCTTCTATATTCGCTAGTTGTCTGGCCTGGTTGACCAGGGGAAGACAGTGGAGGTTTTCTCCCAGCACCCTGCATCGAACCATTTTATCCAGGCGGGTGATTATACGCACTTTTGCGATTGGAATTTTATTCATCGCGCCCGCCTGGGATGCCTGCAGCTGAACGCCACGATGCGGTTCAGCAAGCGTATTCCCAAGTGCCGTAAGTGTGGTTACGCGAGGGAGACCATCCCTCACGTGCTGAATCATTGCAAGCCACACGGCGACGCTTGGAAGAGGCGACATGACGCCATTCAGAACCGTGTGGCCAGAGCCATTCCATCTTCCTTCGGCTCTGTGTCCTTCAATAAGAAATTCTCCGGTCTCTCCAAGACGCTCATCCCGGACATGGTTCTGATGAAGTCCGGTGAAGTCCTTATCATCGACTTCACCGTCACCTTTGAGGACCGGCTTAAATCTCTTGCCACTGCTCGTCAAGGCAAAATCGACAAGTACCTCCCGAACGTCGAACATCTCCGACGGGAGGGAAAAGTCGCACATGTCGACGCCATCGTTGTCGGTTCTCTAGGTTCCTGGGATCCGTCGAATGATGCTGCTCTGGCGCAGATGGGCATTTCCCCAAAATACGCGAAGCTCATGAGGAAGCTCATCTGCTCGGACACCATCCGGTGGGGCAGGGACATCTATATTCAACATCTCACTGACAAGAAGCAGTACTAGTCCCCCCCCCTTGCCGAGAGCATCATTCGATCTTTTTTTCGGCCTCCTGGCTGTTTTTTACATCTTTCTGATATTTTAACTTTGAATCTTTTATCAAACTTTTGGATATTTTAATTTCCCAGCTTGAGGAGTTTTGCTCCTCGCAGGTTTTTCCCAGTCTCCCATGACCAATTTTAATTAAGATCTTTTATCATCTTTGACTTTGCCACCATTCAGTTGAGGAATTCATTCGTCTATGAGCTACAGGGTGATCCCTCGCTGCACTTCCCTCTGCTCTCTTTCAAATTTTTTAATGTTCTGCTTGATTTCTCGTACCTTTACGAAGGTAACATTTGTACATATATTTACTGTATTTTTGTGGTTTTTTGCTATGTATTTTTACTGTGTTTTAATGCTTTTTATTGTCTCTTATGTACTTCACGGATGCTGTTGATGACTGTGGATGGTCTCCCGGTGGTACCCTGGAGCTTCGCCTCTCTCGCTCTCTGGAGCCTCCGAGAAGCGGTCCTCCTCTTCGGCGTTTTGGAGCTTTCTTCCTGGAGTCTCGTTCCTTGTGGCCCTCGCTTGTCTCCTTGGCTGCCCTCCTCTCTGCTTCTGCCTGCCGATGCTGCCGAATTTCTTGATGTTTCTTGTGTGTCCTGTGCTCTGCTGATGAACTTTTTTCGCGTTGCCCTGGACTCGTCAGTGTTTTTATTTTGCTGTGATTGTGGACTTTTTAAACTACTACAGATTTCCCCCTGGACATTCGTGTCCCGAAGTTTACTGTATTTTTAAATTCCTAAGACTATATTTCGGCTATTTTACTTTGTACTCCCCGTTTGTAAATTGACCTATTTGCTGAAATAAAAAAATTTTTTTTGGACACTAAGAATTTTATAACAGTCACTAATCTCTTTAGCTCTGACCAGTGTGGAGACCGGGAATGACAGAATAGTCCCGGGGCTACAGTAGCCTAGTGGTCAAGGTTGTGGACTCGCGACCGGCGGTTTTCGTTCAGTCGCGGGTTCGATCCTTGGCCGCCAAATACCCGCCGTGTAGCCGGGGCTGATGCACGTTAAATCTTTTCGGGGCCCAAAGTCCTCCCGTTGGCGTGGTGTGGATGTTAGGAGAGGGGGGCAGCTCAGGTGTCGTCCTCGTCACTTGACCGTGGTTCAAAATTACGAGGTCAGTCGCCAATAGCCCTCGTGTTGCTTCTAATGCGACGTTAATAAAAACTAAACTAGACAGAATAGTTCCATTGTAGCTCATTCTTGTAGTAAGAGGCGACTAAAATGGGTACCCAGGGTCTGTGGTTATAGCCGGGACCCTCCCCCTGGGGATCATATCGGAGTACCTCGGGGACTTCCATTCCTTAAGTAGGTATGGGCATCATGACCCCGATGCACCCTTGTGATCTTTTTCTTTCCCATGAAGTGTTCTGTCTTAAGTAAACACAAGTGACGAATCCCCGGATTACCCTAGCAATCCTTCTCTAATTTTGACCCTCCTTTTTGTCTTTTTTTTTTCTCAATTTTTTCACGTCCAGACCACAGTTAAATTTTGTTTGGCGTAGCATAGCCACTTCTGGCTCTTGCACCAAAAACCTTACATTCACTCACTCTTTTCACTTCTTTCCAATTATGACGTTTATCATTGAATTGTATAATAAGTTGGTTGTCTACGCGACTAGATAACTTTAATCGACTGTGGTAGTTCATCGTACATTTTCTGTGTTCAGGTGCGTTTTCATGCTGTGAAATAGCCATACTTGCATGCTTCCAATCATTGAATCCGCTACTGCTGAATGCAGAATCGGTAAATGAAAACAATTTACATACAAAACCGTATATCTTTCTTTGTGACGGAGGATATATTAGTCATTCATGGTCTACAACCTTTCCATTGCGTAATTCTTCTTTTAACAACATCGTAGACAGGTAGCTTGTTTTAGTGTTATCATTTGTCCCGTTGTATATACGTGCTGATTTTTCAAAATCATTATGCTTGTTGGAACAAACTGATGACCATTCTCAATCCAGTAAGACTGTAAATTCTAGTCAATATATGAAGGCCAAAGCCCTGGATTTGTACTTGCAATAAAAATATTCGAAACGTCATCAATTGTTTTACTTATTTCAGTAGGTCTGATAGTACCTTCTCGAATACTTAAACAGTCTGTTCTTCCCTGCCCTTCAGATATATTATTAGATGTACTGATAGAAGTGGTAGAAACGGATGTAGATGGTAGAATTTGTGTTAAAGAAAAATTGGGTGAGTTTCGGTTATTTATCAATAAATTCCTGTTTTTCCTTCGATCTTTTGCGTTTCGCAGCTCCACTTTCAAAACGTTTCACTGTTCTAAAAATCATTATGCCATATCTCACATAATCTACACATAACTATGAGTAGAATTTCGCATTTTTTTTTTTTTTTTTTTTTGTTCTGTTCAAGAAAAAGAAGAAAACTCACTCACTAGTTTGTAAATAAAAAATATGTATAAAATGAGAGTACTATGGACTCGTTTTCGTAAGAATTCTGAAGGTGATAAGATGGAATTTTTTAAATAATTTTTTTAACTCTTTCGTGAATAAAAAGAACAAAGCTTCAATTAAGTTACTACTTCTTATATACAATTTTTCGATCATCATATTATGATTATTTAATTATTATTGATGTATAAAATATTATATTTCAAATTATCATTACTATGAAGATATACCTATGTACTATATACTAATATAAATCAATATTAGTTTATCACTTACAGTTAATTATCAGAATTCCTTAAATTTTTTTTTTTATAAATTGCGAATGTAAAATCATATCTAAGAAAATATTGACCATTTTAATGGGAATTACACGCAGAAAAAATATGTAAAAGGTTTTTAGGTTTCTATATTGTATTATCTTACAAAATATTTGGAATCTTGTAAAAGTTCTCAGAAAAATATATGATTGTAACTATACGAACTATATATATCCTTGTTATTATGCTTATCAAACGAAACAAAGAATTATGATAAAAAGGAAGTCATAGATTCCAAAAATTAAAGAACATTATTGCATAAATTATTAATTAGGAGAATTATATTTATGTAAATTTTCATTAAAGGTATTTTATACCAATTTGTGATAAATTATTAGTAAGTAATAAAGTATTAATAAGTGATAAAGTATGAATGCATTATAAGTTTTAAAGTATTATATCTAAAATTAAAGTATATATAATAAATTTCAATTTTCTACTGGAAAATCTGATCAAACGTACACACGCAAATAGAAAATTTTTAGTGAGGGGTCTTATACACTAAAAATCTTATTTTGTACTGTGTTTGACGAGAACATCTTCATTTTAATTATCAAATCGTACACTAGGATTCCTGTTGAATGATTGTTTTTCTACATTACATTACTACAATCGTTGTAATATATTCGTTTTATAAATGTTCTTTTTTATTTGAGTTTCAATAATAACAAAAAAAGGATAGTCATTTGAATTGATAGTTGCAATACACATCGAAAATTCTTTTGGAAGATCATAGTGCATTCAAAATGAAAGAAGCGCACACTTATGCATATCAATCAATATAAAAATATTCTAAAGAGTCCATTGAAATATTTATATATAATTTTATAAACAGTTAACAGATTATTTCATGTTGTTCAGAGGGAGAGAGAGAGAAAATTAACACACCCACCCACACAAGCAGAATTTTTTCAAACTGGGTATTATTTTTACAAATATCTCTGTAAAAAACAACAAATAAAATTGCATATCACTTTACTTTTTTTAATGTGATATAAATATTTGTATATTATCTTAAATCTCAAAGAAATACAATTCAAAAATAAAAACATAATTACCTTTTGCTGTTTCAAAGAAATTAAATTTAATGGAAGGAATTGCAGATTTAAAACTGTGGCCACTCGTTTCTTCAAAAAAGTATGATTTCCTTTAGGATCATTTCAACCATCTTTTTATTAGCCCTGACGCCTGTCATAAAATAGGGAATGTATTTTTGTCATTTCTGTTGGGGGCTTAAGTGTATCTCTTGTCCATTCATGAGCGATCCTTAACTCATGTGTGCAAATAAATAAAAGGACGCTACAAGGAGTGTCTGTTATATCTGTGACTGCCCTTCCCAGAGCAGCATTTGTTTGGATAAATTGAGCATATATCGCTTTAGAAATAAAACTAATATTTCCCGACTCTCAGCAAACGTTGTAAATAGGAATACTTAATATACACTGCTAGCCACACAAAATGCAACACCCAGAAGGACCAGAGATATCACAGCGAAATTTATTTGGCAGATAACATGTTGTACAAAGATCAAATGATTAAAATTACAGACTCTTGTGAAGTGTGGATGTTGTCGAAATGAGTAGTTAGTGTAGCCGCCATTGTTGGCTCTATAACCGCTGCCACATGTCTCGGCATAGAATCAAAGAGGCTTTGGATGTATCCTTGGGGTACAGCAGTCCATGCCGCTTCCACATATTACCAAAGTTGATCTGGTGTAGCAGCGGGTGGTGTATCCTGGGCAGTCGTTGTGCAAGCATGGACCACACGTTTTCGATTGGCGATAGATCGGGAGAACAAGCAGGCCAAGGAAGCAATTAAATCTGATGGGTAAAGAAGAACTCTTGAACATTGCGTGCCACGTGTAGTCGTTCATTATCCTGTTGGAATATGGCTTATGGCAAGCGCTGAAGGTATGGGAGGACCACGGGCTCCAACACCTCAGAGATGTAGCGCTGGCTGTTCAGTGTACCGGTAATGTGTACTAGAGGGGTGCGGGAGTGATATCCAAACCAGTGTGGCGATGCATAACGCAACAGTTCAGCACCCTCTCACCACGGTATCTCTAAACTCGAATCCGACCATCGTAATATT
Organism: Nephila pilipes; assembly: GCA_019974015.1. Classification (NCBI taxonomy): domain Eukaryota; kingdom Metazoa; phylum Arthropoda; class Arachnida; order Araneae; family Nephilidae; genus Nephila; species Nephila pilipes. Next base: position 26,569 of record BMAW01110668.1, on the reverse strand, counting down.
GCAGGCAGAAGCGGAATTCATCAGTAAACACAATGTCGTTCTATTCCGTTGTCCATGTCCGCCGTTCATTGCACCATTGGCGGCGCAAACGCCTGTGGTTTCGAGTCAAGGGTAAACGAAGCAATGGACGTCTTGATGAGAATACACTCTGCTGCTAACGGCGTCGAATGGTATGAGTGGTCACCGAATGATGCATAGCAGACTGAATCTGTTGTGCTATGGTTCGTAATGTGGCTGCGCGATCCATCACTGCCATGCGCACAATCTGCCTGTCATCACGGGCAGTGGTGCAACGAGGTAAGTGCGATTGGTCCCGTCGTTCCCTCCTGCATCCATTGATCACAGATCCGAATCACAGTAGCTTGGTTTCGTCCAACACGTTGACCGATTTCTCTGAAGGATAATCCGCAATCCTTATAGACTACTATTCTTCCTCGGTCGAATTCAGAAACTTGGTCAAAAGCGCTCTATGTCTTCCACGAGGCATAGGTAAACAGCTTACACACACACAAAAAAAAATAATAATGCACGAAAAAACAATTGCCGTACTTTAAATCGCCAATTTGTTCCCCCCTTATATAGCACTTGTGAGTGGCGCTACGGTCGCCCATGATGTGCGTCTGCGCTGCAATACTGTGCAGCGCTGATTTGCATAGCTCATCGTCGCAAACGCGTGATGTAAATTTTACATCGTTTGTATGCTTCCTTCAGGGTGTTGCATTTTATGTGGCCAGCAGTGTAGAAGTAACCGTCTTCAATCAGTCATGTCCGGGAATAACATTTGACCATTAAAATTATTCTGATCATGGATCTTATTGAGGCCGAAAAGAGAACGAGACGAGGCCTCCCTCAAAGGCGAGGCCCTAGGCCCATGCCTTAAGATGTCCCTGCATACAATTACATCAGACTTCATCTTACAGACCTCTACTCTTGCCAAGGACAACGTCTCGTCTGCGAAACTGTCTGGGCGGGCAGCGTATCAATTTCAGCTCCAGGAAGAACAGTGTATATGAATCCATGAGATCACAGTGTCCCCCAATTACCACAATTGACTTTTGCACCATAAATATATGTTTATCGCTCAAGTTGGATATTCCAGCCAACACAACGTGCCAAATACTTTAGAATACTCTGCGCCATCTATGGGTGCTATTCAGAATTATTTTATTCACCGATAATGCTCTTAACTTATTCCAATAATTTTTTTTTTGTTTCTGTCTTTCTTAAAGTACATGGATATAAAAACGGAAATAAAATACAATGCTTTTTAATAAATTCAGGTTAACATTATTCAACTTAATGGCCAATTTTCCTTAAAAACGAAAACAAGTTATGGTGGGATTCCCCCTCCCCCCGCCAAGCTAGACAAATTTAAAATAGATGAATGAAAAAAAATTATGCGAAAATGATCAAAAACAGGACAGACAATTAAAATGTGCACGTCACGAAGGACACTCGGGAGTGCTCTTTCCAAACCAGAGATGTTTATGAATAAAAAGAGTCCAATGTGACATCCGCTCTCTTCGATGGAATAATGAGCCGAGGTTTAACTATGGGCTTTATTGAATAGATAATATTGTAGTATTTTCGGGTGACTACGATTTCTGTCATGGCATGTTAAACCCACCGCTATATATAATGCTAGGAATATTGTGCGCAGTGATAGATAGTTCTGGCGCATCGAGAACCATATCGCAACAAATATGATAAGTTGCACAGCAGTTGCATCAACCATTTGACGCTTCTGCAGCACAACGGAATGTCCGCGAGGCACACATTGTGGCAAATACCTTCGCTTTCAAAACAGGGCAATGGGCACGCTCAATGTACAGCCGAATATGGCACGAAATGGTCTCTGCAAACGAATCACACTTCTGCGAGCAACGCAATTCAATGTTCGGATCAGAGTCTGGACACATCGTGGAGAGAGGTTGCTTAACTATTGCATTATGCGCCGTCATGCTCTTTGGAACCCCTAGTACGCATTGCCGATGCAATGGCCAGTCACCATGTCTCTGAGGTCTTGGAAATTGTTGTCCGCCCTTACCTTCCATCGTCACTTGACTGTGGTTCAAAATTACAAGGTCCATCGCCAACAACCCTCGTGTTGCTTCTAATGCGACGTTAATAAAACTAGACTAAATTAAAACCAACCCTTACCTTCCACGTGTGCCACATTCCAACAGGAGAATGAACCACCATACATGGCACGCTATGTTCAAAACTTCTTCACCTGCCTATCGATTACTTCTGGTCGATGACTTTTGTGCCACCCTACATCTCCAGATCATCTTTCGCAGCGTGCATAGGCAGATGGACCACCCAGCAAGACATCCAAAGCGTCTTTCATCCGATGCCTGTAGCAGCAGTTATTGCCAGTGGCAACACTCAGTACTGATTTTATCGCTTTTCTCACCTCGCAGAAGGTAATGGCCTTTGTTTCCCTCATCAATAAACCTCGCAGAAGGCTTGAATCATTTCTCCTGGGTCTAAAAAGTTCGGTGTTGCATTTTGGGTGTAAAAACATGTCTTTCAATAATCAAATGTTAAACATAAGATCTGTTGCTGCCTCATCCCATAGTGAAACTATTTAATGATTTTCAATTCTATTAATATCTATATACAGCTTAAATATTCAATCAAAATTTATTTAAAGGATATTTTAACAAGTTTTTACTTTAAAAACATTGAAGTTTTTTTTTTATTTTTTCATTATCAGATACGGCAAGAATTATTTTTATACATGGTTACGATAATATTCCTAGGCGTGTGGGAGTGAAATCAACACGGAAGATAATGACGCTTTATTCCTAAATCTTCAGGACAACACACAGTGGCAAAGCTTGGAGAACAACAGCACCAACAGGACAGATTAGTGACACAGATACAGGAACAAACAGCACTTTTACTGACAGTTGTATCAGCAACGTTCAACTCCCATCTACTAGTTTTCATTGCGAACAATTTCCGCAGTTATACTCTACTTCCAGGGCAGGCTCCGACAATTTCCAGAAGATGCACGTTACTTGTCAGCAAATTAACCCGATACGTTCCACTTCCAAGTGTCGACAGCTTCTATTCGATTTCGGCCGCCTAGTGGTCATGGCTTCAAATTCGTGGCTGCTGATTTTCGTTCAGTCGCGGTTCGATCCTTGGCCGCTAAAGACCCGCTGTGTAACCGGGACTGATGCCCGTTAAATCTATCGGGGCCCAGATTCCTCCCATTGGCGTGGTGTGAAAGTTAGAAGAGGGGGGTGCCAGCTCAGGTGTCGTCCTCGTCACTTGACCGTGGTAAAAATTACGAAATCCGTAGTCAATAGCCCTCGTGTTGCTTCTAGTGCGACGTTAATAAAAACTAAACTAAATTCTATTCGATTTCTCGATCGATCTCCGCAACAGAGACTCCAAAGACAGACCGATTCCCTGCTTCTCAGCGTATTTACACGTCTTCCAGCCAGGTGTGACGTCGCATGTGCTCAAAATTTTTTCATTACTGTGAAGCACATTTATTTTACCCTTCCCGCTCCTTCAATCTAAATTTAAAGTAACATACACATTTACCTTTTTTTGTTTGTTTGTTTAGCTAGACATTTAATTTTGTCCTTAATTCTATAACAGCAATTTAAGATTCCATCACTTCTTTCTCTCTCTTTATTGTCCTGTATTTTCAACTTGATTATCTTATTCTTGCTCATATAAAAATAAAATAAATAATTGTTCTTTGCATGAATATATATATAATTTCCCTCATGTGACTTTAAATTAATATTTCAATCATATGCACACACACACACAAATAATATAGATAGATTAAAATCTATCCAATATAATTTATTTTTTGAAAAATCAAACAAAATGATTGACAAAAACAAAATTCATATAAAAAATGACGTATTTTTTAACCTAGCAATTCATATTTTAGAGTCCCCAAAATGTGTGTGGGATGAAATCAAAGGGAAGTACAATAGATTCAGTGGCATAGCATGGATTTCTGACACCTGGTGGCAAACCCTACATTCGCAGAAATAAAAGATATGTATTAGAAGAAAAATAACATTCTATATGGGTAATACCATATAGCCATTTAGAGGTTTAAAAAAAAACAAAGCAAATATTTACCTTAACAATCTTATATATTTGATGAATTATATAAAACAATAACTAACAAATTCGGTTACTTTATCGAAGTATAAAATAAACAATATCATCACTGCACCAATCTTTTTAAACAAAAAAGAAATTATATGTGCCCTGCTTACCATTACATTTCTGAGTTGCTCAAGGATAATTCAAAATGGACACACTTGCAACTTTACTTTGAACCACTTCCACATGCCTGGAAATTCCGCATAAGTACCTGTGTAGTCTCAATGACAATACATTTATCTGATCTAATGACCATGGCCTATGCTGCAGACATGATTAGACAGCTTGTCCTGCTCCTTTACACCCCCCACAATCTGAGGTGCTCAGGCAGTGCCCCTTCTTTCCCTCTATACTATACCATTGAATACAGATTTTCATACAATAATATATAATGGCAATCATTCTATCATGCAATGTAAAAATAAACAGTACTATTAGTTTAAAATTATTTGATATCTTTATAAGATTTGCTTTCATTATTAATAAGTAACAAGATATTCTTATTACAATATTAGCATTAGTTATTAAGTATCTAAAACAACTCATTACGTAATTTAAAACAAATAAATATTTATCAATAATTGAAGAGTAAAATAATGGAGATTAGAAGTCAGTTTTTCTTCTTCTTTCCATTACTGAACCCTGTAAATGTTACCATGACAATCATTCATAATGAGTTGGGCTGTATCGAAATATTGCTTCAACTAGAAGCTATAGCATATTTCAAGAGCCCATTATGAAAAAAATTTAGGTGTTGATTATTTCAATATAAGAGATACAAGATATAACAGATTCCTTTTATTTATTATTCCATAACATGGAAACCTTATATCTAAATTTAATTGCAATGTTTTGAAAAATTTGGTCATTTCTGTTAAAATCAAAAAGAAACTTTGATTTCTCAATCAAACAGTAAAAAAACAAACTAAGAATAAAAAAGTAAAAGCAAGTTGCACTAATGTTAACAAGAAATATGACCAGTAATAAATAATGTATTTAAAAACATCTTGTATATGTGAATATGATTCATCACTAAATGCTTATGCTAACATATCAATAATGTCAAACTATTCTGTATCTGTGTTTCAAAGCAGTTAATAGATGAAATTTTCAATTATTGCTCATCAGCCGTCGAGGTTCAAAATTATCAGGCCCGTCACCAATAGCCCTCGTGTTGCTTCTAGTGTGACGTTAATAAAACCAAACCAATTTTAGCATTTGAATATGAATTCATAAAATAAATTTGAATCTCTTTTAACATGATCAACTCTGAATATTAATTTTTTTTTATATTCTTAACACTAGAATTAATGAGGAGGGTGATCTGTGACCCGAGACGTGAGTTTTTGCTCTTTTCACAGTTGTATCTCAAAATTAAGCTTTCTAATTTTTTGACTTTTCCTATATATTTAGTCTAATGTCTTAAAATGAATTTAGGTTGAATTTGAATGAATATTTTTTTTATTTATAAGTCTATATACCTAGAACTACCATGGGGGCCATAACTGACCCAAACAAGATAATTGCTTTTTCTTTTATTTCAACAAGGGTTTAAATTCTACATTTTTCAGTTATAAAAGAATTGTATAAGGAGATGTATTGCACCTTTTTGAAAAAGGGTGAGAAATAGAAGAGGGTGTGTCCACACATCTGGCATGTACCTGTTAGGCAGATATGCGAGCTTTTGTGATGGGAAGTTATTGTATCTATGGAGAGGAATGTTGTAGAATGTTTTCATCTCTGTTATAGGCAAGAAACTAAATAAAAGAAATATTTTCCTGTAGTAAACAGCACAGAAAGAAAACATATTAGTGGCATTCCAGTTTTCTACATGTTTAGTGATGTTACCCAGCAGATAAAGTCTTTTGAAAGAAGAAGCTCTGTAATTGCTAAAGGAACTTTAATAAAATGATTCTTGCTACAAAAATACATCTGATGATGATAATGAAAATTTTGTTATAAATAACGAAAGAAATATTGTGGAAAATGCTGATATAATTTTATCGTCTGAATCGAGTTCAAGTGACAAAAGCTGAATGAAAGTTCTAACTAAATGTAATTCATAAAATAAAAAAAGTATTACAAAAGAGTTAAGAAAAAAATAATCAGCAGTGTTCAGTTTCTTCTGGTCGACAACCTATTCAAAATATTCTAAAAGAAAATCCAAGACCTACAGCATATTCCAAAAGAAATATTACTAATAGAAATCCTATCACTTCCTGAAGACTTTTCATAAATGATAGAATTTTGAATATCATAAAAAAATGTACAGAAGTTGAAACAAGATCAAAACTAAATAATGAAATGGAGAATTTCTTTCAATGAATTGGATTACTTTATTACAATATTGTATGTTCGAAGAGCTCTAGCAGCAAAAGGGGTTTCCATCACTAGCCTTTGGTCAAAGATTTTTCTTTCAACAATGAGCCGGAGCAGAATTTTAGAAATAATGCTATATACGCGTTTTGATTTAAAATTTTCAAGATCAAATAGATTGAAAGATGGTAAATATGCAACTAATATCAAAGGTTTGGGATGCATTCATAGAAAATTGTCTCATGTGTTACAAACCTGGAGAAAACGTTACAGAAAATGAGCAGCTCTTTCCATCAAAGACATGTTGTAGATTTTTGCAAAATATATGTCAAACAAACCTGACAAATTTAGCATCAAATTTTGGTTGGCTATAGATGTGAGCTCAAAGTACATACTCAATGCATTTCCATATTTAAGAAAAGATTATTCCAAATCTAAGTGTTGGTGAAAATGCTGCTCTTAGGTAGTACAGCCTTATCTCAAAACAGCACAAAATTTTCAAGGGACAGTTTCATTACATCTCTAAAATTTTTAGGAATCCTAAAAGAAAATGGTTTGAGCAATGTCAGAACAATCAATAGAACAAAAAGAGAAATATCCAAATCCTTGAAGAATTGCATTCAACAACCTTCATGACACATAATAACACTGTTGTTGTTTCTTACCAACATGAAAAACAGAAATGTACTTCTCTGCACATTACATTCTTCATTAGAAGTTACTCAAAATGAGAAGAAAAAAAAAAAAAAAAAAAAACTCCTGAAATAATAAATTTCTACAATTCCACAAAATTTGGAGTCAAAGTTGTAGATCAGATAGCAAGAAAATATTCTGAGAAATCTGCATCTAGGCATATGCATGTTTTTTTTCTTCAATATTTTAGATCAAGTGGTGATTAATGTATGGGTAATTTTTAAAGAGACAACAGGTTTGAACAGAAGAGACTATATTCTAAAACTAACAGTTGAGCTAAGAGAAAAATATATTGTAAAAGAACCAGAAGTTATTCGTCCATGTACTACCCCAGAAGTTTAAAAAAAACCGAAAATGTGGCCAGATAAAGAAATGCAAAGACAATAAAACTAATACTGTGTGAAAAATATTCAGAATTTGTGTGGAGATTATGTACAGCACAAAAAAAAGATACATGTTTCGAGAAAAAATAGTATAATATAAGTTAAATACCATGCATATTTAGTTTTTATTGAGATTTGATATCTTAATAATCTATAGGAACATAGTGATATTTAAATTAATTAAAATACATGCAATTTAAAAGGTATTTTTACATTTTATTTCATACGAGTTGTCAAAATGTAAAAAGTATGCATTCTGCAATTATAAATTAAAAAATTTTAATGATAATTTCCTATTAAATAAGTTTCATATTACATAATATTCTAAAAGCTAAATTTTATAAATCATAATTAAAAACCATTGTATTAATCATGAAACACTTTATTTTCTGTCCGTATTATCATAGAAATTAAGAATAACATGACTGAAGTCCATGGGTCAGCTATGACCCACCCTGGTAGTTCTAGGGATACCAGAAATATGGTAATTCTAGAGTTAAATCAGCTATTACCTTTTAAAAATAGCTTCATATTCTTTCTCTTACAATCCTTAACATGTGTAAAGTGTGTAAAAAATACAATTACACAGTCAAACTTTATTTAATAATAAATGCAAAAATATTAAATATTCTGCATTTTTGGGGGAAATTATGACATTAAAAGGTTTTACCCTTTTTTTTTTTTGTCATATTTCCTCAATGTTAGTGACAACCTTAGTTGGGTTTGGCTCCTTTTACAGATATATTTTTGTAAATTCTTTGCTAACCAATGGAATTTGTAAAAAACTTGGAACAAAATCAAGCAAAAATAATGTCCAATACCAAGCTGAAGGCCTTCTGATAGAAATCAGCGAAATGCTCCAATTTGGGATACAAAATGCAAGATATGAATTTAACAGAAAAATACTGATTATTCAAACATTAGATAACTAAAATTAATCAATAATTTCAATTTAATTACTCTGAATCATTAAGTTCATTTTTAAAAAATAACAAAAGAAACACATGAATGGAAAACAAAAATAACAATAAAATTTTGTAAATGAAGTTTTAGATATTTCCTTATTATTTATCTCTAAGAATATGCAAGACCTTCATAGATGTTTTGCAACATTAATTTTGATACAATTTAGCTGCTAGTAGAAGGGATAGTATTGAATTTACTAATCAATATCTGTAATAATGCAATTACAAAACATTAATAAATGAAATCCATCAAAATCTCACTTTTCAGATCTTTCCATAAGAATAAAAAAAAAAATCACTTTTACAAATGATTATACATTCACTAAGTTTTATAAATTTGAATATTCAATACATAAAAGAAAGAAATATCAGGATAAAAATTTAAAAAAAAAACAGAATAAACTTTTAGAACCATCATTAAAAAAAACAAACATTAAAGAGTTGTTTTTGAAATGATGAATTTCAGTTTTTGTTACTTAAATAATGTTGTATTAGTATCATTTGATATATTTAAGTACATATTATTCTAAATATTTATAATTGCAACATTTCTATTTTAGCAATGTAAAGAACAGCTCATTTATTTAGCCATGTATAAAAAACAGCCACATTTAACATAGTCATAGACTTGGTCACACAGGAGTTCTACCAGAAAACAACTTATTAATCATGAGTATGAGAATGTTTCTTTAAATCAGCTAGCCTAAAATATGCTTTATCACACAGCAAACACTTGTGGGGTCTTTCTTTAGTGTGTATCATGCTGTGCATTTCCAATTTAAACTTTGTTGAAAATGCTTTTCCACAATTGTTACACTCATGATAATTTGTAGCAGAATGAGTGGAACGATGAATGATCAAACTTGATCTTGTAGGAAATGTTTTACTGCACACATCACAAATATAAGATTTTCCTTTACAGGAGTGATTCTGCAAACTGGATGCAGAAAAAAATGATTTACTGCACACTGAACATTTATTAGGTCTATCATTAGAATGTTTAATGTAATGCTGGTCTAAGAGTAATTTATTCACAAACATTTTATTGCAAAGTTTGCACACAAATTCATTATCTTTTAAGTGAGAGAGACTGTGTCTTTTCAAACTGGATGTTGAGGAAAATGCTTGGTTACAGATTTTACACACATACGGTTTTTCTTTCGTGTGACATCGATTATGTTTTATCAAAGCAGATTTCTTATAAAATACTTTGAAACACACGTCACACTGAACAGCAGTATGGGTAATATTATGATGTATTAAATCAGTTTTGGAAGAAAAAATTTCGTTACATGGTATGCATTTAAAATGTCTTTCTTTCGAATGAGTGAGACGATGCCTTTTCACTTTAGACAGCAAATTAAATTCTTTACCACAGATATCGCATTCATATGTCTTTTTATCCGTATGAGTATGTTGATGCCTCACAAGTAAAGATTTACAAGAAAACACTTTCTCGCAAAAATCACATGCATGACGCTTTAGAGCCGAAACAGAGTTTTTCTTTTTGATGCAACAATCTTCCAATTGTGACTGCAAAATAATGTTTTTAGATAATTCTTCACTACATGGTTCATTCAAAGGTGGAATAACATTAGTTTGGATCAATTGTAGCAGACAACTTACTGCTATTACTTGCTCAGAAAATAATTGATCGTCTGTATTCATGTCATCCAAAAAAAAAGACCACCCACACAATTTACCGATATAGACTCCACATTCAATATAAATCTTACAAAAAGAAATTTAAGTGTTGATTGATAGATTTTTGTGGGATATGGAACAGCAAAGGCTATAATCCCCAAAATTTAAGTATTGATTGATTGATTGAATGAATGAAGAAGGGATGTAGGGCAACAAGGGCCATTATCCCTATCTGGAAAAAAGTTTCAAATTAATAAATATCAAAGAATTTCATTTTCTGTAAAAAAATTCTAAAGTTCTTCTTATTTAATGCCGCTTTCTGTAAAAGATCTCTGAAAGTGATAATGCAGCAGGAATCTATTTGAAAAAAGTTCCAGAGTTCGTTTCTATGGGAAGTATAATTTGCGCAATTTAAGAGAATGTGATCCAGATCATTAATCCTACTACAGGTAGAACACAGAGCATTATTCTGAAAATTAAATTTATTTAAAAGACCAGGAGTAATTATCATTTTGCTGAGACATCGGATTCCTAGAATTTCCTCTCTTCTGTTATTTGTCCAATTAGAGATAGTATCAATGGTAGGAATGTTCCCCAAAATTTCGAAGTATTTGCTGCAGTAAAAATTTCCTTTAGTTTTTTCTAGTCTGTTATGGTAATTGTATACATGGATGTCTTCTGAAGCTATCCAGTCGATATTTACGTCAAATTCCGTTACAGATCTTGCGATTTTGTCAGCTTGTTCATTCCAATAAATTTTTGAGTGACCCGGAATCCAAAGAAATACCAACTGCATATTATAATGAGAAAAAATAAGAATCTTATTGACCAATCTATGAATCACCTTAGGGGATTTGATTGAGAAATTTTGTAAAGCATATAAAACTGAATAGCTATCGGATAGAATGAGCAATTTATTATTCATTTCTGTTAGTTCATCCAGAGCTTGACAAATCGCTAGCGCTTCTGCCGTGAAGATGGAGTTGATTGGATTAATTTTATAAGAAAAGGAAGTAGTTCGTGTTACACCTGCTATGGAAGTAATGTTTGGGGTTTTAGATGCATCTGTAGCAATTATGAAAAAATCTTGGAATCTGTGTTCTAGTAATTCATTAAAGGAGCTATTAATTATAGGGATAGGCAGATTTTTGTTTTGAAAGGAGAATTCATTCGTATAAATTGAACAAGGAATATCAGTGAAATGGATAAGATTAGGGATTGAGATTATCTTTTCCCTATCGGTATTCAAATTTCTAAGAATATGATCAACACATTTCTTGTCATCTTCCATTATTGCTATATTTATTGAACCCTGGTTATTCAGATGCATAGGGGAATATTTCCCATTAGATATTTGAACAATAAAAAAATTTTGAGCCAGCCGTCTAATTTTTTCAGAGAGCAATTCTTGTCCAACCAATTTAAAAAGAACGATATTGGGGGTCCATTGAGGAAGAGCTAGAGCGATTCTGAGAGCTTTGGTTTGAATAATATTAAAAGGTTTTAGTTGATGATCCGACCATTTATTAATGATGTGGCAAGAGTAGAAAAAGGAACTGCAGATGCTAGTGTTGATTAACTGAATAAGATTATTAGCTCGCGGACCATGATGTTTGTAGGCCATACCTTTAAGGGCATTAATCTTTTTTAGAGCTTTATTTTTCATTCGGTTCATGATGGTAGTATTTTGTTTCCATTTGGAGAAATATACTCCTAAATATTTGATAGAGGTTTGCCATGGGAGAGGGTAACCAGCCAATAACACATCAGGAAAAGTATGAATTCTTTTGTTAGAAAGCTCTGCAATAGTACTTTTTTCATGACTTAAATTTAGTTTCCAATAATTGCACCACTGAGTAATTCTTTCCAGGGTATTTTGTAGTTTGCGACATATGGAAATTTAAGTATAAACAATAAACAACAATCTCAACAGCTTGCGTAACGTTAAAGAGAGGGCGAAATGGGTGTGGTCTCAATCCTCAGGTATTTCTTCTTGGTATACCCGAAGAAAAATAGTTTGTTTCTCATTGGTGCTGATGTAATAGAATATTTCGGGTTGTCAAGTTTAGCTCTTTAGCGCTTTTAAAGCATTTATAAGACGTAGTGAAGGGTTGAAATATAAAACCAATGCTAATTTTTTTTTTCGTCTTTTACTTATAATCTATACACTCAATTCGACAAAAAAAAATGGTGATCAACTGGCGTTTTTTTTTTTTTAATCATTTGCTATTTTTGAATTTTCGGTAGTATGAAAAACGGCTTTCAAAGCCATTGTCTTCAAGCCGAAAGGTGTTGAGTTCGCTTTTGAAATTTCGATTTACCTATTGTAACAACTGCGATAAAAGCATTTGTAGTTGATAACTGAAATTGAAGAAATAAGGAAGAGGATTTATCTCTTAATCATGTTTCTTTATTCTTTTTTCCTCTCTCCAGCACAAAGTAAGAAGAAAGTGGTTTTGTATACATCATTTTTCTCTTTGGATTTCGGTAAGTCAATCAATTTCAATTTTTATATTATTTCGAACATCTGAAGGCGACTTGGACTGAGTCACTTCACATTCAAAGTGAGGAATTTGGATGATAATGATCCCACAATGAATGACGTGAGAAATTTAGATAACTCCAAATACTTTCGGAGCACTAAAAACTACCCGGGAAGTTGAAAATTAGCTGAATTTACAATTTTTTTTTGGAAAATAAACAAAAGTCATCTCCTTTTATTAAATCAAATCCACAATATCTGCAAACAGAGATAAAAGGTAAAATTCCTAGATATAGAAAAATTTCAAATATGTCTTTGACATGAAACGGAAAAATTAAATTACGTACATCTGATACTGTGTTCCGAACTGAATACTTTCCCAGCTGAAACCACGTGACTCCCGCCAGAGGACGCTGTTGTTTGGAGTGAGCAGCGTAAAAACAGAACGTACTTGAACTTGATCTAAGAACGAGAGAGAATGCTTTTTGCTCTATTATGTAACCTGTGTTGTGTCTTGTAGTGATGTGTAACTGTTGTAATTAATTTTAATATATATTTTTATTTACAAGGAAGTGTAGAGTTTTCATTTACAAAAGATGATGAGTTTATTTCCTCTGCAACTAACGATTTAAAGCACCAGCTCTCTGAAACGACAGAAAAAGTATGTCAAATTTTGATATTCTTAATGAGTAATTATTGACATACCTAATCTGAAAAAACAAGAAACTTAATTTAATATTTTTGTTTTGTTTCTTAACATGGCATCCCTACCGGGATTCGAGGTTGTGTTTTAAAATTTGAATATACAAATATAAGAGATTGAAATGATATAGTTGTATATATTTTGATTATCATATTTGATAGTGCAAAAAAATGGCCACCGAAAACTCTGAACTCATTCAGTTATGCAAAAAGAAGCGCAGAACACTAAGAACGTCAGTTACTGAACTTATTTCTAAAATTGAATTAGAAATTCAAAAAAACGAAGTAAATGTTGAAGAGAACGAAATTGAACTTTATATAGAACAATTAAATAATAAAATCCATTCTCTCAAATTAGTTGATTCTGATATAGAAAGGTTATTCAAATCTGAGGATCTGGATAAAGAATTAGAATCAGCTGAAGAATACCGTGAAAAAATTGCAACTTGGAGATTCAAAGCTAATAAATATTAGCGAAGTTTGAATCAAAATAAAGATATTCACGACCCTCCCATTCCCCCCAATCATTCAGCAGGAGAAACGGATGTTACATCAAATAATCAACGTCAAACTACCGAAAATAATGATCCCAAAATTTTCTGGTAATATAAGTGAATGGCTTACATTTTGGAACTCTTACGAAACGTCGATACATAATAATAGATCTTGACGATGACGTTAGTAAATTTAATTATTTAAAAGCCCATTTAACTGGAATAGCTTTGGAAACTATCGGCGGTTTCTCTATTTCTCACGAAAATTATGCTAAAGCTATTAATTTGTTATAACAGAGATTCAGCATAAAAGAAACTTTAATAAACACCCATATGAGTCAATTATTAGAAATCTCCCCACTTAAGCGTTCAAATGACGTAAAAAGTTTTGCGGCAACTATTTGATAAAATTCAGATTCATATTAGAAGCTTAGAATCATTAAGCATCGCTTCAGATACTTTTAGTACTTTATTATCCCCAGTAATTCTAAAAGCATTGCCAAATGATTTAGTATTTGAATTTCATAAAGAATTCGGAGAAGAATATTCTATAAATGACTTAATAGAATTTTTAAACAAGCAGATAATCGCGAAAGAAAAGACGAAGTTATATTTAAAAAAAGAGATTCAAAATACGCACTCTAATATCCCTCGAAGTGTTAATATCGTGAGTTGGCAAAAAGCCAAACCCATTTTCGAGAGGGAAACAGGGACCGAAGCAACTGCTAGTCAGTTGTTTGTATATAATTCCGCCGCGAAATCTAACTGTCTGTTCTGTGAAGACTCATCTCACACTAGTATTAGTTGCGAATTGGGGAAAAGTTTACCGCTCGAACAGCGCAAATCGATGTTGTTTAAAAAAGGTTTTTGTTTTCGCTGTATCAAACCGGGACACATAAGTTCTTTTTGCAAAACAAAAGTAAAATGTACGATTTGCGGGAAAAGACATGCTGATATTATGTGTTACGAAGAAAATAAACATTTTAAAAAAGAGAATCCCAAATTAAAGGAAGTTATTGAAAACACTACGCTTTCGAAATTATTCGAAGTTCTAGGGAAGTTTATCTTCAGACTTTAATAGTTTATATTAAAGAAAATAATTTGAAACATTTGATTAGGGTTATAATTGATATGGGTAGCCAGAGATCTTATATTACAAAATTTATTGCGGGAAAGATGAACTTAAAGGTTTAGGTGAGGAAACTGTAAATCATGGTTTATTCGGAGGAATTGAACACACCGAAAAGCACCAAAGATATAGTTAATATTAAAATTTCAAATGTTGACGGAAGCTATAATTGTTAATTAGAAGTTTTAGATGAAAAGAAAATTTGTGCTTCCTTACCTAGAATGAATGATGATAATTGTTTGATACAATTAAAAGATCTAGGTATTTTAATTAGTGATGCAATGATAAATGAGAAATCCTGTCTTTATGAGAAAAATTCAGGCGAGATTAATTTGCTGATTGGAGCCGATTATGAAGGGAAAATGTTAACGGGGAATGTAAAACATCTTTCAGGAAGTTTGGTTGCCGTACACACACTCCTAGGGTGGACTCTAATGGGTAAATCTGATATAAAGGCCCAATCCACAGATAACTCACTGTTACTATTGTCATTACACGTAAATGATGCTAAAATTACTGATCTATGGAAGTTAGACACTTTGGGTATTCACGATAGTAGCGAAACACGCTCTAAAACCGAGACCCAACAACTTGCTTTGAAACATTTCAGAATAACCGTTAGCAGAGACAATACTGGCAGATATAAGGTGAATCTACCCTTGTTAGATGGACATCCTCTTTTACATGATAATAAAGAGATGGCCCCAAAAAAGGCTAAAAAATACAGTACGATCCCTGAAATCAACAAATCGGATAAATGAATATCAAGAAGTTTTTAATCAGTGGGAAAGAAATGGTATCATTGAACCAATTAATCAGAACAATGACATTTCTAAAGGCATAGGTGTACATTATCTGCCACACAGAGCAGTATTTAAAGACACCTCAACAACTAAGGTAGAAGAGCCTTTGAAAGGACTTGCAATGAAACTCAAAGACTCAATGTATGTCTATAATTGTGTTTCAAACTTAGACTCTGTATCGGAGTTCGAACATCTTAGATCAGAATCTCAAAGAATTCTGAAGCCATCTAAATTTGAATTACGTGGATGGAACAATAATTACATTTCTGAGTTAAATGAGTTTGTACAAGAAAGCTCAGATTACGAAAAAGAAGTACCGGTTTTAGGTCTTACATGGAATTTGAGAGACGACACTTTGTCTTGTGAACTGATTAAAACAGAAAACAAGGATGAACCGATTACAAAAAGGAAAATTCTGTCTGTGGTACCCCAGCTATTCGATCCTATAGGATTAACTTGTCCTATAACATTAATCTATAAATTGCTTCTTCAGGAATGTTGGAAATTGGCTAGACAATCCTGACTCTGCTCCTGCTGCTGCCAGAGCTGGACGAATAGTTCGACCACCATCCAGATTCAGTCCATAAATTGTTGAGTTTCGGTTCTATGTGCCCCGAAACTCAAAGGGGGGAGTGTTCCGAACTGAATACTTTTCCAGCTGAAACCACGTGACTCCCGCCAGAGGACGCTGTTGTTTGGAGTGAGTAGCGTAAGAACAGAACGTACTTGAACTTGATCTAAGAACGAGAGAGAACGCTTTTTGCTCTATTATGTAACCTGTGTTGTGTCTTGTAGTGATGTGTAACTGTTGTAATTAATTTTAATATATATTTTTATTTACAAGGAAGTGTAGAGTTTTCATTTACAAAAGATGATGAGTTTATTTCCCTTGCAACTAACGATTTAAAGCACCAGCTCCCCGGAACGACAGAAAAGGTATGTCAAATTTTGATATTCTTAATGAGTAATTATTGACATACCTAATCTGAAAAAACAAGAAACTTAATTTAATATTTTTGTTTTGTTTCTTAACATACTGTATGCGCAGCACAAATACTCGCAGTAGAACAATTATTAAACATACCGGTGAAGGCCAGTATCGTTTGGGAAGGATTCACTTCTCGATTCCTTATCTATGAAATACCAATTAAAGTACCATTGGCAGATTTGGCTACAGAAATTCAGAATACAAATAATATTGAAATAGTGGAAATGCGACACTTTTTGAAAAGCGGAACCAATCAGGACTTTTTTCCCGGTACTAATCACCATATTTGGTACTGATTTACCTGAAAATTTCAAACTTTGGTTTATTAACCATCGAATCCAAATTTTCATTGATAAACCCAGACAATGCAACGGATGTTTCAGTTTTTATCACACCATCCGATTCTGTTAAAACCCTATCCTTTGTATTAATTGTGGTATATCACATACTGGCTCTTGCACCACTTCTGTCACATGCACTAACTGCAAACGAGACCATCCCGCTAATTCCAGTTTATGCCCGATATTCATTAAAGAAATTATGCAATATAAATGCACGAATCACTTAACCTTAGGAGAGGCAAAGAGAAAGTGCCAGGAAAAAACTTCAGATAGCTATTCCAAAACTTTAAGAATAAACCCACCAAGTCAAAATATCGAAAACTTAGAAAAAAGATTAGAAAGTATTGCTACATCTTTCCAAGCTCCCTTAGAAAAACAAGCAATAGTTATCATGGAAAATGTCCAATAAATGATGGAAACCACGTTTGTACAACTGTACAATATGTTTGAAACAGGGGGAAAATCTAGATCTCCGAGTCGGAAAAAGTCCTCAAATAAAATGAATCGGAACTTTTGCGTCTCCATGCCGCGCGCATCGAATAACCTGCAAAATGCATTAAACGAAATTGATATTGGATGATCCATTTAAACAAAGTTTATAATATTTATCTAATTTTATGTAGATAAATTCTCCATGACTTAAAGAAATTAATTATGTTCTATCCCTCTAGGGGAGGAGAGATTTTTTGCATATAGTCTTTTCCCTTTTCTCCTTTTTTTAATGTTTTTTCTGCAATGGAATTGTAGAAGCGTCAAAAAAAAAAAAAAAAAAAAAACAACAATTTGGTTCCATATTCCTCCCTTCAGCAAAACTGACATTTGGATCTTCCAGGAAACATTTTTGAAGCTTGGTGACAAATGTCACCTTCCAGGGAAAATAATTTTCAGACAAGACAGACCAGGAGGAGGACTGTTAATAGCAGCACCAGCAAATATTTCTGCTCGTCAAATCCCTATTTCAATTGTACAAACGCCAGATATTAAATGCTAATTTTACAAATATATATTAATAATATATCCTTTTACATAATATACTTATATACTCCACGAGGACTCAAAATCTCATTAATCAATTCCTTCTTGGAATCCTTAATAGATTCAATCTTAATTTTTGGAGACCTTAACCTACATCCCCCGATGTGGGACTCGAACCATATTTTGCCTCATAGTACAGATTTTGTAAAATGGTTAACTGATTCCAATTTTATCTTTCTTAATACTACTACCCCAACCCACAGAAGTAATATAAGCTCATCTACTCTGAATGATCTCACCCTCTGCTGAGCAAATTTATTCAGAAACACTAATACTTATGAATCGAAATGCTCGTTCGATAGCGATCACTATCCCATAGTCACTGAACTATTTCTACAACGTCAGAATAAGCGAATCTCTAAGAAAACAGACTAGCACTTAACAATGAAACAAGTACAAGCCTTATTAGAAAACCCAGAAAACAAAATAAAAAACCTCACTGATACAATCTCAGAAGTAATCCTAAATGACACAAAACAAATATAATTAACCAATAAGTCCTTTCCTCCTTGGGGGAACAGCACATGCAATAATTTATACAGACTCAAAAAATTGTTCCGCAAAAAGGCTATAAACAATATTTCACCCCAATTATGGATAAAATATAAACAGTATTCGAGTAAACTGAGATATCGTATTAAACAAGAGAAAGCAAAGCACTGGAATGAAATATGTAATAAAGTGTCGAATCCTAAGACCTTCTATAGTCTTCTCAGAAAAATTACAACGAACAAGAATGGTGAAACAACTTTAAATCTTCTCCAATACCATAATAAATATGTAACTCAACCTCAAAAACGAACTCAACTTTTTGCGAGCCCTTTTGCGTCAAATAACGGTTCTCACGAACCACTCCCCCTAGATTTTCTCAATAAAAAAAACGATCTTCTTAATAAACGTCTCCATATTTCAGAATTAAACAGAGCCATAAAATATGCTAAAAATACTATCCCAGGAGCAGATCAGATTAATGCAACTTTACTAAAGAACTTGAACAATAGCCAACGAACTGCTGTACTAAACTATTTGTATCATTTATTCAGAATTCCATTGTACTTCAGTCATGGAAACATGCAATTATTCTACCAATTTCGAAACCGGGCAAAAACAAAACTAAAATTTTATCCTACAGACCAATAGTTCTAACTTCCGTATTTTCTAAAACTTTTGAAAGAATCTTGACTGGACGAATTTCTTATTTTCTGTCAATAGAACGAAAACGTCACTCTCATCATTACGGCTTTGTACCATTTAAAGACAGTAGAGATGCCACATACCTCATTAATAAAGCTATCTTAGATGCTAAAAAAATTCTTTGTGGGAATTAGCCTAAATATAAAGGAGCTTATGACTCAGTTTATATAGATGGTCTTTTATACAAATGTCTCCAAATTGGAATAACCGGGAAAATAGCTCTATGGATTCACAAATTCTTAACTTCTCGATCTCTTCAGATTCGATGGAGGAGCAGCCTATCATCGAAAAAGTCTGTTCTAAAAGGAGTCCCTCAAGGCAGTGTCCTTTCCCCCGTATTATTTACTATTTATATGCATGATCTCTTCGAAACATAGGAAACAGGAATAGAATGCTCAATTTATGCATACGATATCTTTGTTTATTGTTCTCATCAGTCCCTGGATATAGTCAATAGATAACTGCGTAATACCTTAGAAAGATTAACTCAATGGTGCAACTATTGGAAACTTTGTCCCTAAGTTCTGATAAAGGTACAATAGCAGAATTATCTAACAAAAGAATAAAAACATTTTCTAATATTACGTTAGCAGTATTCCCTCTCACTTGGCAAACTTCCGTTAAATATCTAGGAGTATTTTTTTCTAAGAAGAATCAAAATATTACAACAATGAAAAAAGGGGGAAAAAGCTTCAAAAAAAATTAATGGCCTTAAAGGAATAGCATATAAGCACTTCGGTCCAAGAGCAAAAGACTTGATCAAATTAACTAATAATAATTGCAGCACCTTTTATTATGCATGCCTTATCATTAACAAATGGTCAGATAATCAGCTCAAACCTTTTAACATCATTCAAACGAAAGCACTCAGAATCGCATTGGGTTTACCACAATGGACTTCAAACATTGTACTTTTACAAATAGCTGACTGGTATGTGTATAGTGTTGCGTGGTCTCAGGTGTGTTTCTTGTATCATTAAAAGGTCGGGACTGTGCTTCTGTACAAAATCTCGTAGCTCAACAATACGAGATTGTAAGCCGTTTGCATTTCATGAGCAGAGACTGAGGCCAAATAATTTAAAGCTATTATTCTGGATATTTATGAGTGGTTGTGGAGAAGGCTTATTGTTCATTTGAGTCGCTATTCATGAGTGCTTCTATTAATGCGTATGTCTTGTTATTTTTTTCCTTTTGCGGCTTTTATTTTCGGTAGGTTTTTGAGTAGTCCAGGTAGCTGCTTGAAAATTTCTGTGAGTGTCTGAAACATTTCTATTGCTGTGAAAAAATCTGGGAGGGGCTTCTTCCTCTTCTTCAATTTTTTGTTTATGTTTTAAGTGCTTGTTAACTAGGTTGACAGCTTTTGATCTGTTGTTTGAGTTGTTATGAGTAGGATTGCTATTGTTTTTGGATGTTTGCTGAGAAAGGCTGGTTTCCGGTTCCTGTGGTGCCATCTGTTGCTTGTTTGTGAACGCATTTGTGAAAGTGAAATTTTCTCTCACCGCATTCTGATTTTTGTTTAGGAGGTTTTGTTTCTTTGGGATTTTTTCACACCCACCATAGGAGGCTAAATGTCCTTTATGATCGCAGTTAATACATTCTGGATTGAGGATGCGCTCTTTGATGGGGAATTCTCTAGTTAGATGTGGTTCGGCGCAATTTAGGCATCTTGGTGAAATATGACAGTTTTCCGCCGAGTGGTGGAAAAAGTTGCATCGATAACGTTGCCTGAATTTTGCCGCGGTATCCCTCAACTTTGACTGTCATGTAGCATATTCTAGTAATCTCAAAGATTTTTTCTGCTGCTGGGGTCCTGGGTAAAGTGGCTAGATATATCGGAAGTGGTAGTTTAGTTCTTCTATTTGTGAGTTGTACAACTCTTATAGGATTGAATCCAAAGTCTATAAGTTCTTCGTGTATTTCTTGGGGGGTTATTTCCCTTGGTAGACCTTTAATTATGCCTTGACTGGTCGCTGGAAAGAGAGTGTTTTTTGTTGTGTTTTTGTTTATATACGAGGGAAAATTTCCATGAAACGTCAGAAGCACGTGTTATGAATGGAGGGATTTCTGGGGAAATATATCATAATAGACAGGGAATCTGAAGGGATTGTTTTGACAGATTTATATTTGGTTTAAGCGGAATTAACCCGTTAAGAGCGCGTAATGTAATAAATAAAAGGATACTTTGGAAGGGGATCAGGAAATACAAATGAACCTTATCTTTTAAAGGAGAGAATTGGTAAATTTAGCAAATTAAATTATTATAGCAAGAAATTAATAGGAATTAAGTTAAATCATTACATATATATATGTGGAGGTTGGCGTCGAGTGCAACGATTAACAATTTCAAAAGAACATTGGGTTTCATATCTTTTAGGACTCTTACCGTCCGAAATTTCTCACATCATTGCACGTGAACCAGAGGAGATAGCAAATAACTATGACCACGTAAGAAACTGCTGCTAAAAAGTTTTAAATTAATGCCAGAAAAGTTTCGCCAGTTATTTACCACACATCAAAAAGTTTATTGCCACACTTGGACCGATTTTTATCACGAACTTGCAACATATTTCTACGGATGGACATCAGGATTAAAAATCGAATCTTTTAAAGAATTAAGAAAACTGATCATCTCAAATCAAAGGAAACGTAGAGCTCCTACCGACTTTAAGCAACATTTTCTAGACGAATGGACAACGATAAATTCGCCAGCCGAATTAGCAGAAAAGTTCGAAGAGTATGAAGACGTCAGGAGAACTTTAAATCAAAAGCCAGTTAATACGCATTTTAGGGGGAAACAAGATTTCAGAGCTCCAGAAAAATTTCAACAATTTGAATCGCCATGATTAACAATTAAAATAATTCAGTAAAGTATTTGATCCTTCCGAAATATAGACTAATTTTCTGCAGTAATTAAACGATAATAAAAAAACATACAGAATTTCATTGTTAAAATATTGATAATTAATAGTAAAAAAATCATAGATTTTAGATAAGAAATTACTTAAATGTCTTGTTATCTTGATTCTTAAACCACTATCTATTATAGTACTTATGGTAATAAAAATCACGCAAATTTTTACAAACTTTAATTTATTTCTTTGCGAATCAAATTATTTTAACCTAATTTCTATTTACTTTTATTACATAATTAATTTACTTCTTCAAATAGGTGAGTATTTCTGTAAAAATATTTTTTGAACGGTTCATTTTAATAAAGGCTTTTTTAAAAAAAATGTAAGGAAACTTTCAAATAAACAGCAAGAAATGGCTAGAACGCAGCTTAGAAGGCAACACTTTTCAGAAAACAAGATCGTTTGAAAAATGGTAAATGTGCTGGAAAAAATAGCGTATTATTACGCAGAGAGTTTTTTCCGCGGATCGTCTTGTACATAGTTGCTACAAACTGGTTCCTCTCAAGGACAACGTCTTGGCGATCAATCTATTTTTAGAAATCAGGATTTGGAGGGGAAAAATCTTCAACCACGTAAAGTAAAGACTCCCCATTTATCACTCGATCATTCCTCAATTCTCGGTTACCGCGTGTTAATTCCATTACTTTCATTTTCTTGATATCCATTCGAAGGTTAGCTTTAATTAATTCCCCTCAAGTTTTTTTTATTAGGTTGAAGTTTTATAATTTTAGGCCTTATTTCATAATTATGCCTTGAAAAGTACTTAACTTCGATTTTTTCACCTGTCTCACAAACAATAACTCGAGCAGGACATTCAGTTGGTGGTAAGCTCTTGACATATCTTCGACTAGTTTTCCTATTACGTGGTTTTGATGTTACGAGTTTAAAACAGTGACAACTGTATTATGAATAAATGTTTGTTTCACTTGCTTTATTACCATTAAGTTATTTCAAAAGAAGAAAAAGTTCTAGTTCCGTCATTTTCCGGCCATAACTGAAAACTTAATTTACCTTCAATATTTAATTCTTTTGTTGTCATATCTATTCCATGGACCTCTTTTTCGTGTGTTAACAATTGCGTTAAGAACCTTAATTTACAATTACACTCGGGATGTGGACAAGGATAAGGCAAAGTTCAAATTGGGCATCGTTCTGTAATTTTGAAAAATATTGAAAACTTTTTAGACAAGTAATGCATTCTAATACAGCTCCCTTGATTGATCTCATTTTTGTTTCTTTATTTTCAATAGCGGAATATCCTAGACAGATTTTACGTTGATTAGAAAAAGATTGTGAAATAAATATGTATTTTTTCAAAATATGCAGCATTTTGAATATACTTTTTGAACAAGAGCACCTCCAATGTGTCATCGTCTTTTTAAACACTGTTCTCACACTTATTTAAAATTTCATGCAAGTCATCATGATCAAAATTTTCCTTCTCGTTAAAATTGACTTTCAGACTGTTATTGTCGACTATTGACGAATGGGATACGAAAGTTTCGCTTACCTTATATTTTTGTAATTGGTCCATTTCATTCGTCAATTTTGTTCCCTGGGAGAAAAAACAATAATTAAATAAATATGTTAGAAACCTGGAACTTTTAAAAGCCAAAAATTAAAACACACACGAAATAAAACAATAAAAAAGAACAGTAAGATAAAAGCAATACAACATTATAATTTTTTGAAAAACCTCAATCTCAAAATTAGCAACCACGTACCTCACTACACTCTTATGAGTGTAATTTAGCTTGGCTCAATAACAAAGCAAGTGTGGTTAACTTGGCGATCTTTAAAAAGATGCCAGAAATAATTTACCAAACCAAACCGACTATTTTTGTCGGGGAATATAACCCTCTCGGACTTTAATCCCCTGTGAATTGGCTATTATTTGAGGTGAGACTGAATTTATCACTAGTTGAAGTACTAGTGTTGTTAAAATTAATCCAAAAGAGTAGATGGTTGAAATTCATGAGTTTAGGCTTAGGATATTGCAGCAGTAATCTATTGGATTCCTGCTTGCTTGTTCAGTCTGGTGAGAGCATGCTCTGTGATTGGTTGATGGGGTGGTGTGTTAATTCTGTATATATAGGTGGGTGCATAGGGGTGAGATTTTGTGAGGAGTGTGCTTGGGTTACCAGTGTTTTTGTAATATAAGTGAAATTAGAGAATTAAAATTTCTCGTGGTCTGTGTAGTTGTGGGTTGTTTCTGAGTGGGGTGAACTTTTCTATTTCTTGAATGGTTTTATTCCTTGAGGTATCAATTTTTTGGTAGAAATTTCCTGATAATTTTTTAATGAAGTTTTTAAGTGTTGGGAGTTTAATTGAGTATCTGATGTCTGTGTTTCTCATGTACCAGTGTGCTCTTACTATCATTCTAATGGTGAAATATTGGGATTTTTCTAATAATTCTAGTGTTGTGTCAGCACAATGCGACCAGACTGGGCTAGCATAGGTCAGGATAGGTCTTAGTATCAGGGTGTAGATAAGCAATTTATTACGTCTACTTAATGTAGATTTATGCGAAATAAGGGGGGGGGAATATTATTTACTGCAGAATTATACTACTTTTTAATTCGTAGAACGTGTTGTTTAAAAGTGAGTTTTTTTTATCCAACATTACACCAAGATATTTGGTGTCTAGAGACCAGGGTATATTTTTGTTTTCCAGAAAAATGTCTGGTTCTATTTTTTTGTAGTTTCTGGAGAAGAAGACGGCCTCTGTCTTGGAAACGTTCAGGGCTATTTTCCAAGTAGAGTACCATGCTTCTAGTTTCTGTAGGTGTTCGCTTAGTGCTTGGCCTATTTTTGGTGAAAAGTAGTGTCTTGCTAGTATCGCAGTGTCATCTGCATACATGCATATTTTTGTATTTTGGTGTTTAGGGATGTCGTTCACGTAGTAATTGAACAAGGTGGTTGAGAGGATTCCTCAAATAATTTACCAGCAACCATTGTATCATTGCCACTCTAAAAAGTGAGCATTACAAGTCCTTATTCGCTCCTGTAAAGTTTTAAATCTCTTCATCCATGTGCGGGACAATGGTTGCTGACCACTTTTACCAAGAATACCACGCAATAATGCATTCAAATGGAAATCATTCCAATTTTCCAAATGGTTGGTTTTCGAGAGTCACCTGATTTTTTTACTCATTTTTGTGAATGCCGAGATAGAATAGCCCCTTGTTATTGGAACCTTGAAAGTTAAACCTTGCCATGAAACCCTACTCACTTCCGCTACCTTTACAACATTTGCTGTATTAGCAACTCAACTTATCTCTTTTGCCCAGTGTAAATATTATGGATGAAAATGGCATATCTTAATTAAGTATATTCAACTTTGAATTTATACTCATTCATTTAAAGAAATGAAATGGTCAGAAGAATGGAACAGAGACAATATTTTTTATCTCAATCGTAAAGGTTTTCGAATGAATCGTGGGTGGATCGGTTTTTTCAAAGCAAGATATAAGGAAAGGTATGAAATGTCCAATTCGTTACTCCAAGCAAATTATTAATTGGAAAAAAAAAAAAAAAATGTGTGTAACTTTTCATCAAGCAGAATGGATTTGCTGAAGACTACTTGCAATAAAATTGATTCTGCCAATTTAGCAGCTAAAGATATTTTAATGGTTACTCATAGGTCAGTGAGAAGGCAGCATCTAATGATGAATCTCTCGTATTTGGTTTAAAAATGAAGTATAGGATGCAGATTCATGATTTGGGAATTTTTTTTTGGTTGGAATGCAGTTTAGCGTAACCACTTGGCGACAGGGTTTGGCGATATTTTGCCCATTGTGGCAACCCTTTCGAATAAGGCTTCAGGCTCCGCCATAAAAATCGCCAAATTTGGCGATTTTTCAAATATCGCCAAGTGGTTATGCTAAATTGCCTTTTGAACTTTTTTTTATATTTCAGGTAGCCAAACAATAGGAGGAATACCAAAGAAATTAATGTAATAGTTAGGTTAAAAAGTGATTAAGTTTTTTTTTTGAATTATGTTATCTATTTTACTTGTTTTATACAATAAAGTAGAATATTAAAGGGCATTTAGTGTTGTAAAAAAAATTACTTAAGGTATAA
Organism: Nephila pilipes; assembly: GCA_019974015.1. Classification (NCBI taxonomy): domain Eukaryota; kingdom Metazoa; phylum Arthropoda; class Arachnida; order Araneae; family Nephilidae; genus Nephila; species Nephila pilipes. Next base: position 259 of record BMAW01110668.1, on the reverse strand, counting down.
TAAGGCCTAATAAAACCCTCGAGAATTTATTGATTTTCTAAACATGAAACCTAGTTGCGAACTTGGATTTCAGGGCATATTTTTTTTAATAAAAGCTATCTAGAAAATTGGTTTCTAATCGTGTCATTTAAAAGCTGAAAATTTTGTAGTAAATGATTGATTTTCCATCTTAAATGATAATATGTGTAATATCCTGTATCTTAATATGTTTGTCATGTGATATTGGTTAAAGTCGGGAATTGGGTGTCCCCTTGGCTAT
>BMAW01110644.1:0-11408 GCA_019974015.1 Nephila pilipes | reverse complement strand
ATGTTGTTTTCAATGTTAGACTCGGGAGTTATTGATTGATGTGTTATATGCCGAATTAAAAATTAATATTATTAATAGTATTAAAAACTAATTAATATATGCCGAAATTTTTAAAAGCTTACTCAGATTAATTGTTTGAACTATATGTATAATTCTCAATATATCCTCCTAAAATCTGAAAAACAAGCTTTTATTTAATGAATTACATAAAATGACGTAAATGAAACAGATAGATATATTGTTTATATATTAACATCGTACTTAAAAGGAACACGATGGTTATTGACGACCTCGTGTTTTGAGTCTTGATGAAGTAACGAAGATTACACTTGAACTGACACCTCCCTCTTCTAACTACCAGATCATGCTTTTGTCTATCCAGTTCAATCGATCTAGTTAGAAGTTTTAGTGCGACGTTTAAGTGGAGAGTATCATTTTTACCGCTCTAACCCATGTTTACAAAAAGTAATCAATGGTCGTGGATTTAAATTGGAGTTGTCTGTGATAAAATATTATCACGGACTACGTGATAATATTTTGCTTTTGGCAACGTATTATTGCCGCAATAATGCGTTACCGTTCAGGATTGTTGCACGATGAGTCAAAGCGTTACATTCATTCCTGAGTGAGACTGCAGATTTGTACTACACAGGTCGGACATCCATTCTATAATGTCAGATTGACATGGTAAGTAGTCTCTTTTCTGTAGAAAGTCGATGGACTGCGCGGGAATTATAGACAGAAGCTGGTTTGTCTGTGTCACATACTGAAGAAATGTCTTCACACAAGGCAAATTTCGTCTCGCTGAGTTCCACCCTGATGCACAGAAATGGCATGTGTATGCACTGATTCATTCCACTTTGACAGATATCGTAGTGAACGAGAAGTATTATCGCCTTTGATGAGATGTGGGTACGAGTCTATTGTTTAATTATATATATATATATGTCAACCGAATGAATGGTGTCAGGCAAGTTCGCCATGTCCCTAGAAAGTCCGACAGGAACCCCGTTGAGTGAAAGTTATGATGACTGTAGCATACTTACTATCTGGGTATCATTCTTACGCATGTTGTACCAGAAAAAGAGATTGTACTGGAGAGTATTACTGCCAATCTCTTAAGAACAATCTGGGTAAGCGACAGAAATGCTAGTTTACTACAATACAAACTCCCTATCTTTGGCAGATAACTCTCATAATCATGTAGCGGCGGTGGGAGGTCTTGAAATATTCTTCGTATTCACGTGACATGACTCCTTGTAACTTTGACCTATTTCCTTAATTGAAGGAATCCCTCCAAAGGGGTTCATTAATTTATTATTTTTTCAATGATATTAAATTAAAATGGCATTTTTGAATGTGCAGATTTTTGCACATTTTCTCGAACCCTTTAATCAAACTGGCATGGTAACTCTCCTTTTCTTTTCCTAGTCAAAATTTTCTCTGTACTTTCCCTTTGTCACTGTGATCGATTATAAACAGTTTCAAGCACATCAAATGTCAAAAATGGAATAAAATAGGTGATAAGCTTTGATAAGTGCTGTAAAAGAAGGATTTTATATATTGAAAAAAGCAATTATATTTGCAGTTAAAACGCTGCAATATGCAGATACAATCCCTATCACCATGTGATTTATTTTCCTTCCTTAAATTGGAGTTCTTACATTACAGATGATATTTTTTCAATCAGTTTCAAGAGGTACATATTTTTTTCCCTGCAGAGATAATCCAGGTACTCATTTTTAAAAAATGTCGAATAAGTATGGTTTTTCACTTTTACGTATTAAAATCTTAGCAAAAAAAAAAAAAAATCTTCGACTTCTTGGTGTTCTTTTATTCAGAAAATTATGAATTGTCTATGATATTTCAAACGGGACAGAATGTTAAATTGAGAAAATCACATTGAACTGCTGCAGCGCAAAGTGTTTTTTCAATTAATTAACACGTTTTTTAGATTTTATCGGTGTAACAACTTTTGAGATATTTATTTATGTAATTTTTGCTTTTACAGCCCAATGGAATTTGATTTTATATTTGTACTGTGTTTATTTCATTCTTTTTTTTTTTTTTATAATGATTGATTTTCTGAATTTTGGTTATTTTTGGTTTGTTACTGCATTTTATGATAATGTAACTCACTGAAGTGTGATGGTTTGATTAATAATAACGTTATAATCAGACACTATTCTATTCCAAAGTATGGAACAGAATGAATTGTATTATTTGCATTATTATAAATTTTTACTTTTCTTTCACTGGTCTTTCTCTTATAAGTTTTTAGTTACTAAATAGATTTTTATTTTTTTTAAGGTTTAATTTTAGTTAGTTGAATTAATTATAATAATTTTTTGATGAGTTATATTAATTTTATTTTAGTTTTTTAATGATTTTTTTTAATTATGTTGTTTCTTAGACATTAATATAATGAATGTAAGATATGATATTCTGTGAAATATAATATAGAGGTTTTGTTCACACACACACAGACACGCTCGCCCGCACGGACGGACTCACCCCCCACCCCCCCACATTTTTATATGTTTACATGAGGGGGGCTCAAAAAGTAGCTGCAATGCATGATAGATGGTACCAAGGCTAGTTAGTGTTACCATTGTGTATTGCCTGTGTTGAATGATGCCAAAACAAACGTGACGCTCATCCATTTATTAGTTTGTTGATCTGACAGCCCCTTGTTGCCAAATCAAATTCTGATTGCAATGGGTTACTACGAGTAATTTTATCCAAATAAGATGACAGTTTAAGAAATATATGGAATCGAGTATTTGGGTAGGAAAGGGCGTCATACACATGAACATCTTAAAAAAAAAAGAGCAAATGGACAATTATACAATGAGTTACACCATTCCCATTCCCAACATCCCATTAGCGAGAGCGGTAATTGAGTGGTAATGATCATGAGGTGGCGGCCCTCGTTCTTTCTGTTAAGCCGTGAATTCGAGCCCTGATTCCACTAAAACCCCGTCGTTTTACGTTGTGATACACGTAGAATCTGTCCAGATTCTAAAGCTCTTTGTTGATGAAGTGTGGATGTTTTTAGAGAGGATGTCAGCACAGGTGTTATCCTCGTCACTCGGCCGATGAGATTTAAAATTACGAGATCTTTCTTCAGAAATTCTCTTATTGTTTCTACGTGCAATATTAATAAGCAATCTTAATATCCCTTTTCTAACAGGGGGTACTTCTTAAACCATCTTCTAATGTAGGGATGCGAATTACGAGAACAATTAGGAAGTTAGGAAAATAATATCGAATTTTTGGTTGAACGTCATGTAGTAACAAAAGAAAAAAGACCCGAGAAGCTTCGAAAACTACCTTTAATTTTTGTAGAATGCCATATAGTAATAAAAAAGATATAATGACTTATTTCACTAATAGATTTATAGGATATTTTAGATTTCATATCTTACCTCATTGAATCGAAAACAACAGCAGAAAAAATTCGGGAAAGCTTTTGCAATACTCAGCGGTACTCCTGAGAGAAATCGCAGCTCAGTAATCGTCACTACTCTGAATTTAGGAGCTATTGGTCTAAGCATACATATGGATTTGAAGTTTGAAACACATTTTTAGCTCCTAGGGATTTAGTAGTTTTTAAAGAATTATAGTTTTTCTCTTTCTAAAAAATAATCTCGTCTCTCCCCTTCCCTCTTCTCCGTAAAATGAACAACGGCAAAATAAGATAGTAGAGACAACTTTATATTCGTATCTATCAGGCTTTAATTTCAAAATCTCGATGGCATTTATAAAAACGCATAATTGAAGTGATATTGAGAAATAAATGATGTTTTTTATGACAAAATTGGTTGTTGATTGAATATTTTCTCTGTCTAGACGATTTTCGAAATTTAAAAACTCTTTTATTTTCGAAGTAAAATAAAACAGTATATTTTTTCACATTTACGATGAATTTTCGGAGGAATGCAACTTTGTTTATTCCTTAAGGGTTGAAGGTGTCAAGTAGTGAGTTTATATAACTTAAGAAAATAATTTGTTACTCTTTGGATGTGATAATGACAGAAAAAGTTTTACACCTTGCTATTAGAAAAAACGTTTGTTTTCCCCCCTGAGAGATAGATATCCGTGAAATGTAGTTAAGGATAAACATTGTCATTATAAAAAACTGTTTTCAGACTGGATTGAAAATTTTTTAGTAAAAAAAATAAACATTTCTTAGAAAGTGAATCGGTAAAAATGCGGAAAAGTAATAAAAGTGCAAAAGAAGATACTCAACGTATTTCAAATGATTTTCTAAGACAGTGGAATTTCATTTTTTCAGTATTTTGATCTCTAAGGGTTCCCAATTCCCTGGAATACCAGCGTTAATAAAAATACGTAGTATATGGAAAATAAAAATAAAAATAAAAAAAAAGCAAGTGAAAGAAAGTATTGCAAACATTTTGATATTCGATTTTTAAACTATAAAAAGAAAATTTAATTGTAATCAGCTCCCGTTTTTAATAACGAGAAAAAGTCTTTTTTTTATCATTTTCTTCATTACATTGCTATTCTGTTTATTCTATTTTCTAGTTATTAGTAGCTAAATTGAATTTAATGTTATAGATGTTATGTATATTCACACTATTTTAAATTATGTCTTTTTTCACAATAAAAATGTTAATTTTGCTATTTTTATTATATTTAATTTTATATTTTTCTTATTTGCATGATCAAGATATCAATTTTATAAACAAATTTAACTACTTGAAATTGCTTTATTTTCGATACAATCCAATTCTATATTTTAGCATATTAGTGGAATTAACAATTTTAGTTAGAAGTACTTTATAATTAAATAACATAATTATTTTTAAGTCTTTACATAACTCTCAGTATTATGCTATTGTTAAATTTAAAATAATGTTTCTTTCAGTTTATCCAGTTGAATTGAAAATGCCGCTAAGGAAATATATAATTGAAAAAATATAAAATTAAGTTCTTTTCAGAAATCTCAATAAAAAAATAAATTACTTTTATAAATTTTTAAAACTATATAATGGTTTTCAATATAGAAAAATAACCTAACAAGACATCTTAATTTAAATATATATAGGTACATTAGTTATGCATCAAAAAATGACATAAATAATGACTTGTAATAGAGATACATAAAATAATACGACATATATTCCTCGCTTCAGTTTTTATACTTATTGAATTTCTTAGTTCCTAACTATTGTATACGATATACAATCCGGATGCCTACTATCCAATCAGGAATTCACCGACATGTATAAACTTAGCACCATCTTTCCTTTTGGCGGATTTTTTCCATCTTTTAACGTCTGGAACAACATAGAAAGAATAGAGAAAATTACATTATCTATTGTAGTAATAACGTCTGGAGGAGCAGTGAAATATCAAAAATATCAAGGGAATATAAAAAGAGAGATTGCAATTGCGAAATTTTAGAAACAGATCTCTTATACGTTCGAAAAGGTATGTTTCGCAAGTGAAAGCTGCAAGGAAACGGTGTTTCATTTTCAACCTTCACAATATCTACGATGCATTCTGATGGAATTTGAGATTTGTTCCTTTTGGTTTTTTCCATGTCTGAAAACAAGATTATCTATTTATATCGTTGATGAAAAGCTATTTTCTGAAATACTTAGCTTTTATTCTTAAAATGAATTTGAAATCAAACGAAAATAAGAAATTATTTTTTTATATAGTTTTAAAGATGTAGACAAGCATTTATTCTTGTAACTAAATGAAACGCGTCCCTTCCTTTTTATTCTTATACGAGTGACACGATAAAATGTTATTTATTATAGAAATATATATTAAAGCAAACTGATCCTTTTATAATTCAATAACGTTATTATTGTGTATATACATAAATAATATTAGTATTAATGCCCATAATTAATCTTAATAATATGTTCATTCTTTATCAATAATGCACCAGAGAACATGTTGGGTATGCTTTTCACGTGTAATGAAATTCTTAAAAAATATAAAATTATTTGTGTAAAAATGAAATCAAAATGAATGATCCAAGGAAATATAATTTATGTTTAACTTTTGAAGCAAGTGTTTTCATACACATATACGAGAGTTTTATTTCATACCGAATGTTCATGAAAATAATCCTAGGAATAAGTTTAAAAGAATATTTACAAAATGGCATCATGTAATAATATAAAGGAACTGAATCCAGGTTCTTTATAAAGGGTGTTAACAAAAGAATACCACAATTTTGTTGAGCAACAGTTATTAAACTAAAGAATTTGCAAGTTTAATGAAAAAAAGAATAAAAAATAACACTTTAAAGTTTATGTACACACTACGCGACACAGAAAAATGCAACACCAAGAAGGAGTGGCCAAAAAGTGATGAAAATCGGCAAGTAGAGAAAGACAGCAACGAACAATAAGTGATCTTTATTTCGAACTGATATGTATAATACAGAGTATGAACAGCGTTGGCTCAGTAGGTTGTAGGACAACCGTGGATGGTGATGCACGGATCAACAAGTCTAAGTACAGAGTCAATGAGAGTACAAGATGACGTCCTGAGGAATGGCTCTCCATTCTCTGTCAACCATTTGTTACAGTTCTTCTTTTGATCGAGGCAGTGGCGGGGTCTGAAAATGGTGTCCAATCAGATCCCAAATGTGTTCAATTAGTGAGAAATCAGGAGAGAACGGTGGTCAGGGTACCTTTCTTGAAACCTTAAGGGACAATTAATTCAAATGATGTACTTCGAGAAATAAATTTTAGCATTAACGTGCTAGTGAAGTATCAAAGTGATGGATGTTTTTTAGTAATTATATTTTTCCTACAGACGTCTTCGTCTTGTCTATTAAAGGTGGTACAAAACATTATTTGATAAAAATGTTCCAGTAGAAATAGGAGGTTTCGTGGATTTAAAAGGTAACCTCTTTATTGTTCCAACTTACGTAAAATTTCTATTTAATGTATGTAGGATTTTCCATCCAATTATTATTATGCAATTAATTTTATTTTTTCAATCTACTGTAAAACCAGTTCCTCCGATACTCAATAGATGTCGCCACGAATCAGAGTCATGTGATAAGCTCATGCAGCGCCACCTATCCGAGAATAAAACTATGTGACGCTCGTTTTCGCGCTCTCTTCTCTCTTTTGCCGCCACTTTCTCCGCTTCTCTTCTCCTTCGCTACCCGCGTCGGAAGTAAACTTCAAACGCCCGAGCGCGTTCCATCGCCAATATGGGTTAAATGAGGCAGCCATCTATCCGTCTCGGAAGAACTGTTTACTACCTGTATATATAACAAAGTGTAAATACTTTTCACTCTTCATCATCTCTCCTAATAAACGAGTAAAACTACTGCAAGCTTCATCCTTGAATATCATCGACAACATTACATGGAATCCGAAATTACCCCCCTAGACAACCAGCCCATTGCATAAGAGCAAACCAGCGTAGATTCGGGATGAACAATCTCCATCAACCCCCATTCTACAAAATTTATGGGGATTTCGTCCGGGATTACTTCAAAATTTATAGCGGCTCCGGCAGTGATTCCTTCAAAATGTATGAGTGATCGGACCGAGATTGCGTCAAAATTAATGGGAGAGAATTACATGAAGAAAAGAAAATTGATGCTCGCCCTGAGATCAACAAAAATAGCCAGTGTCCAGCGACGACGTATCTTCTACAAAGAAAATGTGTGCCTCATCCATTTCCACGATTAGTTTTCTACTACGACGAGTGTGTCCCGCCTACAAGTAGAACCTCAGTTTTTCTATCATCAAATGCTTCTTCGCATCAAGTTATTTATTTGTGCTAGTGATAATCTAAATGTGTGTTTAGTTTAAGCTCTTTGTAAATGCCGTCGATTGCTGAAAGAGCTTTGTTTTAAAAAAATATATATAAAATCCAGCTTATATTAATGTGCAAGTTTCATCGCAAGATTCCAGGTACTGTAAAACATTTATTTTTTCGGACAATCATCTAATTCTAATGAAGTGCCGTCATGTAATGTTTTTTTTAATTATAAGAAGAAATATCTGAAGAAAAGTAAATTAAACGTATTATTTTCCAAGTGCATTTTTATACATATATATTTTCAAATTGTCATCTTAAGTTCAAAATCTAGGAGTGTCTTTTTTTTTTTATTATTATTGTGTGTGTGAATTGATAAGCCATGATATCAAATCAGTCAGCGTTCTCACGCCAGAAACGAATAAATGCATAAGTAATTAGATTTCGAGTCACAGTTAACGTAAACAATAATCCTTCCCAGGCAGCTGTGTATAATTTTTTGCCCTTTCCCATGAGATATTTTCCGTGTAGTCTAAATAGCATGTCAACTGTTTGGTCTCACTGAGTCTCAATGAATGATAACTTATTACTTTTAAAAAATAGGTTTGGCAGATTCTTGAATTCTAAATTAAGCGAATTGAAAGTGTATTCTCAAAATAGATGATTTTGTTATTTTTTATTCTATGATTATTTCACTGTATGTCTGAATATTTTTTTGGTTCCAATTGAATTACTTATATTCTTTCACAATGTTTAGTTTTAGTTCTGTGGAAAATTTTAACTAAGGAATTTCAGATTGATATGATAAATAATTCATTTTTTTTAAAAAAAGGTGTACTTTAACAAATTATATTGCAATATTATTTATATTATTTTCACAATTTATTTCAAATATCCTTGCATTAATTATTGTATTCGATATATATTTTGATACATATACATTTATCTAAGCAAATTAATTAAACGATATTCACCATAATAATCGTGTTTCATTTTAAAATCACTTTTGTTGTTATTACGTAAAAACGATTAGAGTATAAATTTTCAAACTGATTGATTCTATTTGATTGATTCTATTTAACAATTCTCATATTAATTTTAAAATGTCGTACCTCACTAAAGGACGTCGGGAAGATATATTTATCCTAGCGAAAGAATTAGATCTAAAGCCTGATTCTTCAATGACAGTTAAGAAATTAAGGGACTTAATCACTAAAGATACTGAATATGATGAGGAATTCACTAAAAATTTGTTTACGAGTATAATAGAGCAACGAAAAGAAAAAGAAGAAACATTGCGCCTTGAAACACTACGAAAAGAAGAAATTGAAGAAAAGTTGCGTCTAGAAACACTACGAAAACAAGAATTTGAAGAAAAGTTGCGTCTAGAAACCCTTCCTATAGAAGAGAAACGACGACAAGATCAACATGAAATTGAGCTAGAGCGATTAAAATTAGAGAATCAACTCAAATTATACTCAACGGTTGACGAAACCGACCATTCGAAATTACTAGGCAAGGAAATATCCAAATTTCTCCATAAATATGAAGTTAAAGAAGATATTAGCTTATATTTAGTCTTATTCGAACGTCAAGTGCAACGATTAACAATTTCCAAAGAACATTGGGTTTCATATCTTTTAGGACTCTTACCGTCCGAAATTTCTCACATCATCGCACGTGAACCAGAGGAGATAGCAAACGACTACGACCATGTAAAAGAACTTCTAATTAAAAGATTTAAATTAACGCCGGAAAAGTTTCGCCAGTTATTTACCACGCATCAAAAAGTTTATAGCCACACTTGGACCGATTTTTATCACGAACTTGCAACATATTTTGATGGATGGACATCAGGGTTAAAAATCGAATCTTTTGAAGAATTAAGGAAACTGATCATCTCAGATCAAATGAAACGTAGAGCTCCTACAGATTTTAAGCAACATTTTCTAGACGAATGGACAACGATAAATTCGCCAGCCGAATTAGCAGAAAAGTTCGAAGAGTATGAAGACGTCAGGAGAACATTAAGTCAAAAGCCAGTTAATACGCATTTTAGGGGGAAACAAGATTTCAGAGCTTCAGAACAATTTCGTCAGTTTGAATCGCCACGAAAGTTCGAGCAGAGTAGATCAGGTGGGAAAGTTGCAGCAACCACTAGTTACAATCGACATCACGATGCTCATTCCGCTAGTCATAGAAGTCATGAAGGAAATCACGTAAACTCAAATCGACGGATCGAAAATCGAACTCACGGCAGAGAAAGGTATTTGAATTCAAATGTTTCTAATCACGCTCAAACGAATTACACCAGGTTTAGAAGATTCAACGATTCAGCGAAAGAGCTAAATACAAGCCAGCCGAAGAGAACTACGAATTTCACGAGAGAAACAAGCAAGCCAACGGCAACATGTGCCACTATCAGTCAAGAAAATCTACGCACCAAGGAAATAATGTTTGGAAACAAGAAAATTACTGCGCTTATCGACACCGGAAGTACCGTCAGTCTACTACGAGAAAATACCAGCAGAAGAATCTTCGATCCAACGAAACTAGCGAAGAACAAAATTGTCTTAACAGGCATAGGTAATGCTCAAGTCACTACGATAGGATCTTTCGAACAAGAATTTCAGATGGATGAAGAAAACTATTCACTTACTTGGCATGTTGTACCTACAACAAAACTAAAGTACGAAGCAGTCATAGGTTTAGATATTTTAGAACGTGCAACAATCAACTTCACGGAGAATGGTGTAGAATTTGTTAAATATGAAAATCAAGCATTCTTAATGCAGATACAAGCGGAAAACGTCGAAAAAGTAGAACTGAATCACATAGGAGATCCCGAGATCAAAAAAGAACTTACGGAAATGATAGAAAGCTACAAGCCTGAAAAGACGGCAAGCACCGATGTTACCACGAGAATTATTTTAAAGGAGGATGAACCAGTTTATCAATCGCCACGCCGATTAGCATTCACGAAAAGAGAAAAAGTAAATAAACCGATAGAAGGATGGCTCAAAGAAGGCATCATATGCCCAAGCTCATCAGAATACGCCAGTCCAGGCTTACATATTTACAAATATAGAAGAACAGAGTTACAAAGCAAAGATGCTACGAAGAATACGGAAGAAGTACAATCTGAGAATTGGAAGATTTACAAGAAGAAGAAGAAAAAAAAAAAAAAAAATCTGCGGAGATGATATAGCTCCATAATACGAAAATAGATATAAAACTTTTTCTATCAACACCATTTGAATATCAAACATAGTTATTATTTGGTGAATTTTGTTTGATTTAATTTCATACTATATTGTTTTCCTTTTATGTATTAGATATTATCTTGTGTTATTTACATTTTTTATATATGCTTTTTACATTTTATGCTGCTTTATATCAGAATTTTTATTATTCCTATAATGTGAAGTGATAAGAAAAATTGATTATATATTTTGCTCCATGTAAAATATTGATAGGTTTTGAAATTCATTTTTATTGTGTTATTAGTTATTTTGAAAAGTATAATTAGTGAAGTTTTGAAAATTCCAGTATAGCTGGAGGCCAGCTCTATTTGGAGGGGTCGAACTCTGTAGAATTTTCCATCCAATTATTATTATGCAATTAATTTTATTTTTTCAATC
>BMAW01110640.1:0-14749 GCA_019974015.1 Nephila pilipes | reverse complement strand
TAAACCTGTGAGTTGCACAAAATATGCTGCATTAATTTTTGATTTAATTCAAGAGCTTGAAAATAGATTTCAAGATTTTCTAAAAATTGCAGAGTATTTAAACGTATTTTTCACCACATTTTCTCTAGAAATAATTAAATGAATAACCTTCAAATCTTCAAATGGAATGCATGGAACTTCAAAGTCACATTCAACTGAAAGAAAAACTTGGGAATGTTTCTTTACTGGAGTTTTATAAAGAATACCTACCCCGCGATAAGTATCCTAATTTTCACAATCATACTTTATTTATGTCTTCAGCATTTTGAAGAACCTATATTTGTGAACAATTATTTAGAAGAATGAAGCATACAGAAAACAAAAATAGGACAAAGATTACTGACAAACATCTTAAAAATGCAGTAAGAATTGCTACCTCGTTTATTGAACCCGATATCGATTTGCTTGCATCAAAATCAAATTCATCCATCTCATTAATTCGAATCTTTTCTATCTTTATGAAATCCAAACTAAATTAAACGAAATTTTTACAAATATGAAATAAATATGTACCAATACACATATCTAAATTAAATTTAAAAAATAATTATTATAAAAAGAGGTTAATTCATTTTAATAAAACTGCATAGAGTTAACTTTTATTTAAGTTTGTTGAAAAAATATTGTATGTGAGGCCCAGCAAGTTTTCTTTTTGCAATGTGGCCCTCAAACGGTCATAGTTTAGATACCCATGCCCTAGAGCAGGGATGGCGAATCTTTACGTATCAACGTACCATTTTTTATAAAAAAAATTTTAGTGAGTTCATATACGTGACGTCAAATAATTTTGACTTCGTGATTATTGGGAAAATAATAATATTAAAAACCATCAAATCAAAACTTTTTATTTACTACAAAAAAAAATACATTTTGCAATGTATAAGTTATACGCGTATTTTAAATTAAAGTAACATAAGTGTGACTTCTGTTCTTGCAGATTAGATGACAAATAACTTATATTGGGTTTGTAAGGTGTTATTTTTTGCAGAATGCGTGCTGTGTATTCGAGGTGCTGAACTGGATTCATTTGTCAAACGGTTTTCAAACGAGTCTGTTATGCTATTTATCTCTGAAAATAGTGATTCGCTGGCATAGATAAATGAAAATATAGTTAAAATAGCACGAGTCAGTTTCTTCAAACAGTTAAATGTGTCTGGTAACGAATTCCTTATTTCTAAAATTTTGTTTTTGGCATTTTTACTTATATTGTTTGTCAATCTTTCTGTTTCAATTAATTCCAACTCTTTCCTTGTTTCAATAAATTTTTGAATCCAAATTAAACTAGACTGGAAATCAATCAGCTGCATTTTCAGTTCTTCAATTTCCAACCAATCGAATTAGGACAAGTTCAGTTTATCAAATGAAGTCATATCAGGGTACATAACAATCTTGAGTGTTTCCAATAATTCTTTAAACTGAAAAAATCTCTCTGAAAATTTATTGATTGAAGAATCAATTACAGAAATAAATTCTTCAGTGACAGTTTCTTCGCCTGATTTCTCATGTACATCTAAAGTGTTGATATATTTTTTTTCAAGTTTGGAAAGTACTTGTAGTTTCTTGTAATAATATCTTTCCTGTGTGTGTGAAAACATGCAGTTTAGCTACAAAAGCGTTAATGAGATCTATCATGAAGATAATTATTTTATTTGTGGCTTGACGCTTCACGTTCAATTCAATGAAACGTTAGGATTTATCTGTAAAAAACATCAATTTTGAAAGCCACATAACATACAACTGTAGGTATTGTTCAATTTCCCCCTCATTTTGATTGCTTGGAAGAAATCAGAAGCAATCTGATTTCTTCCAAACAATCAACAAATATTTGAAGTACGTACCCGCGGCTCAACCAGTGAACATAATTATACATCAGTAAGCCATTATTCACCGAGGTGACTTCATTTAACAGAGCTTCAAACTTTTGCTTCTTTAAAGCCTGCGACGAAAGGAAATTGACTATTTTTGTGACTACCGCCTTTATATTATCAAGAGATGTTAAACCACTCTTAGCCCACGAGGCTTGTTGGTGAAGGATGCAGGGGATTTCAAGAATCGAATGTCCTACGTCTGTTTGAAATAAACTTATAAAACCATTTCTTACTCACTATACTTGGAGCACCATCAGTTGTTACTGAAACAATTTTTTTTCAAATCAATTTCTTTCTCTGCAAGTGAATGTTTTACAGCCCTACAAATATTTGGGCCCTTTTTACTTGTTAGCAACGATGTTATCGCAGTTAATTCTTCCTTAATGACTTTTCCAGCGCAATATCGAGCAAAAACAGTTAAAGGTGCAGATTTAGTGACGCGCATGCTTTCATAAAGACATAGCGATAGAAAAGGAGCGGAGTTAATGTCAATTTTTTTGTTGATCTGCTACATTTCCGGCCAGTTTTAAGATTCCTTCTTTTATTCTGTTTCTAGATAGAGGAGTATATTATATTTATTATCGAAATCATCAAAAAGTGAGGGTGTGCATGCTAACAAAGCGTCCTTCAAAAACTCTACTACTTGAAAAGGTTTGCTATACCGAGCAAGGACATTTGCAGCCGAGTAACTTGCCGCACTCGTATGAAAATTTTTGCCAACATATTTTATCATAGACGTCGAATGTTTATTTCTGTCTTTCATTGCACTTGCAATTAATTCCTTTAGCTCTGGTTCGCTTTTTTGACTAACGAACTTGTGATCTGTTTCAAAATGCCATTTTACAGACGAAGTTCTACATATCATTGTTCAAGAACATAAAACACACCTCGCTTTTTCACTATTACTGACCATGCCATATTTCTCAGTCCACCAAGTTTAAAATTCTATGATACACTTTCTACTTTGCACTTTTTGTTTTTATACGGAACTAGCCCTATTAAATAACAGTTAAAAATTGTAACTATAACACAAATAAACTTTAATATACCGTTGTGTCTTTTCCAAATCGGAAGCTTTTCAAATACTTGATGTGACAGTAAAATTTCTCAAATCATAAGAATACAATACTATCATTAAGTACATCTCTCCAGAATAATTAATTTTATCATATTCCTTAAAAAGAAAAGATTAAAATGAAAATATTGGTCATTACTTTGTTTTCACATCCAATGCAATTAAGAGTTTCATTTGTGTTCAGGCTGAGTACTAAATATTTTTATAACGACCCATTCCCCTCCCTCTTTCTAGTTTGCGATGGGAGTTTAAAATTACCGTGTAACTTCAGTTTCTATTACATTTTGCTCGCGTCTATTTATTATAAGAAGGATTCTCTAGCGGAACACATTTAAAAGCGGATACATTTTAATGTTTCCTATTCTGTCTTATAACCATGGTTGCCTAGAGGTCATAGTTGCAAAATCGTGATATGTGGTGTTCGTCGCTTCGTGGGTTAAAGCTCTAAGGTCATTTATGTAACTGGGGTGAAGCACGTTAAATCTTTATAGTTCCCAAGTTGTCCCCGCAGCGTGATATGGATGTTCGGAGAGGGAGATGCCAGCTCAAGTATCATCCTCGTCATATGACCGTGGTTGATAATTACGATGTCCATCGTCAATAGCTTTCGAGTTGCTTCTCAATTCGACGTTAATGGAAATAATCTTTTAACTCTATTCCATCTAATAAACAGTATACGGAACCACATCTTTATTGATACGGAATCACATCTTAATCACATCTACACCAGTGTGTTTCAACATATTTAGCACAACCACTTAGCCGAGATGACAAAAATGAAAGTTAATAGACAGCAATGCTTTCTACCGAGTCTCGGATTCGAGTCCTGGGTACCCGACACACACGTCATCAATCTTCAGGACTGAATGCGTTTTAAATAAGTCGAGGCTCAAAGTCTCACATTTGCGAGATGTCCAGTGAGTGACTGATTATAGGTTTGGAACAAGACCAAACTAACATAAGCTAAATACTTTCAAAATGTTATCTAGACAGAAAAAGAACAAAATAGTAAAAAAAAATGGTTGACAAGAAAGAGAGAAGGATCAGAGTTGCGTCTCTTTTGCTTATTAAAGGCAGAAAAAATGATTGACATTGTTAAATATGATAAATTAAATAGAGTTTGCAGTTGCTGTTGCTCTCTTTAAATCGTTTCTGAATTATTTTTGTCTCAGAAATACTTGTGAGAATACAGGATATTGGAAGAAATAACGCACGAGGCACACAGACGATAATCATCTACAGTTTATATTTGAAAAAAATAACACATGTGTAAACCAACAAAATTGTAGTGAACATACCGATGTGTGTTTTATCTTTGCTGCATTTTGTTCGTATACACCGCAAAAGACAAATTATCATAATTAACATGGCTTAAAGACGGACCACCGGTTTATTTATCAAGAGAGAACAATTCATAGTGGTTTTTATTGCCAGCAGTGGCCGGTTAGAGCAAATTAATAGTGGACATTTAGGACCAACGGGGCGTTAAAGGTATTATTAACAATTGAGATTCAAAACTTAAAAGGAAATTAGGTACATGACTTGTGAGATGGTACATCCATTTCTAGTTTTCGAAACCGTAATAACTTTTCGTAGGATAAATGACGTTACTTCACCAATTTCTTAATATTTCAAAGGATCGAATAACAAATAGGGTTAAATTATGCGATTCGAAAATGAAGCAAATATATTATTGTGAAATCACTAACCAAAAGGACATAAAACGGTAACGATACTTAAAGATTGCATCAAGTTTAATGAGTTAAAAAGTTCCAATCATAACTATACTTTTAAAGTCCTGGTGGATTCAGAGAGTACCTAAAAATTGCTCAGTGAATTATTCGATTGAGAAACTTTGGTAAATATTTTTGTTATGCATACCATTAATATTTAGTTTGAAGAGGGTTTTTTTTTTTTTTTTTGAGAAATAATTATATATTATGGAAAGGGATTTTTTCTGTAACTGTAATCTTGGAAAAGTAAAGCTTGCATTTCTATTTTGCACTACACTCACAGTTGTAACTCTCTCTTAAAGGCTTACATGTGATTTCTTAGTATAAAATCGGAGATTAAAGATCGTTGTTTAGATATACATGGAACAAAGAACCTACACATATTGCAGTGAAATATTTGCTGACTCTATGGAGCGTAATCAACATATATCTAGCCTGAACGAAGGGGCTGAGATTTTCGAAGGAATAAACTCTGACAGTACGTCACCGCAAACTGTATTAGACGAATTTGCAGAACTCTGCATTCTACGAAATGATATATTTAAAAAAAAATTAAGAGACAGTGGATGCGAGAAAATAAACAAAAGTGTAGGTCAGAGTGGTATGTCAAGTCATTCTATCTGAGAAGGGGATTTAACTACGATAAATTCCTTAAATAGTAAGATAGATAAAAATGATTATGATAAATCTATGAAAAGTTTTGATTGTTTGAATTCTGAAGGTCAAGTATCGGAAAATAAAAGATTACCTTCTTTTGGTCCAGAAATAATATCATCCGCTGACAACAGACATTTTGCTGAGCGTAGATTTGAGAAGACATTTAAATGTGATATGTGCGACAAAAGTTATTCTCATCAAAGCAGTCTAATTACCCAATGTCGTATGCATACTAAAGCGAATCTCTACAAATGTGAGTCATGTCCGAAAGAATTTCTAAATAAAAGTAGTTTGAAAGTACATCTTCGCACCCACACCGGCCTGAAACCATTCGTGTGTGACTTGTGTGGGAGAGGATTTGCTCAAATATGTCAACTCAATAGACATTTACTCGTTCACACTGGCGAAAGGCGCTACCCTTGTCACCATTTTTTAAAGAAATTTAGTTAAAAACAGCACCGTGATGCACATATTCGGACTCATACTGGCAAAAGGCCATACCGGTGTGATTTGTGTGGGAGAGGATTTGCTCAAAAGGCTAACCTGGATAGACATTTTCTCATTCACTCTGGTAAAAAGCAATACCAGTGTGAGTACTGCGGAAATGAATTTAATCGAAAAGATTTACGTTATGCACATCTTCGAATGCATATTCCAGATAATCCTCAGAAGTAAGGTTTGTGAAAGAGAGCTTTGATGCTTAAAAATAATCTATAAATGTGTTACGCAAATAAATGCACAATAAAAACCATATGAATATTACTGTTAAAGAACACTACAAGAAAAATAAATTTCAAGAATAAAGATGAAAAAATATTTTACTGCGAAGAATGTTTGGTCCGAATTGTCACTCAACAGAAAACCTTTGTAATTGGATGCAAGCTGATTTAAAAGTCCGTATCTAAACGTTATATTTTTTCAAAACGTTCTAATTAGTCCGATGTTTGTGGTGATTAATAAAAAAGAAAGTGTTTCTTGACTGTTCAATATTCCTTTTATAACGAGACGAATTCTTTTGAGGAATAAACACCAACGATTTTATCCGAAATGGTAGTTTTTTTAAAAATACATTTCTTGTATAAAAATAAACCAAAAGATTTTCTTAATATTCTCTGGACATTCCGATATATATTTGCAAGTGCATTCGCTAATTTTCAATAAATTTATTTGTGTGTTTCTCCCATTTTGGCTCATTGAAAATTATTGTGGTATGTGTTTTAAAATTTTTCATCCACTTTAAAACAAAATGTGTAATATTTATTAGCTGAAAACAATATTTGCGGTTGTAAAATCTTTGGATCCTAAATTTTATTAACATTTTTTGAGTAATATTAGAATTACCATTCCAGATTTATTTCGTGACATGATTATTTTTAACACATAAATTACCATTTTATATTTCACAAATTTCAAATCTTCAGTTTGTATGGATATATTTAGACCACATATTTTGAGGTTAAACAGATGTATATTAGAGCTTTTAATATAAGAAATATTAAATATTCTGTTTTAAGTGAGAAGTTTTGGAAGGAAATGTTCCTTTTTTTCCACTGGAATGTTTCTTTTCAGAGGCGCTGATTTCTTAATAAAAAAGAATATTAATTTAACATTCTAAACTAGATAGATAGTGAATTCCTTAAAGTGAAGAAATTTTCTGAAATGTTTAAAATATACTAAGACAAACTTTAGCCATAACAATTTTGTGAAAAGTTTCGTTTATATACTAGCTGATTTTTATCAACCATGTTGGCATTATAATTTTAAATGGAATAATTATTCGGAGATTGGAATTTTAACTAGTAATAATGCATAAAATGCCATTTAGTTTAAATATATATATATTTTGTTGGGTTCCCCAATGAGTAATCAATGTGCTAAAGCCAAATCGATTTCATCTCATAATTTTCCATAATTTTTGGAAGAAAGGTCTCTTTGTTTGTACTTTGTACGAAGTTACATTCCGCGTGGCAGCTCCTTGAAGTTCATTGTTGATAAAACACATCTTTTGTCTGATTTATGGCATATCGATCAAGAAAGATGCATGAAAAAGGAAACCAAACACCTAAATAAAACACAGGTGAGAAATGTTGAAATTAAATTTGTTCAGAAATGTGCTTACATTTATTGTGTAAGAAGTTTATAATCGTGATACTCATCCCATGTTATAAAAAATATCACTGCGATGACATATTAAATTAACTGAAAAAAGGAAAATTTAGACAAGTGCAAGGGAACGGTGACGATAGTTCTGGAAGTTTTCATTACGGGACGTAGATTAGAAGCTATTCCAACTTATCTCACTGCTGTTTTGAGGGAGGGGAGGAATTCGGTAGTTTAGGACATGGGTGTTTAAACTAAGACTGTTTCAAGGCCACATTGGAACAAAAAAAATTACTGGGCCACATTGCAACAAAAAAAAAATTTGCTGGGTCACACATACAATATTTTTTCAACAAATTGAATAAATTATGTAGTTTTATTTTAGTAGTTATTATATAAAATAAATAAACTTCTTTTTATTATATTTTTTTTAAAATTTTAATTAGATATGTATAGGTACATATTTATTTTAAATTTGTAAAAGTTTCATTTCATTTAGTTTGGATTTCTTAAAGATGGAAAAAAATTCAAATTAATGAGATGGATGAATTTGCTTTTGTTGAACAAGCAAATCGATAACGGGTTCAATAGACGAGGTTGCAATTCTTAATGCATTTTCAAGATGTTTGTCAGTGATCTTTGTCTTATTTTTGTTTTTTGTATGCTTCATTCTAGAAAATAATTGTTTAACCATTGTAGCCAAAAGCTGAAGACAATAATAAAGCATGATTGTGAAAATTAGGATATATATCGCGGGGTAGGTAATCTTTACAAAACTCCAGTAAAGAAACACTCCCAAGTTTTTATTTCAGTTGAATATCACTTCTCAGTTCAATGTATTCCATTTTAAGATTACAAGGTAATTTATTTAGTTCTAGAGAAAATGGGGCAGGACTCTTTTACTGTGAAAGGCCCCTTTGCCAAAAGGATTAGGAAATCCAAATATATTGCAATGTACTGCTTACAAATATTGTATTCTTCAAAAAATTCGCCTGTCGAGTGGATACACACATAATTCGAAACGTAAATTCTCATGGTATACTAAAATGCTTTTATTTAAATTTTTATTTCAAAATAAATGTCAGCGAATCGATTATATATGAAAAATAAAGTAAACAGTTATTTTTTTATTAAAAATGTGTAAATTTAAATATTTTCATAATTTGCATTTGGGCCGCATGTGGCCCGTGGGCTGAATTTAGACAAGCATGGTTTAGAATGAGATCCAGATCTCGTTTACGATGAGAAAGATACATAATTCATTTAAAAGGAAGAATAAAATATAATTAAGTTCGAAAAAAGAAAAAACTGGGTGGTATTTTGCATGAGTGTAGCACGCAGGTGATCCAAGCTATTCAAAATATTATATCTTACGAAATATGTTTCAAACGCGTGTAAGTGTCGCATGGTTGTAATAACGCAACCGCCAAAGTCTTACTTCAAAACTCGTCAGCGCCGCGGCGTTTCTTCGAAAAGCTATAGACATTAAATGTTCTACATAACAGGTCAATTGAAAAGTCCCCGACCTACCATAGTAAAACACATTTTTTTAGCAAAATTAGTTTTTTTTTAAAAAAATTCCCTTCAAGGGTGATATACTGTTTATATCGACCCTCCAACTTTTCGATACCACTTTTGTAGTACGATTTGTCCTTTGCTTCAAAATAGGCCTCAGTTTCAGCGATCACCTCTTCATTCGAAGAAAATTTCTTCCCAGCGAGCATTCTTTTGAGATCTGAGAACAGGAAATAGTCGTTGGGGGCCAGATCTGGAGAAGACGGTGGATGAGGAAGCAATTCGAACCCTAATTCATGGAGTTTTGCCATCGTTTTCACTGACTTGTGACACGGTGCATTGTCTTGGTGAAGCAGCACTTTCTTTTTCTTCACATGTGGCCTTTTTTCGGCGATTTCGTAATTCAAACGGTCCAACAACGCTATGTTATAGTCGCTGTTGATGGTCCTTCCTTTTTCAAGGTAGTCAATGAAAATTATTCCATGCGAATCCCAAAATACAGACGCCATAACCTTGCCAGCCGACTGTTGCGTTTTCCCACGCTTTGGAGCGGGTTCATCGTGTGCAGTCCACTCGGATGACTGTCGTTTGGACTTCGGAGTGAAATGATGGAGCCATGTTTCATCCATTGTCACATATCGACGCAAAAACTCGGGTTTATTACGCTTCATCATCTTCAAACACTGCTCCGCATCATCAACTCGTCGTTGTTTTGGTTCAAAAGTGAGCTCGCGCGGCACCCACTTTGCACAGAGCTTTCTGCTACCCAAATATTCTTGAATGATACGATGTACACGTCCAGTTGATATCTTTAGAGTGTCTTCTATTTCATTCAATTTCAATTTGCGGTCATTCAAAATCATTTTGGGGATTTTTTTTTTAATGTTTTCGTCGGTAACAACCTCTTTTGGGCGTCCACTGCGTTCACAGTCTTCGGTGCTCATTTCACCACGTCTAAACTTAGCATACCAATCCTTGATGGTTGATTTTCCTGGGGCAGTGTCCGGAAACTTGGCATCAAGCCAAGTGTTTGCTTCAACTGTATTTTTTCTCTCAAAAAGCAATATTTTATCAACATGCGAAATTCCTTTTTATCCATTTTTTTCACAATAACAAAAGTTGCTTCACTCAAAATACTGTAATTCACAAACTAATGATCCGACAGCTGTCAAATTTATACATGCATCTTTTGAGGATTAAGGCTAACTAAAAATTAAATGGATTTAATTCTAGTAGCACCATCTATGTGTCAGGCAGGGGATTTTTCAATCCTGTTATATATATTGATTTACTCTAATATTTTAATTTCTCTATGTATATAATAATTACGTGCAATTTGTTTCAATCGATACAAACATCTCTTTTCTAAAGCGTCGAGTTTTTTTTTTTTTTTTTAAATTTAAGAACCTTACTAAATTTGTTTTAGATTTTCTATTTATTTTAAATATTTTGTATTTATAAAATCTTGGTTAAATAGATAGCACAAGCGAGAAAAAGAAGCCCAATACTCCATAAATTTTATTTTGTCGTTCTACGTTTTTTAAAACTTAATAATTAAATAGACAACTGTAAATAGCTTTTTCACGACTTAATTTTATATTCTTTTTATGAAATTGTCGCATAAAATAAAAACAAGTTTAAAAAGGTTTTTATGTTCTAAAAAATCACCATTCCAAATTTTAAATGTTTTATAACCATTTTCAGTTAATTGTATTCTATACCTGGCCTAAAAATCCCCAGTAACTTTCATTTCAATTATGATCCATTCATATTTATTTATTTTAACAAAATATATTCGCATAATCTGTTAAAATGGATACTTATATAAGTTAAACTTTTCGTATTTTGTGCTTAATTAATAGTAGATGACAATGTTTTCAACTGAGACATTTACAGCAATTTCCTCTAACAGATTGGAACAACCATAGTAGCCTATTTGTCATTACAGGTTCATTACAGGTGTTGTATCAGCCGAGGTGTGTGACCGTGGTTACCTAGAGGTCATTATCATTTACTCACTGCCGGTGGTTTTCATCGTATCATGGGTTCGAGGCCTGATACCACTGAAGACCCACCTTGTAGCTAGGGCTGGTACGTTGTAGGTGTTTCGTGGTTTAAGATCCCACTGTTGTCAAGGTGTGGAAGTTAAAAAAGGAAGGTGCGAGATCAGGTATAGTCCTCGACACTTGACCAAGGTTGGAAATTACGATATCCCTTTCCAATAGCCCTCGTGTTGCTTCTAGTGCTACATTAATAAAACGAATCAATCATTGGATATTTTTGTTCGAGTCCTGTTTACATGAAACACATTTCGAAAGAAAGACTGAAAAACAATTTTATTCTGTTGAGGCTCAAAGTCTCACATTTGCGAAACATGCAGTGAATAACAATTAGAGGTATTGGCGCCAGAGCGAAATTTGTCTCAGACGCGACATTGATTTGCTTAAATTCTTGTCTTGGTAGAAAAAAAGGCAGAAAAAATTAACAATTGGTTATTAAGAAAGAAGATCTGTAGTATAACCCGGGGGGGGCGCATCACTATTGTTACAAATTTGTAAATATTATTTGTATTTAACTTGAAATATCTCAGACAGATCGGAATTTGGGCAAAAATCGCACGTGCAATGTTAAGGAAAAAAAAAAAAAAAAACGGGCATTTTCAAGGATTTGGAGACTTGCGACCTTTTGGCTGGATTATTGGCTAGATTTGGAGAAAAATAGATGTTTCTGGAAAGTTCCATCATCGAAGCTTGAGGACCAATATTAAGCGAGATAGTCTAGAACCTTCTGGAACCTTGGCGAAACTCCAAGCCAGGTATAAATACCATCTGCCGAGATAGAAGCGACTAGCCTAGACAAATCTTACTTGATTCTTATGAACCACCATAATTTATTTGAATTTAATATAAAAATTTTATTGCTTTCAACTTAATCTCTTATTCCTTATTCAATATCTAAATTCATACCCAAAAACCGAGCATGCCCCGCCCCATTGAAATAGCCTACCTCCAGGACAACCAATAGCAAAGCACTCACTCATCTACCTCCAAAAGTTTCCATCAACAGAAGAAAATTTTCACCCAGCCAGCCACCCTCCACTCCAAGCTGAATCCAAACGATCCTATTGGCTCCCCACCCTCCCCACCTCCAAAGAAGCAAGTGCAAGCCGTTCGACCAATCCCAGCAAAATCTCAACCATACCAGGCCTACATCGCAGTTCCCAGAAAGATACCGCATGAAAGGCAGCTACGCCACCTAGGTACCCGTAGAGCTTTTCATAAGTTCATAAGAAGCGTGTAGTAGTGGAGAAGACGAGCAGTAGTGAAGACGGTCATTTTTTTATTGCAACTTATCTGTATGAGATATTAGAAACTTCTGCGTTTGGAAGCTGTTTTCTTTGAAATTAGCTGAATTAGAGTTGTGTAATTGTGATATCTACAGCTGTGTGTGGAATTTCCTGCGTCCTGTAGAAAATACGACGAATAAAAGTCTTGAAATTTTTTTTAAAGAGATTGTTTCATCGACTCTCAATCAACACCCCCGAAGAGTGGTAAACTATGTTTACCAAACACTGTAAGCCCCATGGGAAGCAAAACATCAATAGAGTACGTCATGATCATCATTAGGAAGTAGCTTAAGTGATGTAATTTCCTGAGGAGTAGCTTGGTGTGTTATTTAAGATTCTGAGAGGTATTAGAGCTCACGTGTCTTTTCTCGTCGTTGGATGGTGCTTTAAATAAGGATGTGGTTTTTAATAGCACTTGTGCTGTTTTTGTGCTATATATGAATCAATCAATCCTCCAAAACATTTGATAGCATGATACTTTTTGAAAGATACTCTTTCTCAGTGAAAGTTTCAAATATCATACGGTTACTTTCTTGTTATTGACCGCAATAACCTTAAAGCAATAACTCGTCAAATCCTTGAAGGGAACAGGCACAATATCCTCAAAACTTTCCATATTTTGGGCATGGACGAAAATCGAAATATCCACAAATTGTTGCATTTCTCGTATCTTCCTTGTGAGCTTTGACAGATTCATTTTGGATTTCAAACTAAAAACTTACAAACCCATATAAAAAAAAAGACTGTTTGATGAAATAGTTAATCTGGGTTTTTTTCCTAATAACTACGGGTGATCCAACAAATCAAAGAATGACATCACTGCAAGTATCATAAGAAATACAACTTTCGCCTACAGAGTAAATCATATAATTTCTTTATTTAAAGCAAAAGACCTTGCCATATGCCAATTTCTCGATGACTTAACTGAATTTTAAAAACAAAATCTTTTAATTCTGTCCATCAGTTATTCAGTACAATCTGCATTAAGAATTAAAATATTAATTCACCAACTGTCATTCGAAGATTTGCCAATACGATCATCATGCAGTCGCATTTTCATACTCAGACAATTCTGCTTTGGATTCCAAGACATTCAAAGATGTTTTGGAATGAACAGGCGGATTGACTCGCAAAATTGGTAACAGAGTCCATGGTATACAATAACTGCATTACTCTAGAAGAGATCAATAATACTATTTTTCATGACAGAAAGATAAGAATCAATGAAAACTTTTATTCCAGAAAATATTTCGACATCTTGGCATACACCTTCGCCGTAGACATAATATACAAATAGTACCTGTAACCGTATCAATTATTTGGTGCATTTTCTCTTCATCTACAATAAATACTTGTGTCATAAATATAATCACTGGAATAAACTCATTATTGACCCAAAGATTAATATTACTTTCAAATAATTTTTGGAGAGAATAGTAGTTGGGATGAATAGAAGAAGAAATATTGTGATCAATATTTTTTAAAATAAAATTATCATTTCCAAGGCAGTTATATCGTAAGATAAAGAAATATTTAAACACTTCCAAGATTTGAAAGAATTGATAAACTTAAAGCGAAAAGTCTTTAACATTTTTATAACTTTTGAGAAATTTTTTAAATGTAAGTTCCGAGTTTTAGAAAATAAAAATATTTTACCCTTACATATTTTAAATTATTTAAAATAATATTGAGAAATAAAAATTACAAATGTTTAAAATTATAGGAAATCAAATACATTGTACAATTAAGGAATGAATTTAAATCGTAAAAAAATATTGGACTTCAGTTTTTTTTTATTAATGCCGCACTAGAAGCAACACGAGGGCTATTGGCGGCGAACCTCGAAATTTTGAACCACTGTCAAGTGAAGAGGACGATACCTGAGCTGGCGCCCCATTCTCCTAACATCCGCACCATGCCAACGGGAGGACTTTGGGGCCTCGAACAGATTTAACGTGTATTTACCCCTGCTCACGGCGGGTCTTTGGCGTCCAAGGATAGAACCAGCGATAGAAAACCACCGGCCGCTAGTCTACGATCTTGACCACTAGGCTACCGCGGAGGAAAAAAAAATATTGGAAGGAATTCAGTAAAATTCTTTGATCACAATAAATGTATAATTATGTTTGAAAAAAGTATTTTTGAGTAAATGTCACCGTGAAAGTTACATAGACTGATTGGAAATTTTCTCTTAATATTGAGCCTCCCTAAATAGTTGTGACCGCAGTAAAATGGTTGTAATGGTAACGGACTCGAGGTCAGAGGTTTTCGTCCAGTCGTAGATTCGAGCCTTGAGACCAATAACGATCTGCCGTGTAGCCGAGTCTGATGCACCTTAAAACTGTCTTGGCCCCAAGTCCTCCCGTGGCCGTGGTATGGAATTTAGGAGACTTAAGTGCCAGAGCACGGGTCGTCC
>BMAW01110638.1:0-10062 GCA_019974015.1 Nephila pilipes | reverse complement strand
TCACTAATTTTTATTTTATGTAACTTAAGTTCGTTAAGCCAAGGACCAGATGGAATTTGTTTTAGACTAGAGCAAATACATTTTTGACCTAAAACATTCAACTTACACTTATAACCATCATTAATGTCACTTAACTCAATTGAATAATTCTTATATACAGTCTCAGGGGTTTCTACTCCATCGAACAATGACTGTTTGATTCTTGTTTCACCCATACACTTAATATTCATTTTCTTAACAATGCCATCACTTAGATAAAATTTCATAGCACCTGAATCGTATACAGCTCTTACTAACATTACTTTAGAACCATTCTTAATTTTAACTACAATAGTTTGCAAAAACACATCAGAAACTTCAATATAATTGTTGAGAGTGCTTGTTTTGGTTTTACTATCTCCATTTGAGATTTTCTCAGCTTTTTGAGAATTTAAATCCGGACACAAAACAACAAAGTGTAGTTTCTTACGCAAGGGACACCTGTGTTTAGATTTACACTGACTAGCTCGATGGTTACATTTGAGACAAACATAACAAACATTTCTCTTCTTAATAATTTCTTTTTTACAATCTAAGCTCATAGAATAAGCCTTATCACAATTCTCAGATAAATGAAATACAGTATCACAAAATATACAAACTGGTTTCTTATATTTAAACTTATTATCATAAAAATGATTCTTAGCATTATTATTAACATTAAACAATTCACAAGCAGTAGGAACACTTTTTACTTCAGTATCGTACTTATTTTTCTTAACAACATATTTTTCAGTCCTTAAAACTTCATGAGTAATCTTAATTCTAAACTCTGCATCTACTTCCTTTTTAACAAACTCCATTAGTGATTCCAAATCACTCTTACCTGTTTCCGCAGCGGCATTTTTTTGTCTCTCCCATATCTTAATTAAATCGGTTGGGAGGGCAGATTCAACCAACGGGAACAACAGAAAAGCATATTTATCCTGTGTAAGTCCTAGGGACTCAAGGACACGAATTTGAGTCTGTAGTTTGTCGTACAGAGTCAGGAAATATATCTTCGTTTTGTCAGTTATGACCAGTTTCAAGAGTTCTCGCATGTATATTTGTTTCAATACGCTCTCTTTTCCAAAACACTCCTCTAAATATTAAATAGCTTTATTGTAGTTGGCCTCTTGAAAAAGATATTGAAACTTGCCGCGTACATCTATTCTTAAATCTTCATGTATTTGTTGAATTGAGTCCAAAATGTCAACCAATTACGTGGGTCTCCATCGAACTGAGGTAGTCGAATTTCAGGCAAATTCTGTTTCGCTTTCGAAGCGGCATGTGCACCGTCAGCAGGGCGCCAAGTAGGGTTAGAAGACGCGGAACTTCCGTTTCCGGTTTCGGCCGAAGCTATGGCTTTTTTAACCTTGATTTTAAACGTAGATAGCTTCGCATAATAATCCTGTGCGATTTCGCATTCCTTTTTATACTCAGCATGAGTAATGCCAACTTTCTTTTGAAGTAAATTGAGCAATATCTCGTCCGATGTCTTTAAGTCCTTGTACTTTTCCGTAAGGTGATCAAGGTGAATTTCTAAATCATCTACATCTGGACTTTCAGCGGCCACTATTTCTTGTAATTTGTTGACTGTATTCGAATACGTAGCTCTGGCTGCTTTCCTCTTCTGTTTGGCAATTTCCATTTCAGTAGTCATTTTCTTCTTTCGATTTTGGCTCGCTTAAAGATCGTTGACTTATCAACAATACGATTGACGTATCGTAAGGATAAAAAAAAAAAACTTCGTCCAATCCCAGCAGGGATGCAACTATGTTGAATACTTAAAACGCCAGGGTTCAATAATTACGTCGTTATGCCAAAACTATAGAAATTTTATTTACAGACACACTTTAACTATTGAAATGATAACAAAACAAAAACATGGCGTCTCTCGCTCGTGAATATCAGTTTCTGAGAGATCCAATATACTTCGCCCGCTACTACTGCAACGCCACACTATTGCCACTAAGTAGTATACAAATGTCTTACACTAATATTTTGAGAGGCTTACACAGCGGATTCACAACACTCACTTTTATCCAAAATCCCGAAGAATAATCAGAAGTCAAAGAATAATCCCGAAAAAGAATAAAAAATCCTAATGTTAATTTTTTTAAATAACAAATCGAATCTAAAAAGTGTTGTATTGTTTCAGTTAAAACAAAACATGCGAATTTCGGATTAGTTACTGCCTCTTGCGAATCATTTTGATTTTGTCACCTTACAGCAGTCTTCCTTCATAGATAAACTCCACAGACTTCTTAAAGTGAAATTAAATAGTCAATAAGTTGACAAATTCAATTCATGAGACGAAAGAAAAAGGACAGCATAGTTTACTGATTATCTACACAGAATAGTTAAGATTGTTCTTCCTCGAATCTTTCTTAATTCACTTTAACTCAAGCTCATAATTAAACAATAGAGTCATAACTTACCAACTCGTGCGCAACAATTGAGTCACTTCTTGAATACAGCAGATTCGA
Organism: Nephila pilipes; assembly: GCA_019974015.1. Lineage (NCBI taxonomy): Eukaryota > Metazoa > Arthropoda > Arachnida > Araneae > Nephilidae > Nephila > Nephila pilipes. The sequence continues at coordinate 7,555 of BMAW01110638.1, read as the reverse complement.
CTCTTATTACTCTAATCATAAGTCACTTCCAACCAACATACAAACAATTAATTACAATAATCTACTCCAATTTATAATCATTTGTCAGCTTGTTGTCATCATCTGTCTCCCCTCTTATTCCATTCAATTCTACTTCGCTTATGTACCACTATTTCTAATTCCATTAATTGCACTTCTCATCTTCATCTAATTAACCTAATCACGTTTCATTTGGTTGGTAAGGAATTGTAATGTTTGAAAATTCAAGCTACAAAAAGTCTCCAAGGGTAGAGAAAAAAAACCGTGAACAGTCCAACGTCACAACCCCTTTACTTCTTGCACGATGCCGGCTCAGTATGAGTCTACCTTATATTATGGTATGTGTTTATTGCTGTGTTTCTAGTATTTCATCCGCAAAATCCTCTGGACGTATAATTAATATTTGAACGATATGGCATCAAACAATGAAAGTTTATCAAGCAGTCCATCTCATAGCACTTGTCATTGCTGTATTTTTTGTGCGTTGAATGTTTTTTCTAAATAAATTTGCCTTAACTAGGAGATACTATTTCTGAAGAATTTCTAGCATTTTGTCTGAAGATACTACGTATGATGGGTTAATATCACAACATCGCGAACAAGTGAATATTTTGATCCAAGAAAATTGTCAAACAATAATAGTGCCTATCATCAGTTGTAGCAATTAAGGAAGGAAACGTGAGTAAGTGTGACAATCCATTCCTTCTCTCTATTGGAAAAAAAATTAAATTTTCAATCCATTTAAGCCTCCTAAAACTAATAATGATAAGCGAAACACTTCCATAAACCCTTGCTGTCTTACCCTGTAATTATCTTTCCTTTCATTTCTTTAACTAATGGAAATTTTACTTAACAGAAATGTGAACAAAGTACAATGCCATGAATCATAGCATGGTTATAGGAGTGTGAGAAATTTATTTTTTATTGTATATCTTTCTTTCTATAATTTAATTGTGTTGCTTTGAATGCCTAATTAAATGTTACTAAACACAAGCAATCGATAAGAGCTTTTTTTATTTTATTTCCCTTGCATATTTTGTACTATATTTAAAGTCTGTATGAGCCTAAGAAGTCTCATAAAGTGGTGCACATCTTTGTTTCTGTAGTCTCTGGATCTGGGGTTCTAAATTACAAGCTACTGCTATGTCAGAGGTATTCAAACTTTTAAACTTCGGGAAACCTTTAGAGCTTACTATTTTCTTGAAGTAACTCCTTGATCAAAGAAAAGGAAAATATAATATTAAACCTTTATCCTATTCAAATTTACAAAATTATTACTACATCTCTATTTATTATAATAGAAATGTCTTAATAAGATAATAAATGGTAAGGTAGATAATGGGTATTTGGGGGGGGGGGTCAGGGTATTCTTTTCTAATGTCAATTCAAAAATGCATAATATCAACTTGATTAAAATTTAGTTTCAATTGAATCTCGGTCGATACATCAATTTGTTGTCTACTTTCTTTTGTTGGGAGTTTAGAAATGTCACAGTCTTGAGAAGGAATTTGGATCCAAGATAATTTTTCTTTTTGAACAAGGAAGTATTCAAGAAATGTTTTTTGCAAATTTGATTAATGTTGGACCAAACTAATTTTTACATTTTTATCGGAATTACCGTTACCGTCTACTAGAAATATTATGAAAATTAGGAAAGCATTCAATATGATCTTTCAAAATGCAATCTGCTCAAAATTTCAATTTTAAAAGCATGACGTCAATTTTACTTTATACCTTGAAAATAGTGAAATAAGCGGTAAATAAGTGAATGATTCTTCACCCGAGCAAAGAATGGAGACTAATATGTGACCTAATGTGTCTCGAGTAATGTATTTGAAGCACGTGGCTTTAACGAAACTTAAGATTTTATTTTATCCATAAAATGTCTATTTACGTTTAATTTTAAAATCAAACTTCCTTTGAGAATTCTATCTTTTTATAAAAATTAAAATTTTACTAAAATTTTGGAGCTTTGATTAAACAAATAGAGATCTCTTGCGGAACCTTTGTCAAAGTTTCAGGGAACCCTAGGATTCCGCGGGACCTAGTTTGAGGACCTCTGGTCTACGTAAAGTGGCTAGCCCAACGCTGGATTCTCAATTAACTTCACAAGTGAGTTTGGTACTCATTTACCGAACCCGGAGGGACAAATTGACCCATAAACTTTGTGAACAATATGAATGCATCTAAGTAGTTTTATTGCGTTTTCCATTTGGACAAAGTAGAACCGCACTCCATTTATCACTGATGTTAAGAGAAACAGCTAAGGTTTTATCGACTTTGTACAGAATATCTGTAAAATCTCACTCCCTCTCTTTTTTTAAAAAATATTCAGAAAAGTTGGAAGATTTTTGTAATGAAAAGAATTTATCCTTAATGCGTGGGCGAAACAAATAATGTTATTATGGACATTTACAGATCGATTCTCGAATTTAAAAGCAATCAAAAAAAATTCTTCGAGCAGACCAATTCAGATTATCTGGAGATTTCAGTTGAAATAGTCCGGTTGAATACACGGTTCTATATCTACGTTTTTAGGGACCAACTCATAATCCAGTGTATACAAATTTGCGGTACAGAAGTCGAAGTTTTGACCAAAGTTTCTGTGAAATTACGAGTGCATCTAATCGTGCCCCAGAATTTTACTAACGAGAATACATCTAATAGTTTAATTAATTTTCTTCATTTACCAGTCGTCTGTGGTTAGATAACAATGTCCGAATGCCGTAACATTATTCATACAGTTCTGACGCTTTCCTCTTTTTTCTCCTTTTGTATTTCCTCCAATGTCAATTAGGGAAGAAAAGAAACATTCAAGGACGTATTTATGTTCTTTCTGAGTAATTTTTAGATGTCGTAATGAAAGTAATACATTCGTAGAAGTTTATAAACAGAACAATGGAATGAGCAAATAGGCTTCCCGTAATTCTCTCTAGCATATAACGTAAATATAAATTCCAAATTCAAAGGCAGCGTGAGTGTGTTTTTGCTATGAATTTGAAACTAACATAAATAGAATGAGCTAAAAATACATTTGAACAAATTTAAAATAAGTTAAATAAATTGGTGCTTCAACGCTTAAATAAATGTAAATGGATTTCAAATTTTTATATAAAAATCACTTGTGTTCTTAAATTATAATTTGATCATCCCTTAAGGATGTCTTCGCCTTATGTCGAAAAATTCGATCGAAACTTCGTGCACATTTCCGCACAGAAACTTGTTCCAATTTTCAGATAAGTTTGCGACATCGTAACACATGCATCCATTTATGATGCAGTATTCTTAAAATTTAGGAATATTTCAAAACAGCACCAATTTTAACATGAATACGAGTAGTTTGAAGGTCATTTAGCATTAAAGTATAGAAATCAAAACATTGAATACATTTTAATCAGAAAAAAAAGGATTGATTGATACAGAAATGAGTAGTCTTATCAAATACGCTATTCTCTAACGAATAACAAAGTCAAAGCATAAAATTAATATTCGAGCGCTTTTTTATCGCAAAAAGTGTTCCAATTTCGAAATAGGTTCCTTAATATTTCGCGAAGTCTTAATCAGCCTTGAATCAATTTTGTTCGTTCAGAATTATTTCAGTGTAATTCGTTACTTATAGTTCGTATCGGATTTCAGAATGATATATTTATGGAACTCGTCGCTTTAAACAGCTTACAAAGGAATCAAAAAAGGACAAACTGAAAAAAAATATTTATTTTGCTATTTATTTGGGAATTTTCAATTTTCGCAGAATTAATTAAAAAAGTTTTGTATACTGATACTTTCATTTATTAGTTTAATGCTCCAATAAAATCAAACTTAGAAAAAAAAATCATACAAAGAAAAAGAGTATGTATAATTATTTTTGAACTTAGAGATTTTCATTTCCGAAGAATAGTACAGGTTCTTAGTTTTCAGATAAGATTCAATGATAGATTTAAAAAAAAAGAGCTCAGGGCGGCTGAAAGCTAGGATGGTTATGGTATACGATTTTTTTTTTTTTTTTTTTTTTTTTTTTTTTTTTTTTTGGGGGGGGGGGCTCGCGTCTACCGGTTATTTTGATTGCGAGGACGTAATGTTAATCTTATGGAATTTCAACTACCATTTGCAAATATTTACTATTTTATCTATTTGAATGCAACAAAGTACATCTGAAAGAGAAAAAATAATGAAGGCTTCTTCGGAATTACTTTTTTTCTCCGATTTTTCAAAATATTTCTTAAAGACCAGAAAACTCACAAATAAATCATTAAAATAGGGGTAAAAATAATTTTAAAAATTGGACGAAAAAAGTAATTCTGCTGAAGCCATCATTATTTTTTTGCTCTTTCATATGCACTTTATAGCATTCAAATAGATCAAATAGTAAAGATTTGAGAACGGTTGTCAAAATTCCATAGGATTAACATTATGTCTACTAAATCAAAATGCTGGATAGACGGGAATCCTGAACACCTAGGTGTAAATAAATTGCCTATACGTGTTAGAAATATTTATATATGGATTTGAAATTTTCGAGTTTATAGCTACCAACAAATACAGTAACACGTTCACGCTGGTGGTCTAATGCAAGTTTTTCGTATATGACCTATTAAAGCGTTTCGCTTTATCGGGTAGCGCAGAACTGAAATGAAAAATAAAGGTTTGCCGCAATGATAGTTGCTTTTTATGTTTTTACCGCTATTGCTGTCTAGCAGTTTGGTGTATATTATACGTCCAGACGGAAAAATTTGTCAGTAAAGTGAACACATTGTAATTAACTTGAACTTGAATTGTGTTACGTTTATAATATTAATTTTATTTTATAAGTTTATATATTTACAATAATGAATTGAAATAAAATAAATCTTACTTTTTCAATAAATATATGTTAAATATTCATTATTTTAATTTTTAAGTAACAGAATGTTTCTTCTAGTAATTATATTAATTTAACTATAGGTGATACGCATCACCTGATGAAACCTTCAAATGCGAGACACGGGTGGTATACTCTGTCGTGAAAGTGTTAAACTTGATTAGATCGTAAGCTCCAATCCCACTTTTGGAAATTTATTTTTAAATCGATCACCCTATATAAAAGCATAGAAACTCTTACTTAGACCTATAATATTATAAAATAAGATTGTGATTTCGTTCATAATTAACGCCTGCTAGAGTTTCCTTTTAAACGACGATTATGATTGTAACATTCCAAACTTCAACAACACATCAAGGGAAGACTCTGGGGTCGAATGGATTTTAATACAGAAAAACTAACATATCCAAAAGTAACTTTAGTGACAGAGTTAAGTAGTCCAGTAACCCAAAATGAAACGTGATTAGGTAAATTAGGTGAAGATAAGAAGTGTAGTGAATTGAATTAGAGATAGAGATATATAAGCGAAATAGAATTGAATAGAAATAGAAAAGAGATATATGATAACAACAGGCAGATATATAACTGTAAATTGGATAGAGTCGTCGTAATTAATCGTTTGGATTGAAGTGAGTAAGAAGAATTTAAATTGCTTTTATCGAGAAGTGCTTGAACCCAAATGAGGGATTTGGTAAACTAAGGCTTTATTATTATGATAAAACTATGATTGACTGAGTTTGGGGTGATTACAAAAAGAGCAACTTTGCATATTCTTTGGTTGTTAATAAAATGTTTTGCGTTCTGCTGTTATGTATCTTAAATTGGAGTTTTGAACTTATTGAATATTTAATTAAAATTTAAGATTTGGCTGTTGAATTAATTAATCAAGTACAACCGTCACAATCCTAATCTTCGATAAGCTTTCTTATTTAGCACAAAGTCTCAAATTCAGTGAAAATATTATGCAAAAGCCATCTTTAAACTTGTGGTAAAAGTTATCTAATACTTTTAACTTTTTTTTATTCTCATATTCATTTCGAAACACGTTGATTTCATTGGTCAATGAATTCTTCTGATTACCATGATTACCACAATACTTAAAAGCAGTTCACCAGCTAGCAAGTGTGTGTGTGTGTGTGTGTGTGTGTGTGTGTGTGTGTGTGTGTGTGTGTGTGTGTGTGTGTGTGTGTGTGTGTGTGTGTGTGTGTGTGTGTAAATATATATTTGAATTTCCATCACTTTATTTCAGGGCTTCCTAAATGGCGGTTTGTGACACGGTCACGAAAAAAATTGCCAGATCACGAAAAAAAACTGCCACCAAACCTTCTCTTAATTATATCACAATTCGCAATTCGATGCGAAATATCTTTGTGATATTTTCAATCTTTTGAAGAACTTCGATTTGACCGTATACAGTAAAAATGCCTGAATTTTTAAAAGGCGAGAGAAAGTTATAGCTGTTACGAAAAACACAATTTTTGATCCCGCCGCGTGGAATCTGGTAATTACAAAGCTTTTATACAGCCAACGGAATTGCAAAACGAGTATGATGTGAGTTCATCGACAGATGAAATTTCAGCAGCTATCAAGGAGCGTTTGCTTGATCTGAAGACTAAAGAAAGTTTCTCCTCAACCAAAAGGGATACTGAATGGATAAGAAACCCATTTATATAAAACGTTGAATCCGAGAAAGAATTGCCGGATTCAGATAATGATTCTATAATTGAACGGTCGTGTGACACATCATTCAAAAACATATATGAAATAATACCATTGATGAATTTCTGACTATCGAGTCGTCAAACAGAAAAAACTGTAAAATTCTTGATATCTTTTGTCACTACCTGTAAGTGTAAAGCTGGATTTTCAGTGCTAGTTTCTCTAATATAAATATAGAAACAGAGTGAAAAAAGGAATGGGATCTAAGAATTAATTTATCATCTTTACCTCAACACGTAAAGTTTGAAGTTTTTAGTTAGCAAGAAACAGCATCACACTTCTCAATAATTATTTTATCTCATTAAAATTTCCTTTTTGCAATTATTTTTCTATTAGTTTCAGAGAAGCTATTGTTAAAATATATGAGCATAATATTGACATCTAAATAATGTTATATTTTATCCACAAACCTCAAAAGAGGCAATATATTTTAGTGAGTCACAAAAAAGAATCTAAAAATATTCGGTTCACACAGGAAAAAAAATTCGGGAAACACTTCTCGAGAAGAAACTCGTAATTTTGTACCGTAATTACACTTGGCAAAGAAGATGCAAAATAAACATTTCATTCTTTCAATTTCTAAAGTCGCCTTTTGTGAGGGTTTTGAAGTCCAAATCCATCTTTACATGCAACCTCATTAATCCTCACGACAGGCAAACGGTAAAATTGAAACTCAAAAATGCATGGCTCGATCGGCCGCGAAGTTCATGAAACTAACTACTAGGCTATAGCAACCCTTAAGGTTAAAAGATAGTAATTAGAAACTTTAAAGATTCAAACATAAAAAATTAGAGTTTAAATAAATAAATTTAAATTTCCAGTAACATTTATTCATAAATGGACAGATACTAAATTTTAGTATAATTAAGATTCGTATTAAATTACAAAACTAAATAGCCTGAAAATGTACTTCAAATTTTTGAAAAACAGGGAGCATATGCAACTGAACGAAGTACATCA
>BMAW01110636.1:0-11593 GCA_019974015.1 Nephila pilipes | reverse complement strand
TTGCATTATTTATTGTAAACATCTAAATATGTTTGTTACCTGTTAAACATCTAAATAATTAAATTTTGTTTTATCTCTCTTTTAGAAGTGTTACATATAAACTCTATTTCAGTTGAAGTTAGCAAAATTGTCGTTCAGAAGCAGTTTGTCATGAAAAAAACAATTTAATGCCAAGTTCGGAGAAAGAAAAGTACGAATATATATATATATGTTATAATACTACACTAATAATCATCACCTCAGATTTCAGTTCACGGTTGTCCTTAGACAAAAAACACATCGGGTTGTATAACAACAACAATATTTATTACATTACTTGCTACCGCTCGTTTACAACAGCTCCTCTCGGAGATTCGGTCAGGTCTCGTCTGAGGGGATCGTGTGACATCACACTCTCTCCCTTTACAAATGAACGCCCTCTAGAGGCAGGCTCTAAGTAGGAAAGTTAACATATATATATATATATATATATATATATATATATATATATATATATACACTTCTTCTATGTTCCTACTTTTTTATGTTAAAATAATAATAAAAAAAAAAGTAGTTAGCACATGATATATATAATCCCCATATTCACAGTGGTGGTGACTGGATATTAAAAGGGGGGGGGAGGTAAAATATTATAGACAAAAAAAAGTACCCGAGTTCGGGGAGTATATGGGGGAATGTGGATACTAAAATTTATAAATTTAGATGCAAAATGGCAAGTTTTTGAAAGAAAAATGTAAAAAACATCATTATAAATTACTTGTACGAAATAAAATAAAAAAATAGGTATTGAAAACTATACAATTAATTACAATACAAAAAATAAGGTATATAATATAAAATAAGCCTTTCCTAGTTAGTCATGTATTTAATATTTCTGTTTTAAAACAACATTAAATATTTTTGTTTTCACTAATGAAAAACCACCACATTCATTCAATTTGATTCAATGGCGAACGTTCTCAAGTGTGATTAATGTTCTTGAAGCATCGAATTCCTCGAATAATTTTTCACTCAGTTTGTCCACCATGCACGAAAAAAAATAACTGCGCCATGATGAATGACATTTTGTACATATTTATAAGAAAAAAATTGTATAGCTTGAGAAATGAAAATAATAATAAACTTTCACATTACATATGACTTCTGTCATTTTGGGAAAATATAGTACAGAATATTCTTTACTTTTTATGTAATATAATCGATAATGTAGAGAAAATATTTATTAGAATAATTTCCTTTTACTAGAAATACTTTAATGGCTTTTCTCAAAAAAAAAATTTTTTTTTTATTTCATACTTATATTCGTATACATACAAACTTTAACAGATTTATACTTATATGTTTTAGCTCAAAACTTTATCGAATTATTTTATTACAATTGCTTGATTGAAGAAAATGATTTTTTTTTTTTTGTCGTATTTTTATCAGTTTCGAAAATAGAGCCATTAGTTAGTAAAACTAGGAATGATAAACTAGATTGATCAAAGTATTTGTTATGAAAGTGCTCTAACACCCATTTCTAATGCAAAAATGTATGATCTTTTAAGGTGATAATTTTCTTCCGTAAGATTTTCTTCTATAAATGATTATGTTCTTGATAGGTGTACAACAATAATAATTTCAGATGCGATTTGTGTATGTGAATCAAACGACGCCGAAATAAATTATTAGGAATTTCAAACATCTCAATTCCTTTTCTTCATCAACTTCATTTTTCAAAGTAAATACTCGTATTGTTTGGATTCTTTTTTAATGTATCGGGTCAATTATTAGATTTTTGGTATATTTTCATTATCAACGGTAGACTTTAACGTGATCGATATATATATATATATATAAAAAAGCACATTAGAATCTCGAACAGAGCAAGGAAAAAAACATTTTGATATAAAATATAAAGTTTATATTTAGACTAATTTTTTTTATAGAAATTGGTGTCATTTTGCTCAAAGCGATGGATTCAGGGAATGGTATATTTTATCTGAAATTCATTTTTAATTGGACAAAAAACTGCAAAACATAAATTATTAGGAATTTAGAATACAGTTACATATTTTAAAGAATGGTCTTTAAATTTAAATAACATTCAGACAAGATTTTTTAGCAGTTTAAATTAGTACTCTCAATTCTGAATAATAAAAATACTCAAATTATCGATGTTTCTCATAGATTCAAGAACATGTAAAATTATTTTTTTTTACATAGATATACTTTTTACATATATACTTTTATGTTTAACATTTTTCTTGTCTTGATTAATGAATTAGTTACATCAATATAATTTTAAAAATATCGCTGGGCATCGAAGAACTTTTTACTTAAGAAATTAACGATATTTAAAACCTCCTTTTCAAATAACTTTTAATGAATTAAAATGATAGAATGAAATCATTTCTGAAAAGTTATCAACAAATGAAATATATTTATCCTAAAAAAACATATTAAATGTTATTTAGAATTACAATAACATTATATTTTACTTTTCTAAGGCATCAACATTTCTAGAAGAAATTTTAGATACGCTTTCTGAAATTTGAGTTTAAGAAATCCAAATATTTTCAATCTCATTTGCTCTTATCAATCGCTGTGATTCGGACAGATGAGGGTGTTTTTTAGGTAACATGGCGAGTTAGTTATCAAAGACTGACGAACATTTAAAGAATTGAATTATTCTGATAAGAGTCCTGGAGTGTAACTGTATTTTAGTTATGGGGAATGAAAATATAACGGTATACCTCGGTATTCGTCATGTGATGTAAATATAGGGCTACTGCAATTATTTTTAATAGCAACACTTCCCTTTTTTGCTAAAGAAAAAGAACACATTTTGTTTGTGAAGTAAGTAAAGGTATTAATAAATGCCTTTAGTGTAATAAAGCACTTTTACCCTCATAATAGGACATCCGAAAAATATATACCTAGACATGTATCATTTATATTTTACCTTTTACATTCTATTATAAATCTAAAAGTGAAAATTGGTACATATGGCGCCATCTATGGGTTAAATATGAATTATTTACAAAAAGAAGTATCAAAGTTTTGATGGAATGATGCAAGTATTTTTCGTAAATTTAAATAAACATGTAGAATATTCTCAAATTTTTTACTTTTGTTAAGTTTTATATGTGAATATTATATGAAGAGGAAAAATTTCAAGCTTAAACATTGCCATTTAATTTCGTTAGAATGTTCTAAAGATTTTTAGGAAGATGAGAAATCTACTCTGCTTAACTTTTTTGATCTTACAATTTAAATAAAGCACGCGGGTCACTCCGCAACAAAAATAGAAAATCAGGGACATATACATGAATATAAAATTTTGATAAAATTACAAGATCTTATTTATTACAATTTTTTTAAAAATCTGGGGAACATTTTGTCGCATCTCGGAAAACCGAGGAACAATCACATAACATAAGATGTTAAAGTGCAATTACACCGAAAGTGTCACCTCAAACAACAAAATATAACACGAATTAAATTTTAAATAACCTTACACTTTAAATATTTAAATGCATACTGGAACCTAAAATATGTGCCTTAATCATTTGTTACTGTAATTAAACAGGTATCTATAGGTTTTGCCACCTTTGAACAAAATTTTCAATTTTTTGAAGAAATGACTAAAAATTATGAACTGGATTGAAATATTCAACAAAGGCCATATTTTTAAATCATTTCAGAACAATATGTTTTTTGTTGAAATCTCTACCGGTAGAAAAAAATATTGGATACTAACATCTGGTACAATCTTCATCGATAGAAAAATCATATTAGCATTATTTAAATACAAATTGAACAGGCTTAAAACAGAAGCAAATCAACATACCATTTCACTTTTTTTAAAATAATTTTTCATGTCTTATGCGTGTTGCCATAATAATATTTCTAAGGACCTTCAGTCATGAACCATTTTACTTAATTCAAAAAAGTGTATGCAAACACTCTTAAGAATAAGTCTGACACATTCCCATGCAAACAAGAACAGTTTAAAATTTGACTCAAATGCAATATATATTCGAATGGCATAAGATCTCCTCGTGACTTACACAACAGAATCTACTCTTGTTCTCTAGCAATATAATGACAAAAATTACGTCTTAATCTTAAAATCTAAAGCACGTTTCAATGCTGAAGCAACTTTTATCAAACACATTTCTTTAGAGGTGGTATAACTATATTTAAGAGCTTTAATATTTCATATAAAAAATTTCCAAGCAATTCATCAAGCAAACACATGAATATTTTATCTTACTCAATATTTAAATCAAAATACACAGAGCCTCCTATTAAATAATTAATCTGTAGGTGATATAAGCACATTAACAAATATTTAAACCGTTCGCTACAAGCCCTGGTAATGGTCCTAACAGCTAAGCCTCTCCATACAGTTAAATTCAATAAGGAATTTTACGAGGTTTCTTGTCCTATCCAAAGAATTAATGTTATTGAACTAATTCTCAACAGCTTAAGAAGGGAAAAGACTCCCATCTTAAGCTCTCTCCGTAAATATCTCCGAATTTAAAAAATTGCCAGCATACATGAACTCTTCGCACGGACAACGGATTTGAAACATTTTCGAAGACTTAGTCGGGAAAAGGACAAATGAAAAATATTAACTCATAACACTTAATAACAAACAATTAACTCATCACAATATATATATATATATGGATACCATAGCATTATATGATAGATACGTCGAATGTTTTTCATGCGTTTAATTACTCTTTTTTCTCACATCTACCACCTTTTAACTATATATTATGAGACTACCAATTTTCATTACATGGCTTCGCTAATAATTCTTACACAAATATTTTTTAAATATTTGGTCACACCTCTAGCTAATACTAAAGGTACAGTATAGAGTTACCGCCTAACAATACCCTATTTATAAATGCTTCGCAACAACGTCAAAGTCAGCAACACAGCATAGCTTTTTTTAAGCTTTCATGTAATCTACGAAAATTCAATTAATAACTTGACTCAAAATACTACTTTTCCTTAAGATGCAGTATTCGACAACATTTTAACTCCTGTAACTTATGGCTACAACACCATGGTCACTCCACTGCCTATCACATTAAGCTGTGGGCATGACTTTAATTTCTAATTTTTGGAAGTTTCTGAACATTTTTCGTTACTTTTGAATTCTTAAAAGATTTCTATGCAAGGACGTTATTTCGGGCAAAAAATGTAACTCTCAAATGTTAAACGGACCAGTTAGCATTTTTTTAAATTAAACCACTTATAACTTAAAACCTTCAACTTACTCATACACCTTCAAAATTTACTTGACTAAAATAAAAAAAAACCTTTCTTTTTTAAAGTAACACAGTCACCTCCATGCAAAGGGTGTTATTTCAGGTAAAAATTCTTAATTCTTACTCAAATGTTTATCAAAACCATTAGTGTTTCTTCACATAAAATCATTTACACTAACTTTGCGATTATTTTCATACAATGGCTAATAAAGAAACATAACAGATACCTTTTTACCGAATAATTTTTAAATACTTGGTCAGCAGCATATTATTGCATCTACCTTCATCTTACTCCCAAAATCATAAAAAAAAAAAAAAAAACTGGGAATAAATTACTGCTTTATAAACCATTCTTTATTTACTCACCCTGGGAAATTTTCGTTCTAATATGTACAACCATGGTCCTCCACTACCTAATTTTAAACTCAGGGACACATGTCGTCAATTAAGTATTTTCTTTCCAAATATTTTGAAAAAATTAGATTTTCATCACATTTCAAAGTACTGAAAGATTCTCTGGGCAAGGAGCATTAAAACCATTTTTTCTTACATAGCTAATATTGACTAAATACTTCTTCAATCTTATTCATTCATACTAACCATAACACCAAATGCATCCTGCAGCAGGAACTATTACTTTCCATTTCGATTACGTACGTCATACTTTAATAAGAGTTCTATCACATGGAATATTAAGCATCAATGATTTGAATCATACATCTAATTGAAGAGACTTGTTTATTGGATTATATCAAAACTTCTATCAATCGGTCAAACTTTAATTCTTACGTAAATTTCTAAGAACAGCAGGTTTAGAAGCTAACAATTCTTAGTTTACATTTTTTCGTGCAAATTTACAGTCCACTTTTAAATAAAATTTCTTTAATATTTCGTAAAGTGGAAATATTATGATGATTTACCTTTCAATGCAATTTGTAATACGAACATATTAACTACTCTGTACTTACTCTTACGAAGAAGCTTTTAAACTTCTGAAAAGAATTTTTAAAATAAAATTTCTAATAAAGTAAGGTTTTGACATGTACAACAAAATGTATTGTTAATGCAATATAATGTCAAATTCAATACATAATCTTAAAATCAATATAGCATGTTTCAATGTAAAAAAATCCTTCTATCAAACATATTCTTCAGAATGGTGTAACTATCAATAGAAGTACTAACATGAAATATAAAATATTTTCAAAACAACTTATGCTCCACGGGCATGTACCTTACACGGTATTCGAATCAAAATACATTAATTCCTGCAAAATAATAATCCCACACGTTATATAAGTGCAATGAAAGAAACATACAAACCGTTCGCTGCAAGAGCCTGGTATGGTCTAACAAACCTCTCTCCATGAGTCAATTCAATAAGTTTTTACCCAGTTGCCCTACCCAAACCTTCACAAAGCTATCAGACAGATTCGCAACAGCAAGAAAGGTAAACTCTTAAATCTCTCCGTTACTTGATCGTACACTGCTTCAGTTGCCAGAATACACGAACAATTCGCACGGTCAGCAGTTTGAAACAATTTTCGAAAACCTAGCGGAAGGACAAAATGTTAAATATCTTTAACTAATGACCACATATATACACTACTACTCATGTTAATAATCTACCTCAAATAAAATTAGCAAGTATTATTAAACATATTATGATTCTAATTGATTTCAACCGTTTCATCATTTGTAGCTATTTACATTTGGAAAAAATAAATAATTTAATAAATCACCCATACTCCAATTAATAAAATTTAAATTAATAAAATTCAGACACACAATCCTTAATCTTTGCAATAGTTTATTAAGCAAAGACTTTGAGATAACAGAAGAAAATTAATATATATTTATTTACTTCAACGTTGTGCGTACGAAAATCACTAACACAATTCAAACAGATCTATTCCTAATCTACGACATACAAATTCAGTAAATTCAACACGCTACAATCAGATGGGACAACAGGTCAAAAAGAAAATTTATTTTTGTGGAGATGAAGCAATGCACATTATTACTGCAAAAATATTAATTCAATCAAGATGTTTTAATATCTCTTTGGAAGGGTTCTGAATAAAATAAGTAAGTGAGTATTGAGGGAGAAAAAAAAACTTTTTTCTTTTAAAATTAGCCTCCTCCTCCCAAATAGCCACTTACGTTCCTCCCACAGTACCAATTTCACCGGTTCAAATCATACATTTTAAAATAAAAAACAGATGTACAATTCATTACCAATACAACTACTTCAAATTTAATACACAAAACCTCAATTAGGCCTAATTCTGGATTAAAAAGATTTTTCAAACATAGCTGGTGACTGAATACCTCATCACTCTACCAAAATTTACAATAATTTTACATTAATTACCAATTGCATTCTGTTACCTCAAAACTATTACTTTCTATTTTACTACAAGTGAAATATGTCAACACATTTCGATCAATTCCATCATGGTACATAAAAATTCTGTAAAGTCGACATTAAGTATCAAACCATATGAAATTCTTTTTATAAATTTCGAAAAGATTTGTTTTCAATTATATGAACTTTTCATCGATCGATCACAAATAAATTTTAAATATTTGGCCACATCTGTAATGTCACATACTTCTGATGGGTATAGTATACTGTTATTTGTGACGTGGCTATTCACTTGGTTTTCTCTTCAATTAAAGACCTTCGATTGCTTTTGCTAAACAACCTTTACCCAACCAAAATGAAACGTGATTATGTAAAGCGAAAAGCAGGTAGAGCAATGAAGCAGGAGAGATAGGAAATGTATAAACTCAGATCTATTGTTCAGTCGAGGTGGAAGTCAGACCAATTGTATAAAGTTATCAGTAATCAATGTATACTAAGAAGTCAAGATTGCCTTAGTGGTAGAGTCAAGTTAGATTATTACTGGTAGATCGAGTTAGAATAGTTAGATCCTTGTCAGGAGGCATTTATAATTGTCATTATAGCAAGCAAATAATAAATTGTGTGTTTATTATTGTTCTAACGTCTCTTTGATCGACTTATTGACTTTTAATTATTAAAATATTGAGTTTAGCTATGGCAAAAGTAGGCTGGACTGGTCTCCCGTCACATTTACCATATATACCAACAATTCCAACAAGAGAATCTCATCCTAAATTAACGTCAAAGTTAGAAACATAGCAAAGCTTTTTAAAATTTTCTTAATCTACAATAAAAAAAAATACTTATAAATAAAAAAATACTACTTTAAAACCTTTCTTTTAGTACAATATTCGACAACATTTTTTACTCTTATAGCTTGGGTACAACACCATGATCACTCCACTACCTAACTTTTTAAATGCATGGGCATGATGAAAACTTTAATTTCTAATTTTCAGGGAATTTTTTGAACACTAGATTATATTTCCAACGGTTGAATTTCTTTGCAAGAGGAGGCATTATTTAAGGCAAAAATGTAATTCTTATCAGATGTCAAATGAAGTATAGCTTTTTTATTCAGATTTAAATCGTTTATACTAACACTAAGATTATATTCAAACAATGGCGTAAAATTGAGCATAATACACATACATAAATAATTTTTAAATACTTGATAATACCTGCCTCTAACTAAGGTTTTTTTTCTGGGTTTTACAGCTGCTATTAACACTGTACCTTAACTGGAATCTCATAATAAATTGACGTCAGTGTCAGCAGCATAATATTGAATTTAAAAATTTCAATACTAAACACTTTCAAACAATAACTCGTCTAAAATACTATATTAAAACCCATTCTTTAATTACTCGTTCCGAGAAATTTAACATTCTAATAGCTTATGTACAACACCATGGTCCTCCACTGCCTAATTTTTCAACTCAGGGACATGTCTCATGAATTAAGTATTTGCTTAAAATTACTCTGAAAAAAATTCAGATTTACCATCATATTTCAGATTACTGAAAACATCTGGGGAGGAAAAATAATCTTTCTGACATATCTACATTTAAATAAATGTTTCTTTCAATCCGATTCATTTACACTAACCCAACATAACACCATTCTTTAACCGGAGAGCTATTTCTTTCCCATTTCGATGCAGCCGTCTCGAGGTCAAACTTCAATATTTGGATAAATTCCTAGGGTCAGGGTTTAGAGCTCACAACTGTAGTTTACTTTTTTCGTAACAATTTACGAAGTCACACTTTTAAATAAAATTTTAAAGATCTCTTAGAGTGGAAATATAAAAATGCTCTTTCAATACGACATATTAACTTCTCTGTACTCTTATAATACGGAGAAATTTTTCAAAAAATTCGATAGGAACCAATTTTTTCACATGGTGGAAGTTACCGAAATAAAAAAAAAATCATGACAAGTTGTCACTATTAAAATCGGTCAAGGTGACTAATTTTTTTTATTTCTTACAGTAGGTCCTCCATACTACATTAAATTAAAGGAAACCTCGATATATCACAGTATATTTTACCTCAGTTACACATAGCTGGCCTCAATGGAAACTCATTTCACTCAAACTTTCATTATTAATGAATCTTTTACACAGATTATTCCATTGCAAAACCCATCGTCTCTTATTCAAATTGGTAAAATACCAAGTTCTCTCAAACCTTCATGCCTGAAACGTCCATTTTTCTCCTTGAAAACCACTTCCTCTCTTTTCCAGAGTTATAAATTACATTTTTCTTGAATGAAACACCAATGGTCTTTTATCATCATAATCCAATAAACAAACAATTAACTCATGCAATATGTATATGTATATATATATATATATATGTATATGTATATGTATGTATGTATATGTATATGTATATATATATGTATATATAACTATATATGTATATGGATACCACCATAACCTTTTATGATGGTCGTCGACGGTTTTTATGCGGTTCAATTATATTTTTCATCTACCACCTTTAACTATATATTATAGAGACTACAGTTTTCATTACAGCAAGCTAATAAGCTAATAATTCTTACAAATATTTTTTTAAATGTTGGTCACACCTATTACTAAAAGGGGTGCAATTATGGGTTACCGCCTAACAATGCCCTATTTATAGAATCTCTTCGCAACTTAACGTCAAGGAGTCAGCAACACAGCATGGCTTTTTAAACTCCTCTTAATCTGAAAGTTCAGTCAATAACGATCAAAGAATATAATTTTAGAAACCGGATACAATGTTCGACCAACATTTTAACTCCTGTGACATGTACAACACCATGGTCCTCCACTACCTATCAATTAAACTCATGGGCATAAATTCAAGCTTTGATTTCCTGATTTTTTGCTTTCTGAACATTTTCGTTACTTTCAGGTCTTAAAAGATTTCTATGCAAGGACGTTATTTCGGGCAAAAATGTAACTCTTACTCAAATGTTAAAACGGACCGTTCTTGTTTTTTTTAAATTTAAACCATAATACTAACCAAACCTTCAACACTCCATACACCTTCAAAATTTACTTGACTAAAATACTTTAAAACCTTTCTTTTAAGTAACACAGTCCACCTCCGAGTGTTATTTCAGTAAAATTGTAATTCTTACTCAAATGTTTATCAAAACCTTAGTGTTTCTTCACATAAATCATTTACAATGCTTTGCGATTATTTGCATAATACAATAGTAATAAAGAAACATAACAGATACCTTTTGCAAATAGATTTTTAAATACTTGAGTCAACAACATATTGCATTTAAATACCTTCATCTTACTCCCCCCAAAATCATAAAAAAAAAAAAAAAAAAAACTGGAATAAATTACTAGCTTTATAAACCATTCTTTATTTACTCACCTGGAGATTTTCAGTTCTAATAAAACATGTACAACTTGTATGGTCACTCCACTACCTAATTTAAACTCAGGGACACATGTCGTCAATTAAGTATTTTCTTTCCAAATATTTTGAAAAAATTCAGATTTTCATCACATTTCAAGTACTGAAAGACCTCTCTGAATGACATTAAAACCATTTTTCTTACATAGCTAATATTTAAATACTTCTTCAATCTTATTCTTCATACTAATAACATAACACCAAATGCATCCTGCAACCTGAGAACTATTACTTTCATTTCAGGTTACGTACGTCATACTTTAATAAAGTTCTATCACATAAGAATATTAAGCATCAATCGATGAATTTGAATCATACATCTAGTGAAAGACATTTATTGAATTATATCAAAACTTCTATCAATCGGTCGACTTTGAATTCTTACGTAAATTTCTAGAACAGGTTTAGAAATACTTTAATTCTTAGTTTACATTTTTTGCAAATTTACAGTCCCACTTTTAAATAAAATTTTAAATATTTCGTAAGAGTGGAAA
>BMAW01110622.1:0-11786 GCA_019974015.1 Nephila pilipes | reverse complement strand
GAATTTAGACATTCGATATTGCAAACTGACGACTAAAATTTTATAAGGCAATAAGAAATAATATAACTTCTACTGCATTTATTAATACAAATGTTTTTTTTTAATATTTGAAGCTAAAAAAATTTACCAAACCAAATTATTAGAACTATTAGAAAAATTCTAAGGGACTAAATAATTAATTTACAAGCAGTGAAAGCACCAAATTAAAACTTTTTTCTTGTGATCAACAAGAAAATGTAATATATATGTTAAAAAAAGTGTTTTTTTTTTAATTTCTTGAATGAAACCAAAAGTTTTCCAGATTTATGTGTTTCTTAACTCACTTCAAGATTTATTTGTACAAAAAATTTCAGATTCCTTCGAAATGCAGAAAAGTGTAAAAAACTCTAAAGCTTAAGAAGTCGATTTTTTTACAAGATTGAGTGGAACAATTGCTAGCAGTTTATTTTCAAAGAGGAAAATTCTTGAAAATATATTATTTGTGTATGTTTTGATGGCCGCTCCTAACTCATATAAATGCGCCTATTACTTTCAAAAAATTTCGGTTGCGTATTTTTTTTCCAAATGCATTGCAAAATACCAGCAGTACATTTGTTCAGTTACAGAACAATTTCAAAAGAAGTTCATTCGAAAGGCATTACGGAAATTATCAACAATACTAAATATTTTATCATATCAGATATGCTTCTTCTTAACTTATTCATTTTCTCAAAATTTGGGAGCATAAACATTTAATCGTATCAATGTTTGTAAATGATTTCTAAGAATTTACTGATCTTAGAATTATTAGCACGTTTTTAAATAAATACTGTTTTATGAAATAAAAAAAAAAACGTAGTTTATTTTATTTCTTATAAGAAAGCATGTATCCAAATATGCTTTTCCACAATATTACTATCATTATTAAATACGTATTATGCCGTTTAACCGCTTTTTTTCCATTTTCATGGACTACAGAACCTGATTAAACACATGATACGTATATTTCATATATACGTATTCTCTATAAACGTATACTTCTATATTCCATCTTTAGAGGTGCAACGGAGACCTACCTCCTCGCTGGTGCACCCTGGGCAATGTTCTTGTGACGGTAAAGTGGTCTACAGTTATCGGCATGTCTTCCCGCCACTATTCTCGCCAAGTTTCGGAGGTTGGCCTTAGTGTGGTTAAACACAACCAAAAGGGATGACAAGTCATGACGGCCTAGTATGCGTCTCCATCACATTAGAATATTTACTAACCCTGATTGCACATCTCAATGATTCGGCAGATCCAATGATTAGAGAGCACCTGTATCGATGTGCATCATTTCACGGCGACTCGGAAAAGGCGCTTTTCTGACGTGCTAGAGAACGTTTGAGGCAATGACTTCGGTCACTTCTTTAATCTGTTCCAGTTTTTATGTTTGTATTCGCCTTGCCATTGGAAATTTTAAAAAAAAATATTCCATCTTCATAGAAATATGCCGCTTGTAGGGTTAAACACTGCTGCACTGCCATTTTGACACAATCGTCATCACGCTGACTGTCAAATTCTTTTTCAAGTAGAGGAACAATTGATTTTGACTGAGCGCCAGATCAGGGCTATACTAAGGGGGATCGTGTTATTTCTAGCCCTATGAGGCAATTAGATCTTGGATTAGATTAACCATTTGCGGACAGTCATTGTCGCGCAGCAAGGCAAGTCTTTTACTGAGCCTGACATACCATTCGTTTTGGATTGCACGAAGCAGTTTAGTTAAGATGTCACAATATGTTTCGAGTTTATTGTGTCATACCGAGATGAAACATCCGCAAGCGATACCTCTTGCCTATCCCAAAAACACAGTACACACGATTCTGCGTGCTAATGTTGTTGGCTTCAGGTTCACTTTCTTGGGTGATGTTGAATGTTTCATTCCTTTCCTTACCAATATTTTCTCCTTGCATTTCATTAATATTCTGATTAATTTCAGCAGTTTTCCTGCATTTTGTAAGCAGTAAACGAATCATGGGGATTATTTCACAATCGGAAGCGTTTTCTACTACATGAGGCATTTTAAATGCTCACGAGCAAACGTGAATCCTGAAGAATGCTTCCATGCTGACGGCTGTAACTAACCAACAGATATGGGTATTTAGTGTAACTGCATGAAATGGATATAGTAGCGCCATAACTACCATATTTGAAGACGGTACTTAATTAAAACACACACACACACATCTAGTACATTTAACCTAACTAATAAACCTTATAATTTCCATATCAAGTCACATATCGTGTCAGTACCTTAGCCTTCACATCCACACAATGAAAATGTAATTAATGGCGGAAGAAAAAATATCTGTATTATGAATGAGAAATAAGGAATTAGGAACAGAGAATGGTGATATCTGTAGTATTCCCCGGTGATTTTTTTTTTCTTTTTTTTAAAGAAGTGCATAAGTATGACTTCTTTTGTATCACGGCAATATCGTTGCCATAACTTTTGGAGCCGATGTGACTGTCTTCGCCTTCACCGAAAGCAGCCCGCTGTTTTCATCGTAGATTGTTTTCCGGTGGAATAACAAGGAATCCATGACTCATCTGATAAGACAACGCAAAACAATAACGATTAACAAATAATTTGGTTGCCAAATGAAATTAACGTATGAATAAGTGTTATTTTTTTTTCTTTGGCTGTTTAACAAAAGGAACCACGCAATGGTAAGACTGACTTTCTATAAGAAAAGCCATTTGTTGTCAGAAACTAGTTCGTTTTGAGCCAGCCTCGTAAATTCGTCATAATTATTACGCGTCAACCTCCATGATGCCGAATGCTAATTTGTTCTAATAAATAAAGCTCGAAATAACATAAATTCGGAGTATATTATCAATCAGATTTTTGCAAATAGATACAATAATAATCATAAGTCCTTAAACTGAATATTTTATCAACACTTTTAAAAATAATAAGACGAAAAAAATATATATATCGGCATATTTAAGTTCCTTAACAGATATATATTTTTTAAATATCGATTGACAAAATCTAGTAATATAAACGTTTTCCTACAGACTTTTCGTAATAATATTAGATAGACGCTAAGAAAAAAAAAGAAAGAAAATGATATTGTAAAAAAGTATTTGGTGATTTACACTAAAAGGACTTACTGTGATGAATAAAATTATTAAATTAATTATTTACGTTTTTAGATTATGAATTTTAATTTACTTTAAAAAATCGATATATCTTTTACGGTTTCGAAAAAAAAATCTAATGCTTAGGTGATATCCAAAGTAAATAAATTAATTTTTGTTAATTATAATAAAAATATAAGTTTTTTTTGCGTGATACTGATATGATACTGCCTACAAAATGAGTTTATACAATAATAAAATTTTATGTAAATATTACACTCAAATTATTCCACAAAAATCTATTTAACTTCATTGATAATAAGAGTGTTCAACTCGCTTTAAAACACGCAAGCGTATGATTCAAGAAATTGAGATTTATTAGCAAATTATTCCGGCAAATCTACTTTGATATTACACCAATGTCATAACTCATCACTCTTTATTTCTGTTATTTGATATTTAGAACGCTCTAATTTTTCTCTTCAGAAAAAAAGCAGCAACTGTAATTTGCTTTCTCATCTCCAATAATGACTATCCATTTTATTTGAAATTCTAGTAATCAACTTTATAAATCATTGGAACTCTCCTATTTGCTTCTAAGTGTTTCCTCCTCTTTTAATAAAAAAAAAAAAAACAAGATTTCTTTCCATTTCGTATCATTAAATTACTCAAATTACTCAAACTTATCAAACTATTTACTTTATTTTTAACTGATGATCTTATTTCTGTTTTTATTAATAACCCTTTTTTCGTAAAATAAATTATGAAACTCATTCTTATGAAAGTTAAAGATCTTGGATTAGTTATTATAATCAAGTATCATAATAATTGAATCTATTAATACCGGATTAATAAGTTTTGCTTGATGCAAGGTTTCTAACTGTTAAATCTTTTGATTTTTAGTTATTTGAATAAAAATTCATTATTTGGCTATTTGTTCATGAATTTCAAAATAAATTTATTAGGGAAAGGAGCGCTATTTAGAGATTAGTGCTGTTTATTGCTTTAATAATGAGTGTCAGTTAATTCTCCCCTTCCCAAACTAATGTCATTCAGAGTGAATATTTTCATCGTAACAGTAGGATAAGAAGGACTACTTCTGGCACTGTCATATCACATTTTCATTTATAATTCACAATAATTTTCTTACCTCATACACACTGACATCTGGGAAGGAGAATTCTTAATTAAAAGAAATGTTGTCATGAAGAAGCAAGAATTCTAGATTTGAGACAATTAGATGATTCTCGTCTTGCTAAATTTTTTTAGATAACGGAATTTTATATCTACGGTTGAACATACTTCAAACTATTAGTGCATATATTTCTTCTGCATTTGAATGCCTTTCATCTTTTTGGCGTGGTGTGGAGATTTGGAGTGAGAGGTGCCAACTCAGGCGTGTCCCTGTCACTTGACTGAGGTACAAAATTACGAAGTCCTTCGCCAATAGCACTCGCGTTGCTTCTAGTGCGACGTTAATAAAACAAAACGAAAACGATGTTTTACAGTCAGTTACAAGACAATGTTAAATACGTAAGCTTAACGCATTTTGTTTCGCGCCATAATGGGTGGCCGAGGTAGCCTTGTGGGCGAGACGTAGGTTCAACTCTTGATGTCACTAATGACCCTGCCGTGTAACCGGAGCTGATGCATGTTAAATATAATGAAGCTCAAAGTATTTCCATTGACGTGGTGTAGAAGTTTGGAGAGGGAGGTGACGGTCTCAGATGTCGTCCTCGTCACTTCACCGAGGCTCAAAATTACGCTGCTGCCACTAGTAGCATTCCTGTTACTTTTAGTGAGACTTAAATAAAACCATACGAATCGCACCATAATGGAATCATTTAATGAATTTGAAAACAAAATTTATGATGAATTATTATGATGACTTATTAAGTGATTCATGATGATAGTGATATCATACTTATAATAAAAAAGATTCAAAGCTATTTTATATGAAACTGTCTGTTTCATAAAGCGATTTTATACGAACAGAGTGCATTTGATTCAGAGAAGAATGAAACTATGGACAGTAAATCAGTAATTGATATTAGAAATGTGTGAAAAGATAATGATACGCCACTACGGTTAAATTTGAAGGACATCAGAGTGGCATTAATTCAAGAATTTCCTTAAAATATCACTGATATATCTGAGCTATCTTTTAATGAGGATCTCTTGTAACTGTGTGATAAAACAAACAGGTATCATAATGAAAGAGTAACAACGTATACAATTTCCCAAAAAAATATTTAAAGGGACTAGTAACACCACTGTAGACATAAAGCAATTGTTTGAACTCTTCATTTTAATGAATACATATTCTGGTAAGTACCATTTCACAAAGGAAGCTATTTGATTGTCATTCTATTAAAAGCAATACCATAATTACTAATGTACAATTCCGGGAAACACCTATAAAATATATAAATTAAAAATACAGGGCATTAAAAATCATGGGTACAACTTTACGGGGTGATAGAAAACTTCTAAATAAGCAGTTTTTACCACACATTGCATAGGAGGAAAGCAAGCAAGGAACCGCTAGATGGCGCAGTATTGGAAAGCTTAAAGCGTGAGTTTTTTTACTCATCGTCATTTCAACCAAGGATTTCATGAAGCATAACCTTTTACTGAACGTCTCCATATCCATGAAATGTTTGCCCGTGTGTTTCGAAACCCTTGTATAATTATTACGCTTTATATACATATATCAAAATACGTTTATAAAGATATGTTATCATTGTTTATATCACTAAAATTCTCAGATATGTAAAAAAGTTTAAGGGGGGGGAATAGCTGAATGCGAAAGTTTTCATAGCTATCAACACATCTCTTACAAGATGGTAAACAATTCATATCCGATTCATGTGATTGTCAAATAATTAATATTGTTTATTTCTCTGTTTCATCTTTCTTCTTTAGAAAGCTGCAATAGCCGAGTGGTCATGGTCTCGGACCCGCGTTGTTTTAAGCAATTCGTAGGTTCGAGCCCTGATATCCTAAGAGAATCGCATGTAACGGAGATCATACACGTAAAATTTGGTCAAGGTCTCAAGTCCTTCCTTTGGCGTAGAGTGGAAATTTGGCGAGGGAAATGCCAGCTCAGGCGTCCTCGTCGTTTAACCAAGGTTCAAAACCCGAGATCAATAAACGAAGATACACCAATGTAATTCAAGCTGTTTCTCAGTGTGACATTAATGAACATTAAAAAAACATTTAAGAAAAGAATTCACTTTTCTTCTCTACTTTAAGCTTGACTATTACCATTTACGTGTAATATTATCTAGAAATACAATTAAACTTTTAAGACACAATGCAAATAACTTTATGTTTGCATTACAAATATAAAATAGCACTGAATAGATAAATTATACGTCTGAAAATTGTTGATTATAACTATCAGTGTGTGTGAAAAGACCTTTTTCGTTTTCATTGCCGTGAATCATTTATATATCCCAGAATTTAAATTATCACTAATAATAATTATAGTTGTTATTTTGTACAAAAATTAGCGTAGATATTTTCTGAAACGTGCACTAATATAAGGTATTGTTTAATTAAACAATGGAATACGAAAATACATTAAGCGACATAATGATGAACAAAGCAAAGCACCTGCATCTCGTTACAGAATAGCTAAGTAAACAATTTAGTTTTCAATGCTATATCCCGGTTTTTAAGTTTATTTTAACTGATAATGATATGCAAATTTCAATGTAAACATATTGTATTAAAATTGCGAGTGACTATATTTACACAATTTAAATGTTTCGAAATTTAAATTTATGACTGAATAACTATTATGGAAAGAGGATTCATACATAATTTAATTAATTATATGTAAATAAAACTCATTAATATCATTTAGAATTAATCGCATATATATCAGAATCTAGTTGATAGCACAACTTTTTTTTATAAAGGTAAAATGAGAACTATTAATTAAATTCTAACTTGATAAGTTTATATTTACGATATATAGTAATGTTTTAAAACTTAAAAATTATTATTAAAATTACGGTTTTTTTCCACATTATTCAAGTTCATGTTATGAAGAATGTGTCAAAATGAAGTAAATCGAGTTCAAAAAATTTTTAATAAAGAAATAATTATTTAATTAGTTTTTTAACAGTAGATGATAATAATACTATTCTTACCTGTAAAACCTATTTAAAAGAAATTAATAAATAAGAAGCTTAGAGAAGAATATATATATATATATATATATATATATATGTGTGTGTGTGTGTGTGTGTGTCTTTTAAATTTCTTTGTATAAAAATATGGATTGATGTTTCAATTAAATATTGCTTTTGAATCTCAAAATGGAAATAAAATGTTAATTAAAGTATTTTTAAATAAAGAAATAATTTTTCCAGAGTGTATCAGCTCATATTATAAACATTCCTCATTTTATTTCAAACAAAATTAAGAATCAAATAACATGGGTGGATAACTCGTTTTTTTAAATCGTTCAATTAATCAAGACGTATTTTTTATATTATACTAGCTATTCGATACTTTTAATAAAATTATTAGTTTTATTTTAAGGAAAAGAATTAGCTTTTATTTTAAAGAAAGATTTATTTTGAATAATATATTCTAATAATGCACTTTTCAATTTGAATAATCTGTTCTAAGCTTTACTAATAGTGCTATGAAATTCAAAAATATTATTATTCTTAAGATGTTGTAGCAACAATATATTAATAGAACTGTCATATTTCAGAAATCCTTGTCACAATCGAAGATTATTGAAATTTTCATTAAAAATGCACTTTATATCAACATTTAAAGCTTTTTGCAACGCTTTTTTTTATGTAGATTATAAATAGTTTATTTTATTGAATGAATAGTGAAATCTTATGTTTCTTAATAAAATATAATTTTATGTAAAACTAAAAAAGTATATGATAAGATATGTGCTATACATCATGAAAAAATAGTTATATAAAGGAAGAGAATAGTTTTCTCAAATTTCCATAGCATTCGTACAATGGGAGACGCATAATAATTTTTATGAATACAAATATGGTAACTTAAGAAAATATTTTTCTTATATTAAGGACATAGAAATTTCGTCTCTCACACACCCATATATATTCCAGATAAAGTTCAGTATAAACATACTTTCTTCTTACTAATTCTAGAATATTCGAAATTATCCAATTCGATTAAAGTATTTGAAAACCGTTTTTAAAAAACTAAATCTATTGATGTTAAAATTGACTATGCGATACAAATTAACATTATGTAAGGCATCCTACAGCTTAGCGAAATTCCATCGACAAATTAAGCAACCACCCCTCCAGAAAAGCGTTGTTTCTTGGACAGTAATTCATTCATAGAAATTGAAATTGTCTTTGTTCTTTTAATATGCCATTCTCCATTACCGTCCTTTAGTCTTTCTAAATGGCATCTTCCGCCCAGTTACAAAGTTTCCACCCCAACTCCGACAAGCCGATCCCCTAAAAAGTGGGAATCCTGTCATTTCTTAATAGAAACTTTTTTTCTTTATTTTTGCCTCCCATCACGTCCCTTTTTTATATTTTATTTTATCCCTTCACACTCTGTTCTTTCTTTTTTTCATTTTTTTTATTTGTGCTTCGCCAGCAGTCTATATTTTCTCTTTTGTCTTCTTCATTCCTTTTTTTCCATCGAGAATCTTTTGTGTCGAAGCGGGCCTTTCGATTATTGGCTTAACGTGGTGTCCGCATGAGGGCGCTGCGAATCACGTTTCTCGTCCGGCAAATTGTTTTCCATGACGTCACAATAAGCTGACAGCAACCGGCGCGAAAGGACGGGAGTTTAAGATGCAGTCTTGGTTGATATGTTGTTGGATTTTTTTTCTCTCTTTCTCTTTTCTTTTTCTCTCCATCCTTTTTTGAATCTTTCTCTTCTCTCCTTTTATCCTTCTTTGTTTATTTGATTTTTGGTTTTGTTCTGTATAGAAGGATCACAGATATTTCTTTTCTGTAACACCTTCCTTCTTGGTACGGAATTGGTAAACTACCGCCAGCAGATAACAGCGAATGCTTTCAATTACATTTCACATCGAGGTTTCTTGGATAATTTATTGTCAAAGGCTTGGATTATTAATTTAGTTTTGAGGGCTTTTCAGCCTTAAATGTAGCGTTAATTAGAGTATTAGATATTTTATTCCTTTAAAATTGTCTCGTTTTAAAATACTTTTTTTTAAAAAAATAAATACAAAATTCTACGATTCAAGATGGACACATTTTTGTTTTAAGAATACATTTTCGAATTAGGATGTGATCGAACTTATTTTTGAGTAATTAAAATTATTATTTACTTTAAGAAATTAATTACTAATGAAAAAATATTATGTTATAGACAAATAAATTAATCATAAATTTTTATCAGCTTAAAATTTTTTATATATTTCGCACATTTATTTTATTTCGATATGATTTGCTCTCTTGTGTTCGAATTATTCAATAAGTTGCTTCCTACATTATTATCTTAAATGTAAAATTATAATAACGAGTATAATAAGTTTGAAAATAAAAAAAGTATATAATTTTATCTTTATTTTTGTCTTTTAAAAGCTTTTATTTTAAAGAAAAATAAAGATTGACACTGAAAATAAAATAAAATGAAGTTCTTTAAACTTGTGAAATGTCATAAGCGTATAAAAAACTGTAACAATCTTATTTGGTGGTGTTATTTATATATATATAAATATAACAGATGGCATAATCACTCCATTAAAAAATCAGTTCTAATACGTTCAATCAGTTTTACTCAAATTTAAGACGCGTACATTAAAGTTAAATACAAATGTAGAATGTTAACTTAATCGTATCATTTACTAATTACAATAATTGTGAATTCTACGCGTGTCGCTTAATAAGTCCTTAAGAAATCCAAGAGAAGGAGCTCGTAGCATCGAAAATACTTGTTTTTAGAAAGCATCATGACTTTTTAGACAGCTGTCTGAGTCTCAGTTATTCGTGTTAGTGATCATGATGCCTTTAGCACCAAAACATCTTTCGCCATAACTTTTCTGGCTAATGGAACCATCTTCGCCTTCTTTGGAGCAGATTCAATGGAAGAGGCCCATTGTTTTGATTGTTATTTGGTTTCCGGTGTATAACAGTGAATCCACTTCTCTTCGATGGTCACATATCGACGTAAAATAACGTTCGACTAATCGAATCAAATATTGATTTGGAGTAAATGAATACCATATCAAAAACAACTTATGAATCAATGTGAAATTTGTTTCAGATCCGTTAAACAGATGGCAGTTCTCAATGGTAACAAAAATTTACCTTAATGATAGTATCTGTCTTCAAATACAAGTACTTTTTGAACCACCCTCGTAACCACGCAATAAAAAGATAAGTTCTATTATTTTAAATAAATTTTACACACATTTAGAATTCGTACTTTCATGACAAAATGATAATGTGGAACATTACCTTAATCGTATCATCAACCCAATATAATAATTGAAAATCCTAATTAACTTAATAATAAATAATAGTAGTGTTGAAAAATCTGAATCCGACCATAGTCTTATTCTAGTAACGGAATCCGAGTCAGAAAAACTCTTTTGGTATATCAACGCACAATTGCTAGCACCCATATAGTGTGCTCAACAATATCGTTACTTCCTCTGTCTCCTATTATCTCTAATCTTTTTAATACCTCTAACCTCCCTATTTTATTGATTACTTTTACATAGAAATGTTAGTTAATATAAGTAATAGCTCTTTCATAAGATGAGGTTTCATTTTAAAAGACATTGTAAGCTGCACCAAATGTTTTTTAAAGGGAAATGTGCATGAGAAAATGTTAAAGATTTTTCAAATAAAAATAATTATGGTTTCATGCTATTTTTATCATCAAAATTGTTAATACATATGTGTGTAATTCCGTATTACCAAAGAGGCTATTGTTTCAGTCAAAGACAAGATGTCAAATGGGTACTTCCCAAAATAAAGCGTTTTCTGAATGTCTTTTCTCACCAATCCTTAATTAATCGATAAAGTTTTTATTCCATTTTTATAATATCGTTTGTTCCAATTCTAGCAATTAATTAAATAGCTTAAAAATAATTAAACAAATAAGCAACTTTGCCGGCTAATTCTGTTCTTGTTAGACTTTGCATTGAACAAATTTTATTTCACTCTTAATGAAATTTTATACTTCATGTGCAGAGTGAAAATCCTTTCTCAATCTGCGGATGAAAACCTTTCTCAATCTGTTGTGTGAAAATTCTTTATAATCTGAAGATCGAATACTTAATCCTTTCAATTTCTTACGAGCCCTTAATTACAATTTTGTTTGATCATTAAATAAAATACTTTTATATTTATCAAACGATAAACATTTTTAGAACTTAAGATAACTTCTTAACTTCGTATTCCAAAACCATATTGTACTGACTCTCATAGACGAATTTAATCTAATTTTGGTGCCCTATATGGGCCTTAAATTATATTCAGTAAAGAGGAAAGCGTTAAGTTACAAATCAAACTTATCTCCTCAGTTCCTATATAGTGAGGAAACTCGTGGAATAAAGAACAAATTAAAATATCTTTCTCCACATCAACTACTATTCTAAATTATCACATATATCAATATAGATTATTTGGGGTCCGTATCCTACTACATTTAGCCTAAAGCAACAATTATTCAACATATAAAATCAG
>BMAW01110621.1:0-10264 GCA_019974015.1 Nephila pilipes | reverse complement strand
CAAATATTGTAAATTATTTTTTACCTTATCCTATATTTTGATGCTAATTTGAGTTTAAAAAATTCCAGATTTGATATACTTTGTTCGCAAAAGACTTTAAAAATAACGAAGAATTTACAGATTACCGATTAATTTACTTATTATGAGTGAAAAAATGAAATCTTGTTCAATTGCAAATACGCTTTAAGACTGTTTGATAACCTCAATTATTTTTTCTTTATGATTTTAAATTATTAAAAGTAATATATCACACTGAACTATTCTTTTGAATTTGAGGCTCAGTCAGAGTATAATGTTATCAGTTTTATCCTTCAAAAAATTTTTAAAAATATGTTTTCATTCTCTTAAATTCTCAAAGACAATTAACTTTTTGTATCAATTTGTTTATTTTTTCCCCCATCATAATCCTCTTTTAGAAGCACATTTAACAGATGTAATAATTTTAGAAAAACAAACACGATAACATACATTTTGTGTTTTATGCAAATAATTATAGGATTTAGGTTGAGGTCCCTTTTTCTGCAGTTTGCCTATTTGGTACGGAGTATGTTACGAGATTAATTTTTGAGCTATCACAGAATCAAAATTCTTTTTATATTCATTGTTGCGTTGATTCTTATTTTTTAAAAAAATATTTTTTTAAACCATATATGTGGTGAATAATTCATTTTATTTTTTAATTGAAATGATATTATGTAAATTTTTAATTTATTTTAATTGTATAAATTAAATGTTGTAGTCACGATTTTAATGTTTTTAATTGAAAATCATTCTAGGATAGAAATGATGTGAATATTGGTGTTTCATTGCAAAGAAGTTTGTATAAACTAATGAAGTGTACTTTAAGTAAATAATTAGAATATCATTCTCAAAATTTTGTTGCCATATTAGAAAGGATATTTAAAATATCTTAGATTTAATGTAAGCTAACTTTATTATTACACGTATATTTTCTTGGTTCTTGTCTTTATTTCAAATGTACTATTCGTATTTTTTGCTTAGTATTATATACGAAACAACCACTGCCATTTAAATATTATTGGATTTATAATAATTTTTGTTTATGCAAAATCGCGTACGTTAAAATACATTTACACTCATTTAGAAAAATGAGAACAATGATGCCAAACTCAAGAAGAAATGAAGAGGAATATTATACATATTTGTAACATTCATTTCTAAAAATTCAAATTAGAAGAGGAAAATTATGTTTTTCATACGTTCAGAACAGGAGCATTTTTTTTGTCAGTAACTTCCAGAAAGTTTTTTTTTTTTTTTTTTTTTTAATAAATCCTGATTTCATCTTATGTTTTCTTTGGTATGAGAAAAAACGTTTTTAAAACAAAACAAAAAAAAGTTTTAAAGAGAAGAAAGCTTAGTTCCATCATATCTTACATGTTGAAATGACTAATAAAATAAAACAAAACGATACAACTCAATTTTGTTTTGTGACATGTTGAAGTATTTTCAAGAATAAAGGATGTTTGAATAATGAATTATTCATCTAGATTGACATTTCCAAATGTTCCTGTCCTTCTTTACTCTTTTCTGATATAAAAATTATGATTATTTTAAATTTTTTATTTTTTTTATTTCATTTATTTTTAAAGATAAACGCATATATCATCTTCTTTGTACATATGTATTAGAAAAGAGAAATTATTTTGCATTTTAGAGTATTTAAATTATGCGTTTTGTTTTGAAAATCGAGAAAGAGCTCGAATATGTAGTATACGTAAATAAAATACTTAAACATTCTTTTAATTTTAAAAATATTTATCAAAAGTACAAAGACTTTATTATCAGTATTATACTTGTTACTAGTTTAATCCTCTTATTAGGTTACTCATTATGTTTTATTGTTGATTACTTTTAATAAACGTCTCATGAAATAAGTTTTTAAAGGTTTTTAAGGATTTTACTAGATAATTACAGAATTGTAGTTACAATTAAAGAAGAGTTCTTAAAAATATGTGAATTTATGAAAATATGGAATTATTATAAGCAATTTTAAAGAATAGCACATTGTAAATTATTGGAATTTTGCTGTAAATTACTTTTTCATACAAATGAAATATATTATACTAATTATCTTTTTAATTTAAAAAGATTTTACTAAATTCCAAATCAATAATTGAAGAAAGATATAATTTTTCAATAGAGTTTACAAATTTAACAATGCCAAAATTTAACCATATTGTATTTCAAAAACTTTCACCGTTTATTCAATGGAATGTATCGAAATAATTCCAAAATATTCCCCAACAAAATACCTTTTGTTGGATTATGATACATGTTTTAAGGGGCTTTGCTCCGTCTTTTATCTGCCAAATAGAAGAAAAAAAGAGACTTCTCAAAAACAGCCAAAAGGTTTTGCACTTTCTCTTTTTTCTCGTCTCTTTGAAAAGATGATGCATGAGATGAAATGAGCTTCAGGGAAAAGAAAAGGGAAAAAATCTTAATTTATATCCTGGCTATTGAAGATTCTGCTCGAATCACCTTAGATATTGTCTGCTCTGTATGGAAATTTTTATCCAGTTGATAAATAGCTTTTTTCTGAGTAGTACTGTTAATGTATCATTTATCAATCGTGGAAGTGGTGGATGTATTAAAAATATGTGAATTCTTGTAGAAAATGTGTTTGCACAAGTGTTTAGGGAACTTTTTGTTGCACTCTAGACAACTGAAAATATTTTGACGTTCTACGTTATCAATGATATATAATTATAAACTTCGATATAAATATATCTCTTTAGCAAATTGTAATTTTTTAATTATGTTACAAAGAATATTGATTACAATATTTTAATGAATGAAAAGTCTGACAAAAATTAATACAAGGATGAATTCGATATTTTGGATGCCTTTATGATTAAAACTTATTTATTATATTTATAAAGATGCTGCTTCTGTATCTAGAAATGCTATATTTTTAGATATTGCAAAGTTGTTTTAAAATTATTATTCTATTGTTTACACTCATTATGGTTCCTTTTGTAAAATTATTTTCATTTGTAATAAATGTTGTCACTATTTATTTATTACAAACAATCGGCTCAAAAATGTTTTATATGATTTTTCATATAAACGACGAATTATATTTATCTACGAACTAATAATTATCTGCCGAATATATTAAACATTCTTATCAAGAATATGAATCAAAAAATGTTCCAAATTTAATCATATTAAAAAGGATAAAATATATTGAACAGAATTTGTATATCTGTAACTCTTTTCTAAATTTCTGCACAAAAATGTAACGATGTAGAAATCTGTGTCTGTGTGTCCTGATATTGCGCCAGAGAATTATATATTATACAAAGAATAGCTATTTTGCATTTTCAAGAAATTTATCAAACAATTTAATAACTAGAGATTAATACAGAAAATAAGAATCTTATTTAGAAAAAACTAGACATTAATATATAAAGTACATTAGAATAAATTTGTGCCTAAGCCTAAATTCGGAGTTTTCAAATCACCTAAGCCTTCAGAAGCTTTCTGTTTCAAATTTCAATATGTTCTTCATGGATCTATCCGTAACCAATCTTGATTTTATTTTCACCCTTAGTATCTCTTGTGATTTTCTCTCTGGACACTTTACAGCGAATATTTTTATAAAAAATGTAAGATTCAGCTTGCTATAACTTATAATCTTTTTGTATTAATTTCGGGGCCTCTATGCTATTAATGCTCTATGTCAAAAGAAGAATCAATAATAGAACAAAATAAAATAAATGCAAATTAACTGTCTTAATTTTTTCTTTAAAAAAGTGCTTTAATGGAATAACCCTTTTGTAAAATCAAATTTAGGAATATGAGATTCTTTGAAAAGATTGAAAAAATTCATTACTTGCAGGTGCTCTATAAGAAAAGAATATTATGATTTTAGTTAGTTTTCATGAAAGGACAGTTTTTGTTTATTAAGACAGTAAATAACAAGACAGTATACGTTTTTCTTCCATTTTGTAGTGATCTGGAAAAAATTAATAATTTGTTAATCATTATGTGATTATAAAACCATTTTTATACTCTCCCTTCAACAACCATATTCTGTATTTCAAACTTAATTCGTCGTCTGGAATAATCCTTATGCGTAATTTGGTCGTTTGAAATTGTTTTAATAGGGACCACGGAATTTATATATATATCAGCTTACATAAAAATAGAGAATATAAGCCGTTAGGCCCATTAAAGAAATTAATTTACCAATAATGAAACATAAACAAAAATAGTAAATAAGATACAATTATACAAGTAATGATAATAAATAATAAAAAAACTTTAAATAATTAGAATATATTTTATGCAAAGTTTTGCAAAGAACGTATTTAGCTACCTAAAGTGCACTTTTTTTATAATTATTATTAAATTACTCAATTAAATATAAGAATTATAGTAAGCGAAGAAATATCGAGAAAGGGACAATCAAATGTTTTTTCCGATATTAAAATGAAAGGAAACGATAAATTATTAAATTAAATGTAATTGAGCTAAATGTAATTAAAATTGAAGCAAACGATAAGAAAAATTGAAAACTGATTTAATACGCCAAAAGTGATCCAACTAAAACAATTTCCCAATGGGTGGTTAATAAAAGTACAGAAACTCTAATTGGAAATTTAAGATAAATGTAAACAAAGTGTTATTAAGGAATTGTACCTTTTAGAGAATCTCAGAACAACTAAACTTCAAAATTTTTAATGTTTTGTGAAAGAAACTGATGTTAGAACTACATCTTTTTGGAACAGTTTTGGACCAAATATTGAACTATTATTCCAAAACTTCCAGAGTTATCGAGAAAACACTAAACCATACTTAATATTGTTTGTTATTTTTCAATTTTGTTTCATTTTCCTCAAAACAAAACCTTTTAGCTTAATCTCAGGATAACTTAGAAATTATTTATCATAGCAGTTGGAAATTTCATTCCCAAGTTCAAAATAACTTTCTTCGTGACTTTTACATCAAATTTTAGAACAATTATTAACAGGGATTTTTTCTTGAATATGAATAGGATGTGTTCTTAAAACTTAATAATTTTCTTATTAATTATGTATAAACAATGTTTTTTCATCTAAATTTCATAAGAGTTCTGTTAACTTCAAACTTGAAAATTTTTGTAAAACATAACAGTTATTCATTTTATTCAATGTTATATCTCAGAATGCTTCGAGCAGAAAAATATTAAGATTCGTAATTTCGAAAACGTGTCAAAAACATTTACATTTCTTTATAACTTTTTAAGATTTTTATTAAAATTATGTACGGATATGAGAAATTATGTAAATACATTAGAACATTATGTAATAAATTTTTCAAATTTTAGCTTTGTATTATTGATAAATTAGATTGTTTGAAAAATTATATATTTTTACAAATGATTCGTTAAGAATCCTGAGGACCTTTAAGAAAAAATAGAGATGAACGACTTTTTAAACCAGATACGAATTTCTAACTTAACAATTTATTGTTATGCACCTTTGAATAATTTCTTTGCTACGATGTTATTAGGAACTGAATATATCAATGTTTTTTAAACTTGATGATTATTTTATTAGTTTTCAAATTTATAATACGAAAATTATATTAAGAAAAACTATTTGTTATTATACAAATATACACATATGCATAATAAGTTTTGAACAAATTATAAATTTTCCTTATTAATTGAAATGTTATTGGTGACGGAAGATGTTATTTTTTTTAAAAAAAAATTTGAAGATTCGTTATAAAGTTCACAAACTTATAATATAAAAATTATATCAGAAAAAAAATTATTATCTATTATACGAGTTATACACATACATATAATAAATTTTGAAGGGAATTATAAATTTTCATTATTTAATCGAATACTATACTGCACTTCTCCATTTAAAATTTGGGGTTTTAACTGTTTTTTTTTAACTTTATATTTTTCACGAATTTTAAGTAAGTTTTTAAATTATTATTTTCCTCCCCTTAATTTGTAATGAAAAAACTTTTCCTCCCTTTAATAATGAAAATTGAGGAACCTAATTATTAACGTAAATGTAGAAAATTCATGGTTAAATTGTAGCTATTGAAAAACAC
Organism: Nephila pilipes; assembly: GCA_019974015.1. Taxonomy (NCBI): domain Eukaryota; kingdom Metazoa; phylum Arthropoda; class Arachnida; order Araneae; family Nephilidae; genus Nephila; species Nephila pilipes. The sequence goes on along the minus strand of BMAW01110621.1, from coordinate 4,186 downwards.
ATTCACTTTCCTATTGAAGGAATAATTTTCTTTCAGCATCAGCTCATTTATTCAATTTAAGAAAAAAATTCTAGCACTGAGATTATGGTCGTTTTACACTATTTCGGATAAGGTAATATGTAGTTTTTTTTTAGTGAATAATATGGTATTTACCACATGGTGCTTACTTCACTTTCTTAAAATTTCAGATTTAGATAAAATAACTTTTCTAAAGTCTTGACAGTTGGTGGGAAGTATAAATAGGTGTTAAACACAACTATTGTATTATTCATCTTCATAATAATTAAATCAGGAAAAGTTCATTAGCATGCACCTGCTTTCTAAACAGAACATTCACTAAAAATGTTTCTACTTCTAAAAACTTTCTACTTTGTAAAGTTACAAAATTATTGCTTTTTCATTTGTATAACTGTATGGAGACCGCATTATTAGCGAGGCTTGCAGGTATTCGAAGTAAATCGACATATACTGTATAGTTTATAGATTGACCATTTTTGTTAAGCCATTTTAATTTCAAAAGACATTTACGAAAACAAATAATTTAACATCAAAGAAATATATATATTTATGATTTTCAAAATTTGAAACATCTCAGAAAGAATTATATATTTTGAAATACTATGTACAAGAAACTGTTAAAATTTAAAACCTATTTTTCTATTTTTTGAAAAAAAATAAATTTAAAATTTTCCTCCTACGAAAAATAAAATATATTTTTGTCAGTAAATTATTAAGCGACCGTATGTGTGCTAATATATTTTAAAGAAAATAAAACCACTTTCTGAGGGTATATTGAAAAGTAAATAAATTTAGACACATAACTACCGAGTTGCTAAGATACGGAATAACAGAAAAATAACTGGAGTAGTTCACAATACATGGGAAAGCTTAAAGCTCTTTCCGCTGTGTAATGACGAATAGGAAATATTTCCCGTTGCTTCTATTTTGGATAATGAGCCTCAAACGCAGACGATAAATTTCAAATTCCATGTCTTACTAATAACATGGAGTTAATACGTTTTCGAACTCCACGTTACTTTGTTGATAACTTTAGCAACATCTGTAATTCTACTGTCTAAAAAAACTAATAAATCTTGAGTTTCTATGTATATCTGAGGATCCATGTATTAGTAAATTTCTTAAGCTTTATCACAGAATAAATTTCGATTTAAAATGCATCTTTTAATTAATATTCCGTTATCAGATTTACTGTTTTATTTTGAGATGAAAAAAGAAGTATTCTATAGTATTGAAATATGTTGTGAATAGGCTTTGAGATATTATTCTGATTTCAAGTTGATAAATGGAATTATTTATACAACTTTTGGCATCCGTTACAGATCAAGATGCCAATAAGTTATTATTGTTTATTTACAGATAGAAATATTTTTAAGAAGAGGGTTCATGAATTGAAACGAAATCAATTGTAAATGGTGAAATATTGTATTGTGAATATGTTTGAAGGTTAATATTGCTTGTGAATATGTAAAATTGAGCTATTCTGTTTTCGAATTCAAATCAGGAGGAAAATCAGAAGTTTAAATTACAATATTGTTACAAATATGAAATGTTGCTTCCCAGCAATACTGATCGTATGGTTGCTAAGATACGTTCACAGGCTATCTGGACACCAAGGGGAAAAGCAGGAATTCTACCCCCGGCCTTGGCGACAAAAATTGGCATCACGAATCTTCAAGTAAAATATAGTTTCGTCGAGAAGTTTCTAGAATAGGAACGAAACATTGGAGAACTTTTTATGTGACGTCACATCCGGTATCAAGGTATAAATATACAGAGCCGCTGATCGTCAGTGAGTGAGTCTTTCGGAGTGAAAGCGATTACCTTGCTTGCTTTGCAAACTGCGTGATTTTGTTTAAACTGTGAATTGCTGTTTATTTCGTGCTGCAAATTTGTGTAAGTACGATTTTGTTGTCGTCAGTGCATCCTATTTTATTATTATTTAAAGAATAAATTACTATTTTTCTAGTATTCTGCTTGTCGGACTGTTCACCTATACACATCGAAAAATTTTCGTAACAATATGGAAGTCTTGAAGAAAACACAACATCAGTGGTTATTTATTAAATCTTGTACTAAATTAGAATAATACGAAGAAGCGTAAAGTAGTGTGCAATTAAGTAACAATATTAATATAAATTGAAAAAATGCCTTAAATAGATGATAGATCTCGATGCGAAAATTAATCAGGAACTTTATGCTGAAGATGTAGATAAAAAATTACTTGAAGCGGAAATAAATGATTTCTAGAATTACATCGACAGTTGAATATAAGAAGATAAACGAAAATAATTAATACTTTCAGAAAAAGTAAATTAGTTAATTCTTTCCGATATTTTCATTAAAATACATTATTGTATTACTTCAAAATTTAGTTTTATTTATTTATTGGTTATATTAGAAATTAATTGTTTTTAGGAACAATTCATAAGGATTAATAAGGAATTAAATTTAAATCTTCATGATAAATTTTTCTACTTATACTAAGCATTGGAAAAAGTTGCATAACAGTGGAATTAATTAAATGTTTTACTCCGGGATGTACTAGCAAATACTTTTAACAATATTAGAAAAGTGAATGCATTTTAACTGATTAAAAAGCACACCATTAATTATCACAATAATTGAGAAACTTGGGATAACAATATATAATGCAAAGCGTACCTCACAGTTTTGATATCCCACGTGTATTTTAAATTATAGAAAAGTAGTTACTTTAATAATGCAGAATAACAAACTATTTACAATTAAAGTATTTTTTTAATTATCACTGAATAATGGGCATTAAGAGAATGTAAAAAAAATCATATTCTAACATTAGGGAACTATTTTTATTCTATTTTGCTTTTTTTTTTAAAGTCTTTTAGTGTCAAATTTTGAGATCAGAATCATGATAAGTATTTTTATTGTAATTAATTTTAATATTATTCAATTGGTACATCTTTCCTTCATGTGTTTTTCCCAGTGGTTTTAATGAATTTTTTAAAAAATTATCGATGTTTAATTCAGAACTATTTCTTAAATTATTCTAATTTATGATATAAGATATAAATTATTGTACCCATTTATGTAATTAGCAGTGACCAGAATAGGCTAATGGTCATAGTCGTTGACTCACGCTCAACATTTCTTTAGTCTAGTCATGAGTTCAATTCCTGATGCGATTGAAAAACCCTGATGGCTTAAAACTATCTTATAAGTGGGTCTGATGGCCGTTAAAACTATCGAAGTTCCAAGTAATCCTGTTGGTGTGATGATGGAATTTGAAGAGTGTGGTGCTACTTCAGGTGTCGCCCTCGTTACTTGACCGATATTTAAATTTTGGTCCTGGTATAGGAGTCAATTAAATTTTTCAAGAGTAAATTTTAATCTTTCTTAATAAATTTGATATTTTCTAAAAATATTTCAATTTTTTTCTTATGGTATGACAAGTCCCATGATTTCTAGCAATATTTAATCATATATTTGAAGGTTATTATGCAAAGCGTAAAATGTTTGAAATGCTACTTTAATATTTGGATAATTTTATTTCGAAAGAAATATTTTGACCCTTTAAAAATAAAGTAAATCACTTGATCCATTGGGTAATTTTCAAAGCTAAATGTCATTACTCCCCACTGTCTTTGCTTTTTAATATTATTTATAGGTTTGGTAAGGTTTTACAATTTAAGTGAAATCTGAAACAACATTTCGAAGCTCCAGAATTTTTTAAATTAAAATTACTCAAAAATATTCAAACAATTCTCACATATTTTTGTAAAATTATTTTGTGTTACGCATTCTTATTTTTGCATATTTAAATGCTCACTTTTCTCTCTGATATTGTTAGATCCAGTTATACTGTTATATAAATACTTTATATAAAATATATAACATATTTTCTCATGTTCAATAAAATTAATACAAGAATATCATTTAATTTAGTCAGATAATGTTTCGACATTAGAGGTCTTATTTTATAAATATTTTACAGTTTTTCCATTTGAAAGTGAAGCACATAGAGTGTTATTCTCAACTACATCTCAATGTTTGATAATTTTGCTTCAAAGTATTAAAATGTGCACCATGAGGAATTATATTGGTGGTTTATTTGGATTTATTAAATATTTTTAAAATTCGACAAAATCAATGTATGAATTAGGTTGATAGAGTGTTCGAAGAACAAACA
>BMAW01110615.1:0-13170 GCA_019974015.1 Nephila pilipes | reverse complement strand
TAATAATATTTGTGTAGTTATTACACTGCTAAGTAAGTGGAAGATTTAAAAATTTTATTCTCCTTCTGTTTGTTTTAGAGTTTTGTTGTTTTTCATGCTAAAATTATGGTGACGTGTTTGAGGTAAGTTATAATTTTTTCAATATGCTTGAATTTGCAGAATTTTGGTGGTATAATCATAATAATTATATATAAATTAAAATGATTAATAGGTGGAAATGCATTTTAGATAATTTTCTCTGTTTACATTATTACATATAGGTGTAAATGAATATATTTCCTTTGTTTATTTTCCTTCCCTTTTTCCATCGGTTGAATTTTTGATTTGTTGTTGCATTTTTTCTTCATTTTTGTTTTTATATAACACCTTGTTATATAATTCATTGAATCCGTTATACCAGTATAAACATACATTATTTCATTCCAAAGTATGGATCAATATAAATTACATTATCTCCAATTTTTTTTTCAATTGCTGCTTTTCTCATATTTTGCTGTGTTTTAATATGGTTTAATTCTTAAATTTGTAATCATTATTTTTGTTTTTAGGCTGTATTAAATTAATATGTTATTTTTTTGTCTTTAAACAAATTCTTGGCTTATTTTCGTAAGAATTTCAAGCATTTGATAATATTTATAATTTAATATTTGATTATATTGTGAATTACATGTTCTTTTCTTTTAGTAGATTTTAGTTGTAAACAATTTTAAAAATGTTTCAGAGTTCATAATCTGTATTTTATACACACACGCACATCTACATATAAATAAAAACTTCAAAATCAATGAGTAAGGAATTTTTTTTATCTTCGCACTTGAGGGTGGCAGATACATTATCTAAACAGCGGACGATACATATCCACTCTCTTCGCTCTATTAATTAGGTATAAAATAAAAGAGAATTTTCTCTGTTCATTTCTCCAAGAAGTTAGATAAAGAATTATTTAGATCACATGGTATCAGCTGCAGGGATCTTTCAATATTTTACAAGAAGACTGAGTAATGGATACGGAATATTAGTTTAGAGCGTGGGAAATACTGATCTTAGCATATTTAAAAAAAAACGTGTGATTACATAAATTAAACATTTTAAGTTAACAGGGAGAATTAGGATTACGAAATAACTTTTAATTTAAAAGTATTCCTATGCAAATTAAATAATGATATATTTTCTTTTAAAAAAGTTGTGAATGAAATGAATCTTTTCAATCTATAAGATTACACAATAATATATATCCATATTTGAGTGATTTTTGCAATTTAATTTTTTTTCAGGGAATATTATAGAGGCATTTAACAATATACTTAAATAATTAATCTTTTACATTTTGGATGATTGATATAAAAATACTTGTCATTATACTGGCACTTTGAATTTAGTCAGAAATGTGATTTTTCTTGTTAATTTACTCTTTGTAAATTAGAATTGCTTACTTAAGAAAAAACAAATTTTTATTTAGAATGGGTACTTTTCAAAAATGCAGATGAATGAATTATGAAAAGGTATGATAAAACGAAATTAAAGAATCATGTGCTGAATAATATTCGATTGTATTTGATCCCTAAGGTAATTTGTCCTTTTGTTGAAGTAATATTCAAAATAATACATGACTCTTCTATGTAGTCTATTCTTATGGGCATTGAATCATGTTGCTTAAATGAGCTGAAAGAAAATTATGAACGAATTTTGTAAATTTAAAGTTGATCTTATTGTTAAAATATATTTTTGGATGTAAACTCTTTGCATACGAAAATTTCATCCGTTAGAAAGTTTCTTCGATTCAAATTATTTTCAAAAATTTTGGTTGTAATTTATTATGGGAAATTATTCTTTGCAACAAATATTAAGTACATGTTTTTCAGTTTTCTACTGCGTATTTACACAAATTTCTTTTGTTCAAATAATTTTTCATGAGTTTGTTTCAAGACATAAGTTTAAAGTATATTTTACTTGTTCATCCTTTTTAGCAGATTAAAATACAAATAGTTACGTATAAAACTTTTTAAAATTATTTTTAAAATCTTCAGAATTCGTTTTTTTCTAACTCGTTTTTTTATTATTCTTATTGCTTATGTTTTAAACAAACTGCAAAATGATTTACCTCTCTCTTTCTAAAATTATTTTATTATTCCATCAGTTGAATTCGGTATATGATAAAAATTAGATATCGTGAATATAACGTTCACTTAGAGATTTTGAACTATCTAGCTATACTCATTTATTTTAAAGTAAACCATATACTCAAGAAAGAAACAAAATGCAGCATTTGATTCATTTCAATTTTTAATCAGTTCCTTTAACCTAATAAAGAAATATAATGTATAAAGGTATGTGAATAAGAAATAAATATGTAAGTACTTTACAGAAATTTCAAAAATAAGTATATATTTTCTTGCAAATTGCTTTTAGAAATTTTTTAAGCCATTTTGAGAAAGAATGAACAAAGATATTGACTAATATGCAAGATCAAAAAATTTTGATGTTAAATGCTCAAGTACCGAAGTTGAATAAATGTACACCAAGTTTGAAACACACACAAGTTTTGAAGTCATCGAGAAAGTTTTCGATTTGTTTGTTTCACGTCTATATACAGACACACATTTTAGCGAAAGGGTACAAAATAAATATCCCATCGGAGAAATGGGACTAGGTTGATTTAACGGACAATCTTAGATAGCACCACTGTCCTCACTGTTCGAAATAATGGCCAGTGGAATCCCAAAGGGTGCTCGACCAAGAAAGTTTTTCGAAGTCTTTTCTGTTCCCCTCTGAAGAGAGTTTCACTTCTGATCATGGCAATAAGAAAAAAATACTTATTTTCTGAAACTATTCTTTTTGTTGCTTTTTTTGTGTGCGCCACTTTTCAGAAAAGGCCATTGTTTTGCTGTGGCAGGAGCCAACAGGTGATGAATAGAATTTTGGTCGGAAGCCTTAACTTAATGGGAAAGAAAGCTGAAAAAAAGGTAAGGATTTTGGTAAAGGGGAAACTAAGGGTTTTTCAATGTAAGATTTCTTTTTTTATTTTATTCGTTAGACAATTTCGAAAATAATGGTAAGAAACAACATAGATAAATAATCACAAAGGTGAGGATTCTTATAATATCTCGTTAATGCATCACGCATCACTAGAAAAAGACAATTTATTGTAAAAAAGTCGTTTCTGAAGAGGAATAAATTAGAGAACAATAAATAGAGAACAAAATAGAGAACAATAAATTCATAGAAATAAAATACAATAAACTGAACTATTGTTCTTTTTAAAACTATTTTACAAATCAGTTAGGGATAAAGAAGACTCTTTAAAATGATCTTAGGATTTTACTAAAAATTTAAATGGAACTGAAGAATAGTTTGAAAATATTTATAAGGCCAACTGAAAAGTTCTGTCCATTTGTGAAGTGAAGGAAAATAATATTTTTCTCGTACATTTAATAATACGTATTGTAGAATATAATTTCCGTGGTTACTAGGATTAGTCTATGAACATTCCACAAGGGTGTCTCGTAAATTAAATGAGAAAAATATGCTTAATCAAAGCATTGTATGCACATCTCTGGTTATTCGGAACGAAAATAAACCATTTTGGACTGAATAATAATTGGTGATGAAAAATTGATTCTTTTCTAATACATCATAAGGAAAAGGGCATATTTTCACCATGGACTATTTGTCGCTTTTACCTTTAAATCGAGATTGAGTCTGAATAAGAAACCGCGAAGCATATGGTGAGACTTCCAAGAACCAATAAATTTCGAGTTTTTGAAACCTAACAAAAATTTCTATTCCGAGAGATACTGTCGTCAAATGGGTGGTTTAAAGAAAGCACTGAAAGGAAAGAAATAACTAATCAGCAGAGTGTTTCAAATTATAACAGCAATGGAATTAAAAATGAATTTTTTAAATTTGAAAGTGAATAAAAAAAAATTATGCCTTTCGATACTTTGACTAATGTGATTTTGTAATAAAAAACAATGACATCTATGATTTTGAATTTGATACAGGAAAGTGAGAACTATATTCAAGATAAAGGTTTCTAGAAATATCAGCAATACTGCGAAGTATTAAGTATTGCTCTATTTTCAATTGTCATAAATGTATCATCTGCCAATTTTCAAATAGAAGAAAATGATGTATTATTTGTATCAACCATTCAAAATGACAGTTTGATCATATCTCTTCACTTAACTTTTACAAGATACTTCATCTTAGATGAAAATAAGGGCTTCACAATTATACCTTATTCACTTCAGCTATATCCTAAAGAACCTACATATGTAAACATTTATTTTCAAGAAATACATTTCCCGAGAAATAAAACTAGGTATAATGGTATCTACGCATGCAAGGAATAATAAAATACAGAATTTGAGACTCCTTGTTTTTGAGACATACTCGTTTATCGTGAAATTTTCAATAGAAGTCAGATTTTTGTGCGTGTCTAACAATGGTATTTCAGTCATTCTGTAAAAATATAAGAATAGTTTTTTTTTTCATGAATAACACTTTCTCTCTCTTAGCTGAATATGTACATCATTTTTGAGAAATATTTGAACTTATGTATCATTTTTTTTAAAAAAAATATTACATTATATGGTTCCCAATATTTTACGCTTCTATAAGGGATCCTGTGCGTATAATATGCCTACAAGTGTGTTTATCCAAGTAATGCCTAATTTAAAGAAATAATTGTTTTTACATGTAATAAGTAAACAGTTAAAATCTCCAAAATTACAAAGTTCTGCAATTTTGTCTTAGAAAATATAAAGTGATATCATTAAAAAATTATTATCTCTCTCTCTCTCTCATTCCTGGTACCCTAAAAATACTCTATTAGCATTTCAATGAAATTTCAAATTAATTTCGTTTAACCGAATATCAGAGTATTAATTACCTGTTGTCATATCGCGTGTGATTCTTATGATAAAAAAGTAATTAGTTAAAACGTTTTCATTAATATATTAATAATATGTTTTATTTTGTTTTACAATAATATTTAATTTTTTTATCTACAGTTACCGCTACTTGACTATGTATATTTCATTTATTATTATTACTGCTCAGCAACCTTTATTGTTAGTGAACTGTAATAGTTCGGCATCTTCCAAAGTGGCATATCAAAACATAATGTTTCAACATCCCATTTTCTTAAAACTTTTACTATTGGCTCGAAACCAAATTCAAATAGAAAGTATATTACAGAATTTTAATTTTGCTTAGCCATACTGTGTGTGTGTTTTAAGTCTATGCAAATGTTGTATTGACGTACTCAAAAGTTCTAACGTTTCATGAAGCTTACCAAAATTTTATGATTGGCATCTCGGGTCTAAAACTAATCTCATACTAAATTTCATTCCAATCGGATAATTACAATTCACTACGTGTCTTCTTGATATTACTGTCTCTCTGGGACTCCGTTGTAAATTTTTAAACATGAAACTTCCTTAACTGTACAGTTCTAAAATAAGAAAGATGAGGATTGTTAATTGCAAATAGCAATCTTTTTCTTGACTTGTTACGTTATGTGAACAATTTTCCTTTCACTATATATCTAAGTCGTTTATAAATGAATTTGATTTCTTTCAAACGTATTTCAAGTATTCTGTTTCTTAAAAATGTCTTTTGGGCTTCCAAAAACTAAATTATTTGTAGAAAAATCCATTTTCAAGGAGTTTATAATTGAATGATACACTTTATTGTTTAAATCGATATATTTACTAAAAGTGTCAAGTATATATCAGATTAAATAAATTAATTTATCTCCTTTCATTGCATCGTGAAATATCTTAAAGAAAGCTTCAGTAATATATATAGTCCATCGCTAAGAATCATCAATTACTTTCACTCATCAAGAAATTTTTTTATTTTGAAAAATCGTCCATTTATCCCCACTCTGCTAACAAATAAGTCATTTTTTACAAGTGAAAAAATTAGCAGTTTGTTTTTATTACTGATATTATATAAATAATAATATAATAATCTTAAGCAGAATTTTAAAAATTTATTTTAACATCTTTGATAATTTTCTAATATCAGTCAACTATAACTTTTACGTAGTTAATCGATCATATTGAGAACATCACTAAAAAATTTTATAGTGTAATGAACAAACGAAATTTGAAGTCAACCTGGTTTTACAGCTTTTTTTTTTTTTTTTTTTTTTTTTTTTTTTTGAAATAACTTCTCATCATGCAGAAAAAATTAAAAAGAAAAAGAGACATGTTCATATATGTATTATATCGCAAATAAAATTTGTCATACATTAAATATAGGAATTTATGAAGAGAAAAAAAAAACTTTCACTGAAGGATTGAAGATTTCTTTTCTTCTTCATCATTTTATAAATTTTTTCTACACCTCAAAGGTAAAGAGTTTTTCATATACAATAAATATTTTCTTCCCAAAAATTACGAAAACTATTTTATGAAAGAAAAAGAAAATGTCTGAAGATGTTTCAGTAATTAGTAGTAAATAAACAGTAACTCCAAAGCATGTAAGCAATTTTTGATTTTAGTGAAGTTTAAAATTCAACCAGATATCCAATAATTTTGTATAACTGATAACAGCTTATTAATATTTATTCTGCATGAAATAATTGAAAGCTTTCAAATTCCAAACACATTATTTACAAATTTAATAATAATTTAAACTATAGAACACATGCTGGAATTTGAGTATATAAGTTAAGAATCTGTTTGGGTATATTTTATTTCTGGAAAACATTTCCAATAAAAAAAAATGAAAAATATATTATTTATTATGTTTTAATTATAAAAATAAAAAATCTTTATAACATAAGAAATTTGGGAATTATTAAATATAATAAATCGAAATACTTATTCATATGTACTATCTCTCATTTTGTATACATTTACTTATCATTCTTTTGAATAGTTTGTAAAATATATTAACAATAGAATTTATTGCGTATCATTCAATTCACTAGACTCAATTTTATGTTTTTTAGCATACTCATAGAATTTGTAAGAATTAATAATTTGAATTCGATGTTGAATTAATTTGCATTTTCGTGGAAATATACCCTTTTTCATATCATCAGTACATATTCAACAAAAGTTCTCATGTATGACGTTTGCTGACGATAAAGTGAAAAAAGAGCAAAAGTTAAAGACATGGAATTAAAATAAATGAATAAGCAGAAGAAAACGCGTTTATTTTTGCTGAATGACAAACTACAGCAAATTCTTTCACAGTTCCTTAGGTTGCTCCTAGTTTCCTGAATTCCTTCAAGCATAATTTCTGTGGGATTTTTCCCTGGATTTTCTTTCCCCGAATGTAATTCGCTTTAGCTTTTTAACATCATGCAAAAATGTAACTGGTATAAGAATTTATGTTCTTTTATCTCCCAAGAATGCAAACGTTCGCATTCCTTTAATTGTATTTGCAAAACACAAAACTTTCAGAAGAATATCAAAGAGATTTTTATCAAAGCATATTGGCTCAAGTACATTTTTTATGAATAAGAACTCTATAATTTTAAAGCAGGAAATCTGATTTTTATAAAAGCCTAATTCTTAACAATCTTAACTTAAAATATTGATTAAAATATTCAAAAGTTTATGTAACTGTGAAATAAAAGCTTGTTGATAAGGTAATATTTTAATAAAAATTATTTCCACTTAGATACATAGATACATATAGAGAAACTGAGGTAATACTAAATTTATTTCACCTTAGAATAATTCAGCATTCAGTTGGAAGTAAAAGTTAAAAATTTCTTATTATATTTGAAACAAAGTATATTCAAAATTTAAGTTCAATCTAGAGTAAAATTTTCAAATAAATAAAATTGTTAAATTATTTATTAAAATGCACCTATTTGTTTCATGAAAATAAAAGTTAATTTAATAATGTATGTTTGGCTTCATTATCTCAGCCGATTTTTGTTAAGAAATTTGAACTTGCTTATGTAAAAAATTATTAGACGTGGATGACAAATTTTCAGATAATATTGTTTTAGACTACAGTGATGAGAAATATTTTTTTAAAAAAAGAAGATCATGCATAAAGTACAAGAATTCATCGGTATTTTGATGTCTATTATTATAATTAAAATTTTTAACTACTGTAATGGAATCCATGAAAGTGAATAGAAATTTTCTTGTCCATATCATTCTTTCCTAATATTTTATCACTAATAGAAAGAAAGAATCCAATTTAAAAAATATTGTGATATAGAAAATATTTTTTTTTATTTATTTAAGAACGATATTTTGTTTAATATAAATAATCCAAAACAGTACAAAGTACAAATCGAATAAACATCGGAATAAAATATTAAAATGTCTTTCAATTATATATATAATTCTTGAATGAAGCAAATGTAAAAGAAATTAACCTTTAATTGCATATTGTTGCCAGATGTCTACAAGCAATAATTTTATTCAAAAACCTTAGTGTGTCCATTTCCGAAAGCATGTTGATAACCATAGACAATAAATCATGTGTGAAAGGATAAAATGGACATTACTTTTGGAGGGTAAGTTATATCGATTTTTAACATTTGAGTGTGGTGGGTGATGAAGTTCAGAGTGTTACTTGATGAGATAGTTTCTATTGTATGTAGAGAGTGATTTATCTCATTATTAAAAAAAAATTACTTTTCATCTAATATCTGGTAAGCTATTAATGTTTGATGTTGTATTTGAAAATTATAACAAATGCAAGCTGAATTTTTGGAAAATACTGTATGTTGCCAAATGTCTCACATGCAATTTTTTTTCAAAATTAATATACCATATTATTATCTGGATTAATTAATTTATTTTTTACGTAACCTATGATTATTTTCCTATAATAAACGATTTTATTTGATTCAAAACAAATAACCATGCATTTAAGGGTTAAAATTCACATATATATTGTAATCCAAAATAAGAAAGCGTCTTCTAAAAATATCCAATTAAATAACATCAAAAACAAGGGATGCGACAAATTCTTCTTATAGAAATTTTTTTCGAGTAGATGTCCCTACTTCTCATAGAAGTTTTGCCAGGTATCTCTTTTTAAAGCATATATATATATATATATATATATATATTAGATGCACTTTTAATAACATCTTTTCCAGTTACATATTAAATAATATTATGTTGTATTCCTTCCAAAGGCGAACCACAATTTTTTCGATAAGTTTCGATTTAAAAATCGAAAGAAAATAATGTGAATTTCAAACTTTGTCTCTGCTATGTGACTTATAGATCTTCGATGCATATGAAAGATTTTCGTTGATTGTTTCATCTTGTATACTGTGAAAATTTGAAAGTGTTACAAATATAAATTCTGGTACTCATTCGATTCTATTGAAAGGATACTCCTCTAGACGCACTTAGCAATAATTTACTTCTCTAATAACATGTTATTTTGTTATTTCTTAATTTCAAAGAAATATTTTTGCTTAGTAAATTTCCTTGTGAGAGGGATAGTATTATAAATTCGCTATTCTGCTCCATGCCTGAATATGCATACTTTATTTTGCTAGCTATCACTTTTCTTTTCCCTATTTCTTAATGATTTTGTTCTCTTTAAATTGTGGTTTAATTGTTCTTATATATATATAGGCGAGTTAAGACAATTAAATAAGCGGATTAGTCTTAAAAAATTAGGTTTATTGAAAACATTATACAAGCATCTTTTAGTCCCCTTCAACATCTTTTACTCCCCTTCCCTATTATTATATCACTTCATACGAGCTTTTTAACGTTCAAAGCAGTGCAGCAGGTGATTAGATGTCATCTTCTTCAGTAAGTCTTACGTTTTTGCCTTCGCCTCTTCTACAGACTGAAAATGTGTTCCCTTCTATTCACCTTTCACTTTTGGTAATAGTCAGAAGTCGCATGATACGAGATTTGGTGAGTACGGAGGATACTCGAGCACTATAATGCTTTTGTGCACCAAAAACTGTTTGTCAGAAAGTCCATTGTGCTCTGGGGCATTGTCTTAGTGCTAGATTTTTTGGCACCAGTTTTGAGCAAACTTTCATCACATGCAAATCCTCGGTCAAAATTTTCTTATTGTCTATTTGTCTATGTTCGTAATATCTTAAGTCATTCGAACACTTAAAAGTCGATCTTTATGTAAGTTAATTTTTTTAACTTAAAATTAACTTACTTCAGTAATCATCATCATCAGTTCTTAATGTCACAGGTCGACTTGAACGTTCATCATCTTAAACAACAACCTCCCGACCTTCCAAAAATCGTTTATGTCGTTCAAAAGTTTGACTGCGTGTGTGACATGTAATTATTTTCAAATACCTCCCTTAATAATTTAAAACATTCAGTTGGAGTTTTTTTTAAAAAAATTCACGAGGAATTTTAATTTTCTGCTCTGCTCGGTTTTTAATCTTATCATGATCGGGGCGCTACATCACAACAAAGTTTTACTCAAACAAGGATGAAAAATAAACTAAACTATTTAGAGAGAAGAAATAACGTGCCACCTGCACTAGAAGAATCAAGGTCAATCACATTTCATTCCCTTATCTCCACACCAAGCCTAACTGCTAGGGTATGCGTAGTCCTGTTATTTAATTGTCACATCTCTAATATATATATTACTGACCGTTAAAATTGCTACCCCAAAATTGCATTATGTTACTCATGTGAACTTTACTTAAGATGAAAATGCAGTGGATAAGTACATGATTACCTTTTAAACACATTGATGTAAAGCAGGCATCGGTAGTGTCTTCTAAATTGTGTTTAAATGAAGAAATTTTGTAGCAGGTTTCTCATACACAAATTGCATTTGAACGTTGTTGACTAATAAACAAAATACTGTTGTGCCTCGTGTAAGAAATAGCAATGCTTACCAGCACGTTTCTGACTTTGATAGTAGTGAAATTGTAGCCTACCCTGTTTACGACTTGACGTATTGTAATACTACTGCTCGAGTCGGCCGAGATCTGATGACTGCTTGTAAAACATGGAATTGTTGGGTACAGGATGGCCGTTCAGAATGCCATAGTGCACCTCAACGGCTCACTATCATTAACTGTCGAGAAAAAAGAGATGTTACTCGTATGACCTTAATGTATTGTACAGCCATGGTAGGCGCCCTGAATTAGGAAATGAAATCGCTTGCACGAATAGTTCGATGACGTTCGCTGCAGCATGTACTGTGAGCTCGGCGAACAAGGTTTCAGCTACTCCTGATGTTACATCACAGGCAGGAGCGCTTTCAATGGTGTAGTCAACGAAGAACCTGAATGCAGCACTAAAATGATGTCGGCGTTTCAGTTTAATTTAAGTTCTGTTTATAGCATCGCGATGTTTACAGCATCAGCATTTGAGGCATTACGGAGAACGCAAATTGCCAGGTTGCATTCGACATTGTCATACTTACCCATCAACTATGAGATTCCATTGGATACACATTTCGTTCACCTCTTGTTTGCATTGACAACACTTTGAACAGTGGCCTTTACATATCTAGTGTGTTAACACTTCATTGGTTATGAATGAACCCAGCTCGTCAACCGAATAAGGTACCGTACAGGACACTGACGCGTTCAGCTCGTCCGAAGTTTTTCTACACAATTGGTAGCAGCCAAACTCTACTCAGGCAGCAAAACTTTTACCCAATGGACGCGGATGAGCTGAGTTCATTCGCGTATATTATCTTGCGTTATTTGTGTTACAAACGATATTTACGGGTAAAAATTAGTTAACTTGATAGCGTACAGATTGCGGTGCGGGTACCGTTAATTTTTTTGCATAATAAGGGAAAATGTTACCGAATTAGTTGCATTCTATATAGTTTTTTTTGTGTGTGTAACTTGGCGGGAATTTCGAAATGAAAAATGGCACATTTCTTACAGACTGTAATGCTCCATTTTGTGCGATTCCACGTTTTAAAGTGTATCACACACAGAAAGAAATTTTGGCAAGTATAAAAATGAAATGTTTTATAAAGCTAAATTATTTATTTAGATATTTTAATTTAATATTTTACTAACTAGTATTTATGATATTTAACATTTACTGAATTGTTAAAAAGTGCGATTACAATTGTTGTAAGCATTATATAAATGTACCGCAAATAACAGTTTAAAAACTCAATATTTTACAGACAATTATTTATAATATTTAACCTTTACTGAAATACTTAAAAGTATGAAATACAATTCATGTAGATGTTACATTAACCTGCCGCAGATAACTGTACCAAAAACCAATATTTTGGAAACTAAATTTTGTAATATTTATCATTTATTGAATCGTTCAATGGTTCAAGTGATTCAATTGGTGTAAGTACAATTTTTGCAATTATTATATTAATATACCGGAAATAATATTTTAAAAACTATCTTTTAAATGCAAGCGAGCTATCCATATCACCGTCAGAATAAACTGACGTTTTCATAAGACACTAAGGAGAAAAATTCTGAAACTTTCAGCGATCGTTTCATTATAGCGCTGCGAATCGTAGAAGAGTGAAAACTTCTGATTCGCCAACCGGTAAAGGGTTAAGGCCCGTGGCTCTAACCTTTCTTCGAGCCCTGTGAAACTCTACGTTCCAGCAGAATAATAGACGACCTCCTATTTCAAGTGTTGTATGGACCTTCCTTGATACAGAAAATGCCCTGGCAAGCACTCTAATAGAAGTCATTTGTCAATAGTTGCCGAGTGACTGGCTCGTCACCATATTCCATTCACTACTGTTGATTAACTGTGGTCATCTTGTTGAAGCTGCAGGGGAAGCTGTATTTGTAGATGCCATCAAATCTATGTTTGTCTCAACGCCTAAGCTTATAAGAAATGCTATTGTTGCAAGAGTAGGTTAATCTGAACACTGATTTCTCAGGTTCTATACTTCCAAATTTCTGATGTTGCACTATATATATATACACAAGAAGTGTTCAAATGAAAAAATACTGTAGGAATGAAGACTTTATTCAAAGTATACACCATAAGCCTGAGCACAACAATCTCATCGATTAACTATTCGAAGAATTTTTTGTTCCCAGAATTTCTATAACAGTGACGAAACTCGGTTCTTTACAGTGTTTTTGAGTTTGTCCTCCGAATTGAAGCACTCCATTTTCAGATGCTTTTTCGGGGGACCAAACACATGGAAATCGCAGGGCGACATGTCCAAGCTGTAGGATGAATGGTCAAGCTGCTTCCACTTGAACTTGGAAAGTTCCGC
>BMAW01110613.1:0-40124 GCA_019974015.1 Nephila pilipes | reverse complement strand
TTTTTTAAGATTTCAACAACAAAGATGATTTTCAAATTCCACGGATTCGTCATTCGGCGAGAGATATGTTGAAGAAAATTTATCATTTTAAAGGGGGATCCATTACGGGAGGGGTTGAAAAAATCCCATTTCCAGAGATCGTAGCCTTTAAGCGAAAATACTCCCCTCCACGTGGTAACATCATCGTCAAGGTAGAAAGTTATTTTCCTCACGTTCTCGCGAAAGCACCATCCACTGAATGCACCTAAGTGTTTCGTGTTCATTCCAGGGGCATAAAAATACCCCATTCCCCCTTTTAACATTCGAGCACGATCCCACCCCCATCCCCACAAGAGCATCGTCACATTTTTTTACGGACATGAAATAATAACTCCGTAAAAAAAGGGGGGAGAGAGAGAAAAGAAATTGGGCTTCTATTATTTCGAAGCTACATTCTCTTACTTTATGATCTAGTCTGGTCTTTTAAGTGCGCTCAAGACGTGAAACAAACGGCAGTGGTTCTGAGGGAGAGAGTGGCCATTTTTTTTCCAACCCGCCACGCGCGTTATTTAAGAGCATAGTTTCTAGAATGTAACGCGTAGTTTTGGGGGCAACGGAAATAAAAAATAGGCTGAGCGTAAAAAGGGAGAAGTAAATGTTTTCTTTAACCTACGTGTTTTTCGAGACCATAAAATTTGAGAATGTGTAAATGCTTTTTAATTGGTCTTTTCTCGGAAGAGAGGAGGGGGTATATTTTCGTATAAATATCTAAGTACGTTCCCTGTTTGCGATTTCAATTATGCCGCTTTTTGTGTTTCTTGAACATTAGTCAAAATGCAGGGTTACTCAGAATGATGTGCAATAGTTTAAAATACTATAATAAACTCATTTTGGAACATAACCAGAGTAGGCCTTATTTTTATTGTTTTGTGATCCATTATAATATTATTATTTCAGAATACCTGACTCTTCAACTAGCCCTAGAAGTAAAAACTACAAGCAGAGAGATATTGGGCGATCTTGATGGCCAGGGTACTTTATTGCTTCTATCCTCTCCTCACTAAGTCTCTCATAATCCGTGCTAATATTGTAAGTGAGATGGGTGCTGTTGCCTCATCTTGTTGAAAATATTCATGGAGCTGTTGATCAATTTGCTTTTACAGATTTTTTTTTTTTTTTGCGAAATTCCAAAAACATTTCTGGTACAGCTTTACTTGGGCCACCTTGCCGAAGTAAGAAATAGACGAATAGCTTTGAAGTATCATAGTCACCGAAGGTATATCATAAGTGGCCAGCGATACGAAACAATTAATAATAGTATTATTTTGGCGAGATATGCAATGGACGAGCAGCCTTGAGGTATGACAGTCACCGAAGGTGTGTCATAAGTGGACAGCGATACGAAATAAATAATAATAGTATAATTTTGACTCAGAGGACAACCGAATTAAATTAGATCTCCATCTGAACAGCGGAAGATGGACTTGAAGCAATTGCTGAGCTGTATGTATGCCAGGAGCCGGAGACCTACAAGAGAACCTCTATCCATTGTCACTCGCTTCCACATCCTGTGTGAGTCCAGAAAACATCGCTGTCGGATCATCGACAGTCTGAAGGCAGTCTCGGTTCCGATTATATTACGCCCATGATAGGCTAAGAATACAACTCTTGCCAATAGATCCTGAATAAATCCACCATCGCTTCACTAAAATTAAAACAAACATTTATCATGCCATCTCTCCGACATGCCTCGATCAACACGTTTCGTAACATACAGGTGATTATCAAAAAATAATGGAAGCATCACAAAAGAATATAAAAGCCTTCATTAATAAAGCAAAGATCCACTTTTGGTATGCTTAACGACCTGAATATGTCTGGGAATAGATTTGTACAAATCATGTATGAGGTTTAAAGGAATATTATAAAACTTTTCATGAAAATATTAGAAAAGTTCCAACAGAGTGGAGGGTGGTAAAGAATGGCGGCAGACTCTGTTTCCTAAAGTTGAACAAAGTGGCTTAATAATATTGAAGTTCGGGGACTGAGACGGCCAAGGTGACTTCGACTTCGTGTTCCTCAAACAGGTCTAGCTATACGAACTAAACAATTCAAAAGCTGGAAGGTTGCATCGTTTGATGGTAATCGTCAACGATGGTAAGCCACAGAAGTAGCCAATCATTACCGATTATGTATCCTTAATTAATCGATATTAGCTATAGAAAATGTATTTAGTAATCAAAAGAACAATACATTGAGTTTCAGCTAATCTAAAACTCTAAAAAATCAAAAGAGAGGCATAAAACTGCGGCTGCTGCCTTTAATAACAATCACAGCAGTTAAAAAGCCTTACTGAAACGTCTCTTTTGGTCCAGTTGCTAAGAGCGCAGCAAAAAGCGACCGGGTCAACTTCCGACCCTATAGTCAAGGTCGACACTCCTGTTCATCTCCCCTCCCTTTCCACGGGTTCAGAAACATCAAGCGGTGGACAACTCTTCAAAATATTATCTCACAAAGAAAACTGTATGCAATGATGAGCTCCAACATTTTAGCGATTTTTCCTCAATTTGGTGGAACCAAGTTCTCGTATGATTGAAAACAATTTGATAAAAATTTCCAGAAAAAAGGGTAATTGCAAATACCCAAACCAAAAAGGAAAAAGAAACCCATTAGAAATAATGCTGCTGTTAAGAGCACAAAATACAAAAACTCCAGAGCAAAATTTTTCAAAATACAGTTTCATTAGCTTTTATACAGGTCTTTTTTTTATCCAGACGGAGAACACTTTCTGACTCTTCAAGGAATTATTCAGCATTGCTTATATCTGCTGTCAAAGAATTTCATATCGATTTTAGCGTTATGGTGGGGAATAAAAATCTTCATGTTGACACACCTTTAAGCAAAATGTTATTAAACAAAATGTCAACATCTTAAACAAATGTCTCTATTAATTAATACTGAATATAATTTCCTTCAAAATAAGCATAATTAATGATAACTGTTATTTTATTCTATAACAAACAAAAAAAAACGATGCACCAAGAAGGAGTTGTATGATGAAGACAAAAACTGGCGGATAGAAAAATTATACACAGAATAAAAATGATTAAAATTTCAGAAAAATTGAATGATTTATTTCAGAGTTATAAAGTAACGAGCTCAATAAGGTGTTGAGCCACCTCTAGCCTGGATGCAAGCTGCCACACGACGTGGCAAAGAGTAACAAAGCTCCCTGATCGTCTCCTACGGTATTTCTTGCCAAATTTGCTCCAATTGTTGGGCTAGGTCATCAACATTCCCTAGTAGATGCAGTCGCTTTCCCATCATATCCAAGACATGCTCGATTAGAGAGAGATCTGTCTGGCCAAGGAAGAGTTTGAAAAGCTGTAAAATAGTTCATAGCAACACGAGCCGTATGGGGTGGGGCATTATCTTGCTGAAAAATTAGGCCAGGGTACTGCAAAACAGGTCTCACAATGCCGTCGACGTACCGCTGTGCTGTATGTGTGCCTCTAATGATGACCAAAAGAGTCCGGGGATTAAGGGAAATGGCACCCCAGACCATAACTCCTGGTTGAGGGCCTGAGTGGCGTGTAATAGTGAAAATCAGGATCGGCTCGCTGCCCTAGGCGTCTCCAAACACGTCTTCGATGATCGTAGGGACACAGTTGGAAGCGGGATTCGTCGCTAAACACTAAACGTCCCCAGTCAGTATCATTCCAACCTGATCGAGCCAAGCACCACTTAATCAGGCTTGACAGTGTGCACGCGTGAGTGGCAGGGGGCGTAGTGGTCGGTACGAGCGTAGATTTCACTGTATCAGCCATCTGTGAATGGTCATTGTGGACACTTGTGTGTGGGTCGCACGTCAGATAATTGATAACGATGAATCAGGTGCTGTGACAGCTGATCTGACAATCACTGTATCCTCGCTATCTGTTGTGGCCCTATGTACCCTCATGACGCTGAAATCTGCCATTGTGCACCCATTCTTGCCAGCATCTTCTAATCGCCGCATCGCTTCGACCCACAGGAGAGCGATTCTCCGAGTTGCCCAACCTTTCAATCCAATGATACGACCTCTTTCAAACTCTGACAGTTGCTCGTAATGAGGTCGAATCCTGCGATGAGGCATTTTTTCAGAAAGGTATCCTAAATCGCAATGCAACAGAAAAATTGACCATCAGATTAAGAATCACTTCATATATGTTCCTGCTGAGTGCATAGTTACGATGTGCTGTAGCTCCCACTATTCAATCATTGGACACCAAATTTTAATCATTTGCATGTTCGTCTCAAATATCTTTACATACGAAATTTCATTACAATCGGGCAACTCCTCCTTAGTGTGGTTTTTTTTTTTATAAAGTGTATTTAAGTATGTTTTATACGTTATTCTAGAATCTACCAACAGAGAACATATTTCTGTGTCACATCTAAATAGGGTCCGCGATATTCATCCAACTGGTAAAGGAAACCATATTCTCCGTGTTGCTTTTAAGTGAGTCGTCATTCAATCAATCAATTAACTGGCCCAGATCTATGCAGTTCAACCCCAATAATTTTCGTAAAAGGATGATGGAATCAGTTCTCTGCTTCCCACAAATTCAAATTTTGTGTAAATCTGATATGAACTATTTTAAGCAAAAATAAAGTAAAGCAATCATACATTGTGGTTATAATTAAATTGATCCTATTTAGACCCCTGTAAATGCCATCCTGCCTTTCGGATTTTGATGAAACTTGGTATAGACGTTACATGGATCAAGGGGGAAAGATTTCAATAAAAATAGTTCACATTTTGACCTCTAGATGGCGCTTTTCAAAAATTCTCTGAGCAAATTAATCAAACATATAAAGAGATTTGCAGTCAGAGCCAGAAAATCGTGTCTTTGTCATTGTTAATCATGTATTTTCAGACGAAATATCGAGCTTCAGTGGAAAAATTGTTTTATCAGAACCGCAGCAATAATAAGCTGCACTGCGTGGATATCGTCGTTTAAAGGGATTGCGAAAAAGACCTATGTCTAAGAATGGTTTGTAGAAGATGATCATGAAATTTGAAAAAATTGGAGACTTGGATGTACTGCCAGGAAAAAGGTCGAAACCAGTTGGGAATGAAACTGTCGAAGAAGTCTCCGCTACTGCTGTGGTTGAAAAAGCCTCCATTTCGTAATAAATATTCCTTCGCTGGAGCACCTAGCCCGAATTGGGCCTTTATCTCCATATCTTGAAGTTAAGCCTGATAAATATTCTATGACCATGTTTAAGTGGATGCTTATTAAATTTTAAAATAATTTAAAATAATTAATAAAAGGATAAAAATTAAATTAAAAACTATTGATTTTAATATTTACATGTATTAAGAATTTAAAAGACTAAAAGTTAACATTAGAATCTTATAGTGAAGACCTAGCAATGACTATGGGGGAGGGGAAGGTCAGGGCGAAGGCGCTTGTCCAATCAGGAAGCAGCTACTCAGATCATGTCTTGGAATAATTTTCGGACTGTGAAAGTCTCCGTTCTCCTACGAAGAGGAGAGGGAGCTTTCCTATTGGCTGTTGGAAACTTACTTTAAGGGCTATAGGAATATTAATCTAAACTTATGTTGGTTCTATAATTTCTTTTATAATTTTTAATTACTTGAATGGAGGGGTTAGGGTGGTTTGATAAGTTATTATTAAAGGTTTCTGTTATTAAATTATTGTAATTTTGGATTTTGGGGTTATTTAAGGAATTTCTAATGTCTTTGTTTCGCACGAACCATCTGGCTCGTGCGATCATTCTGATTATATTGTTTTGAAGGACTTCGATTTTATCATGATGGATTTGAGCAGTTGAGTTCCAGACTGGACAAGCATAGGTTACGATTGGTCGCAGATACAGTGCATAGACAAGCAACTTGTATTTAATTGGTAATGTTGAACTCCGACAAATTAATGGGATAAGTTTATTCGCGGCTAGTCGAAATTTTTCTTGGATTTGTATGATGTGTTGACTAAAAGTGAAACGTTTATCAAGAACGACGCCAAGATATTTGGCATTTTGAGACCAGGGGATCTGTTCGTTTTTCATGTAAATTGTTGGAGTGAATGATCTAGCTCCATTTGTGAAGAAGATGGCCTCCGTTTTGAATACGGTCAAAGCGATTTTCAATTTGGAGAACCAATCTTCTAGATCTGAAATGTGTCTATTGATGTGATGTGCAATTACTTTATGATTTCTATGTTTTGCTAGTATCGCTGTGTCGTCTGCGTACATGCTGAGAAATGTGTTGTCATGCCTGGGTATATCGTTCACGAAAATTTGGGATAATGTTGGCCCGAGAAGCGATCAGTTCCAGCTATTCTTCAGCTAGTGCCTAAAAAGGTCATGTTCGTGGAGGAGGAACTAGAACTTTATCTGAGTTGAAAGCCAATATTATACACCATGTTGCTGGAATCCCTCGACAGTTTCTTCGCGCTACCATTGAACTCCCTGTAATGCGCTTTCAACACGTAATTGATGTCAATGGAGCACACGCTGAGCACATTCTATATTTAAATAAAATTTAAAAAGTAGGACAGATTTTTTTTTTTGTCCTTCGTTAGGCGCCACAATTCCCCCAGGTGGTCAAAATTTGAACTATTTTTATTGCAGAAATCGCTTTCTCATGGTCCACACAATAAATATTTCAAGTTTCATCAAAATTCAATAAGTATAACGACTTCTAGAAGCGTATGAATACGATCACTTTAATTATAATCATATTGTTTGAAATGTTTACGGAAAGTTAATCATGTGAAAGAATGAGAAAGAACAACTCCATATTAAAATTTTAGTTTTTTGTGAATAAAGAAAAAAAATCATACGTTCAAAGTATTCGAGTTAATTATTATTTTCATTTTTAAAAGAATTTTACTATTATCGAACTGAAATGAATTAATGATATAATTAACTTTATCTCTAATATTTTTACCATTAAATATTAGAATAATCTTTATTTATAATAATCAATTCTAATTCGTATGGTTCTTCATTTACGGAGTGATATAAATATATATTTTCTTTTATTACAACTCCAGTATTTTTCATTTCTAATATTACTTTTATTTGCACTATTTTAATTTTTTTTAAATTAAAATTCAGATTTCTGTTATCAATTTCGAAATATTTTGTGTATTCTTTATTTCTTATGTTGTTTTTGTATCCGTTACTTGTAATTCATTTACAAATATTTTTTTTAAATATCGAAATCTAATTTAAAAAAAAGTTTAAAATAATTCTGTTCATTAGATATATGTTTATTTAAGAAAGAATTATAATTATTTTAACTACTATCCCAGAATATTTTTTTAATAACTAGCAGGCCCTAGGATTCACAATTTCATTTGCATATCAAGCGAATTCATCAATTCAGTATCATTTATCACTAAAACAGAGAGACAGAACAAAAATTTCAAAAGTGAAGCGAAAAAAAAAAAAAATGGCCGAGGAAATTATATTTGAGGAAATTTCACCGGTTCCGAGAAAATGAAAGAACCAAAAAATAAATAAATAAATTTGAATATCAGATTTATTTTTTGCACGTGGAAAAATATTTAAAAAAAAACGGAAGAGAAAAATGCGCAAGAGGACGAAAAAAACAAGCATTAATATGTATGCATACGGGGGAAAAAAACGGAAAATAAAATTTAAAAAAAAAGTTCGAAGCATATTGATAAATGAATGCAACTTAACCGTAACCGAAACCGTGGCTCAGTTTTAATCTTACGACAGGGACGGCAACAATAATAACGAATTATAATAAATAATAACGTAATCGCAAAAAAGGGATGCCATGGCCCTCTCTTCTACATAGAGTGACAAATGTTTTTTAATTTTAAAAACCAGGGAATTTAGGATCAGAGGAAAAGGGGGAACGAAAAAATTAATAATATCTCATCTATTGTGTTCACTTGGTGGCTTCCTTTTCCACGCCCTCCCCCACCTTCTTTGTGACTTCACACCCCCAGTACAGGAAGAAAGGGGGTTAAAAGAGAGAAAGAATTTAAAATAAAATAAAAAAGTGGTTTTCTTATTCACGCCGAAAGTGAATTACATTAAATGGGAAGAAAAAAAATGAGTAAAGCAATAGCGAAAAAAGATTTCACATAACGCACGGGCTTAAAAAAAAAAAGTTGAAAACAAAAATAAGTAAAAAGCCCGAAAAAAACCAAAATGAAACATTCTCCCCCTTGTATTTTGCACGCCAATGAACTTCATTTAACATGCAAGCATTCCGAGCGTTGGCGAGATTGAGGAATTTCCAGCGACGCCAAAGAAAAAAAACTCGGCTATTTTTTTCATTCGTTCGTTCTTTCTTTTTTTTTGGCGAGATTAATCATTTTTAAATTGCACGTGAACTCCTTTGGCGGTTTAGGGCCACATATCTCACTCGCTATGCGTTGGATCTGTGGTATATTTGGTATTTCAGGCATTTGATTCTTTTTATACGCATTTTTTTTAGTGGAGACAGACCCTGGGGCTTCCCCACCCCTGGGTGGTAGATGTAGATAGTTCTATCTTTTTTTTTATATATATATATAAAACCCCAGGAGTAGGGAATGGGGTGGGTCCACTTAATTGGAAAAAAAACATGCCATGCGGAGGGGTCGGGCAATTTTTTTAAACTTTTTTTTTACGTACAGTTTTGTTCTATGCGGGAATGT
Source organism: Nephila pilipes (assembly GCA_019974015.1). Lineage (NCBI taxonomy): Eukaryota > Metazoa > Arthropoda > Arachnida > Araneae > Nephilidae > Nephila > Nephila pilipes. The sequence goes on along the minus strand of BMAW01110613.1, from coordinate 31,455 downwards.
TCGTGGTTACCATAGTAGTTGATGTAATGTGATTGGCTGAAATTTGCGCATGGGCAATTCCAAGTTATTTTAGGGGGAGATAAAAGTATTTTAAAGGAGCCTTTTAAAGTGCGAATTAAAAAAGAATTTGAATGAATAGCTGAAAAGGAACTTAAACGGTCTATAACGCTCTAAAGAGGGGGTTGCACAGAATTGTCCCCAGTTTCCTGTTCGATCTTATTGAGAAATAAAAAATAAATGTTTAGCATTTTTTTTATGTTTACTTTAAAAAATAAATAAGATTTATTTTTCTCTTATTGTTTGCTTTAATTTCATTTTTATTTCTCAATTTTCTTTTATTTTGAGGAGTTTAATATAAATAGGCAAAATAAAAACAAATAAAATTCAATATTTAATAATTATAGATTGGTCACGGAACACTAGAGTTCATAAAAGAAAAATATAGCAAAAAAAGGCCAAATGACGCGACTTTTTCTTTTGTATTTAACTGATAACTATATAGAAAAACTCTAAAAACATTTTTATGGATATACAGTTGACAAAATAAGTATTAGAACTATGTAAAATTCAGAATTTTTATGGCAGTAAAATAACAAAATCAGCATTGTAAATTTGTATTATATAACATTTTTGCATTGCCAATATTTTTGTAACAAATAAACATTTGAAATAAAAAAAAAAAAAAAAAGACACGTTTAGGAAGAAAAAAAAATTAAGAAATTGTGCTGCAAAAAAAATATTAGAACATCATACTCGAATGTTGCAACAAATATAAAATAAAATACCTAAAGTCTTAAATTAAATGTTAATACTTCGTTTGTAATCCTTTGGCTGCAATTACCGCATTCAAACGTTTTGGCATCCATTCAACCAAACCTTTTTGTCACATTTTGAGGTATGGTGTACAATGTATTCTTTAAAGCTTCTTTCAGATTAAATTTGTGTTAATTGAACATTGTCTTATTTGTACGTACAATAAATGCGCCACAAATGTTCGATTGGGTTACGGACTAGGAGTGCGGTGATTTACAAGTCTTCAGGGAGCATTTTAGAGAAGCCACTCTTTGGTTTTGATTGTAGTATGCATAAGATCACGGTCTTGTTGGAATATAAATGTCTCCCTCAACCCTAATTTCCTTGCATTGCTTTCAGAGTAAGAAGTGAACCTCAATGCATGTCAAGGCTGTCATTTTCTCACCATAAATTCGCAGATTTCCAACCCCGTTGTAACCCATACTTCCCCAGACCATGATGTTACCCCCTCCTTGTTACCAGATTTCAACATATTTTGAGCTTCAAATGCGGAATTTCCCCCCTCCCTCCAAATTGTAAAGATGTTCTTATAATTAAAATTTTCAAATTTAATTTCGTTGGAAAAAAAGACATTCTTCCAAAAATCGAATGGTTTGTCTTGGCAAAATCTAATCGTTTTTATTAATATTATCTTCTGAAATTTATGGTTTTTTCCTAGGCCTTCTTCCTGTTATGTCTGCATTATGCAAAACATTTATAACTGTCTGAGATGTTTCAGTCTTTCCTGATGTTGATTCAATGTCTGCGGCCAGCGTTTGAGCACTGCTCGACGGAATTTTCAGACAATTTTTCACCATTTTCCGTCTTTCTCTCACAGACAATTTTATTGGTCTACCTGATATCGTCTTATTATACAACACTCTAGTCTCATTTTTCGTTTTAATAACATTATGAATTGAGCAAAATAAAATATATATTTCACTCTTTTGAAATTCACGAAGCGTTTTTTCATTATAGGGCAGATAAACGACGTGTCCCCTCTTTGCAAGTGGAATGTCTTTTGTTTTAGGTTTCACGACAGAAAATTTGCTAATAAATCTGATTTAAATGAACTGAAAACAAATGAACAAGCTTCTTTTACTAAAGCTCATTTCAGGGTGACCTTGAAAGTTTAATTTCAACCTTTCTGTATGATTTGTACTCTGCCTTTTTCTGTTTTAATACTTCTTTTACTGCGCTAATTTTATTATTTTTATTTTTAAAAAATTATATTTACTTTAAATATCTTATTTTTATTTATCACATACTATCTTGTGAATGCTATCTTATAAAAATTTGTCATTCAATTTCTTTCATTTCATTAGTTTGAAAATTCCAATTTTCACAGTGTCCTGATGCTTTTTTTTGTCAACTGTATGCTGTGAAAACATACTCTATGCATATTGTACCCATCTGTATAGCATGTATTCGTACACTGTGCACATACATATTAAACAGAATCATACCATTATCAAAATCAGACTGCAATGAATCAATTTTAATTGAAAGAGTATCACACACATCTTGAAATAAAAAAGACATCGTATAATCGAAATTCTAAAATAAATTCTGCCTCGATACTTATGAGTTTATTCTTAGAGCTTTATCGAGCACTTTCACTTTTAAAGAAGGCTGTAAATGAAGAAAAACGAGAAGAAGATTGAAGATGACAGGCATCTATCTCAGCCAGCACGAATATCAAGAAACCGTGACTGTTTAATTCAAGATAAAATGGAAAGTATGTAGAAAAAAAAAAGAATTTGCTACGAATCTTATGATTCACGCATAAACAGGAACCCTTCAGCGATTCATTTAGTGTCTAGAGTGCAATGTATGGTGGCGAATGTTTAAAAGAACACACTTTCCCGAATAGTCTGTTATAAGCTTCTTTGAACTTGACATTGTAAATTCTAATTACACTCTAAGTTCCTGTGGAATTAACTCAACGTGTATATATATTGTTACAAAAATTTCTGGTACATGGGAGTGAAATCAAGTCAAACACGGATGATAACGGCAATTGTCACTTTATTCGCAAATCTTTAGGACAACACAAAGGTAGTAGAGTTGGGATAATAACAGCACAAATAGGAAACGCAGCACTTGTACGAATTAGTTACACTGTTACAGGAAAAAACAATAAAATAATGACATTCATAATTCTATCAGCAACGTTAAATTCATCTGCTGACTAGTTCACGCGACAAATCTCCATAATATTACTTTGCACTCGAAAGGTGGACTTGAAAATTAGACTGACTCACTGGCTGAGGCTTTTGGTGTATTTATGCCTGTTCCGGCCAAATATGACGTCACACGGAAAATTCAGGAAAAATCAGTAACTTTTTTCCTAATCGAGTTTTCTCCTAGGTTCCAGCACTTTCTGAAATCTTCCATTTGTCGCCAAAATCCATAAATAGTCACCAAATCAGTTGCCAATGGGAAGGGGTTATCGATTAAACATACCTTGGCAGAATGCCACATCTCTATGTCTTCATAAGAAAGCCATTGCAAGAAAGCGTTATATATATATATATATATATATATATATATATATATATATATAATTTTAATGAATAGTATTCTTTCTTGGTAACACCATTTCTTAAGAATCTAGGATTTGAACCTTAGAATGTGATTTACTGTACCGCTAATGAGTGATCTCATGCAGTGAGGTAGAATTATTGATACTACATAGAGAATAATGTGCAGATGCCGACCAACCTTCAAGAAGACTTCTTGAGTAAAATTTTCGTATATATCACTTCATATTAACCTATGTAAATCATATTTGAAATTCAACGCAACTTTAATTTACTAGAGGTGAAAATCTTTAATATAAATGACTGTATGGATCTGTGTGTAGGTGGGTATGATTAGCGCGCACATTATGCATATTCGTTTCATTTAGAAGACTTCCTTTAAGGACTATGATATTAAGCATAAGCGTTTGAGGCCGCAAGAATCTCTCAAAGATGTTCTTCGAAATGGAAGGACTCAGCTGCCATTTAATTTTCCCTGTTTGTTTCTCCAGGGAAATTAAATTCAGGATGATACAGATCAAATGGCAACACATGTAGGGACCTTTAGGTATTTGACATGGAGAAAAAAAATCTGGTAGGGATATCCTGATTAGTAGGGTGGGAGAGAAATGCTGACCGAAGCATTTTCGGAAACCACGCAATTGCATAAATTAAAAGATTTAAAGGAATGGAATCACGAAATAACGATGAATGTATTATGTATTCCTACGGTATTTAAGATATAGGATGAATTAGGAAATTAATTAGATTCAAGGGGAATCATCACACATGCAAATGTATGCATGTGTGAACAAGAAATAGTCGCTGGGGGCCAGATCTGGAGAATACGGTGAATAAGGAAGCAATTCGAAGCCCACTTCATGGATTTTTGCCATCGTTTTCACTGACTTGTGACACGGTACATTGTCTTGGTGAAGCAGCACTTTCTTTTTCTTCAAATGCGGCCGTATTTCGGCAATTTCGTCCTTCAAACGGTCCAATAACGCTATGTAATAGTCGCTGTTGATGATCCTTCCTTTTTCAAGGTAGTCAATGAAAAATATTCCACGCGCATCCCAAAATACAGACGCCATAACCTTGCCAGCCGACTGTTGCGTTTTCCCACGCTTTGGAGCGGGTTCATCGTGTGCAGTCCACTCGGATGACTGTCGATTGGACTTCGGAGTGAAATGATGTTCGATCCATTGTCACATATCGACGCAAGAACTCGGGTTTATTACGCTTAATCATCTTCAAACACTACTCCGAATCATCAACTCGTCGTTGTTTTGGGTCAAAAGTGAGCTCGCGCGGGCCCCACTTTGCACAGAGCTTTCTCATACCCAAATATTCGTGAATGATATGATGTACACGTTCAGTTGATATCTTTAGAGTGTCTGCTATTTCATTCAATTTCAATTTACGGTCATTCAAAATCATTTTGTTGGTTTTTTTTAAAGTTTTCGTCGGTAACAACCTCTTTTGGGCGTCCACCGTCTTCGGTGCTCATTTCACCACGTCTAAACTTAGCATACCAATCCTTGATGGTTGATTTTCCTGGGGCAGTGTCCGGAAACTCGGCATCGAGCCAAGTTTTTGCTTCAACTGTATTTTTTCCCTTCAAAAAGCAATATTTTATCAACACGCGAAATTCTTTTTTACCCATTTTTTTACAATAACAAAAGTTGCTTCACTCAAAATGCTATAATTCACAAACTAATGATCCGACAGCTGTCAAATTTATACACACTTTGTTCTATAAATGTGTTTTTTTTTTTTTTTTTTGCTTTTTTGTTGATTTTGGATTTTAATTGTTCTCTTACTTTTATGTTTCTTAACGATAAATTCATTGCTTTATCTTATACATATATATATACTAAATATTTTATTCATTTAATACTATAACGGAACTTCCAGTCTATAATACCTCGATTTCTGCTAATAAGCTACAAATAAGATTCAAGTATTACTAAATATATTTCATTCATTTTTCCCCTAAATAATCTCTAAATAACATTAGACAAGAGTCACTGTGTTTAACCGAGCATCAGCCCCGAGATGTCGATCGCCCAGGGTGTCGCCGCGTTTCGCGGGTCAGAGTTTGAAAACAAAAACAAATTTCGGGCGCAAAATCGCGCATCTCGGGGCCTTCTTCATTGGGCATTCATGGCGAGCGGCCGGCGTTGCCCATGTTAATTGGACGCGTGGGATAGCGGACATGACAGGCGGTACGTGATAGTCATGTGGGATGCAACATCCGGGCGACAGTGGCTTACGTCCAGCAACTGGAGCGATTTATGTACACGTCCTGTGGGAAATTTAATAGTTTGTCCAAAAACTCTTTTCCGCGACTTCTTTCTTTACGAGTTCTGACAATTTAAGAGATTATAGTTTGAATTGCGACTATAATTCATAAGTAGCCATGTTGAATTTCCTGCCTTTCATGTTGCGCGTCGTCTTGATAACGGTTGGCAAGAAAAATTGAAAGAAAGTCGCTGTAAATCATAAACGTCACGCGCTTATCAAACGAATATGTATTAAATTTGGGTTTTGTAATATTTTCGAATTTTCTTTTTACTCGGCAACACCAAAAATCATCAAAAAAAAAATATGTAATGATTAAATAAACAGGCGTTCGTATGTAGTATTATACATTGTTATTTTACTATTTTGGTCTTAGCCACCCAAGAGGCTATTGTTTTAAGTAGAAAGTTTTGGAGAAATAGATCAGTTTTCAATTTTCTGTCGTTTGCTTCAATTTTGATTATATTTAACTTAAATATATTCAATTTAATCTTTTATCATTTGCTTTCATTTTAATTAAATGTAGCTGATATAATATTCAATTTAATAATGGATCGCTCGCTTCAACTTTATTATCGGAAAAGTTTACTATTGTCCATTTCTCGACATTTCATCGTTTACTGTAATTCTTATATTTAATTGTGCAGTTTAATAATAATTATTGGGGGGGGAAGCGCACCACGGGTGGTTAAATCTGTTCTTTGTCAAACTTTGCATAGAACTTTTCCTTATATTAATATATATTTTTATTCACGATATACAATTATAAGATCTTTATTTATTTAAACGTGTTCCATTTGGCTATTTCAACCCGATTCAAATCAGCAATTTCAGCTATTCACAACCAATATGCCTCATAACTATTTTCCAATAGCAGAGGGTGAAGTTGATCATTGAGCTGGAACCCTACTCCCCCCAATTCACACCACACTAATTCATTAACTTTGAACCCTGACAAATGTGCCGAGCACCAGTACTTCTACTTGACTGGTGTTTACTAGAATCAAGACTCGAACACGAGATTTCATGGAAACATCACCGGCCGCAAGCGAGGCAGGCAGTCACTCAGCTGCCGAAACTTACACTTTAGCTGCTGTGTTACTTGAAATGGAATAACACCTGTTTGCTAGTTTTCCTCTTCCAAGGCTTCCTTTGGCCCGTTTGAAAGATTAAGACCGTTCTAAAGCGGAAGCAGTTTATCTAGTAAAACAAATGTCCTTAATATCAATATATATGCTCCCTTGGTAACTCCACACAATTTAGTTTAATTCTTACACATATTCCTCTAGTTTAAAAATATATATACATATGATAAAAATAACTAATGCAGCATTTTTTGATAGGGCAGAGAACGAACACACGTTCATCATGAAATATTATTAATAAAAAAGGGTTTACAATTTAATTCATTGAAACAAACAGGAATTTTCTATTATAGAGGAACTTTGCATAAAAGATTTTTGTTTAAACATAGGGTCAATGCGAACATTGAGTGTTTTTATTAACGTCGCACTAGAAGCAACACGAGGGCTATTGGCGACGGACCTCGTAATTCTGAACCACAGTCAAGTGACGAGGACAACACCTGAGCTGGCACACACACCCTCCTAACATCCACACTACGTCAACGTGAGGACTTTGGACCCAGAACAGATTTAACGTGCGTCAGCCCCGGCTACACGGCGGGTATTTGGCGGCCAAGGATCGATCCCGCGACCGAACGAAAACTGCCGGCCGCTAGTCCACGACCTTGACCACTAAGCACCGCTGCCCAATACCACACAAATCTATGCGCCGTATTATATCCTTATTGGATTCGGAATCATTCAAGAGCAATTGATAAAAATTCCATTTTGAATACAGTATCGTTAAGTCTTAATTAACGTCGCACAAGAGGCTATTGATGTCGGTCAAATTACGAGAGCGACACTTAAGATTCCCTCCGTAAACTTGCACAGAACAGGCATGGAACGACGTGTAGGATCAATTCCAATCAACCTACAAAAGCTTTAATTACTCCATTGAAAAGATTTTAGTTGAAGCAGGAATTGAACTCGCAGCCTATATTAATACTCTAATTGGCGGTTCACTTACCCATGCGACTTCGTAACCATACACCTCGCCTTCAGCGTGTTAAAGAATTCCGCATTAGTTCACTTTACTCGTTCAAGCACAAAATGATGAAATACATCAAACTTTTAGAGGGGTAGCATGAAAATAGATGTAAACGTTGTAACGTTGTGGCGTTTGTCCGTCATTTCTCGGCTCTTGCGCCATACCTCAATTTAATATATCTATCGAAAACTTCTAAACTGTAAATGAAGACACACAAGAATAAGCGGGTTCTTTATTTATTTTCCCTGCAGAATACATACCTAAGGTCGCTCTCTCTAGAATCCTATCCGAACTCACAATGCTAATTCATGATATAAATAAGAAATCTATCTCTTACCATTCCATTCATTGTTAATTTTACAACTCTCTTCAACAGTAACTACGTAGCTTAAAACTGTTAGACGAACTCTCTTCAATCTACGAAACTAAAAGAACTGCAATCTCAATAACAATTCTCAAACTACAAGTCCTTATCTTCTATCTCCCTCCAATTTGCATTAATTGCATATCATTTGTAAAGAGGAGGGGGAATTATGGGCAAAAACTTAAGAGGTGATAGAAAACATCTAAACAAACAAAATGTTCCCCATGCATTGCATGGGCAGAGAGTAAGCGGAGAACCGCTATTCAGATTTCAGGAGACAAGGCAACGTACAGTAACCAGGAAAAGACCGTGTGACGGCTGCCCTCTCGTGCCATAGCTAAACTTAATGTTTAAACACTAAGACTCAATAAGTCAATCAAAGAGACACTAGAACAATAATTACGCAATTTATTAACTTCTTGTTAATATAACAACAATAATGAATGCTCTCCCGGGCAAGGGCTTTACTGCCTTAACTCGATCTACCAATAATAATCTAACTGACTCTTACCACTAAGCCTTCCTCGAGTGCAACTCAGACTCTGGAACAATTGTTGAACACTGGAATAACTAAATCCCTTGACTCACTCAACTTCTAGTCCAACCACTTGCTTCAACCTCTCTTTCCACCTCTTTCAACTCCTCCTTCAACCTCTCTATCACGACTCTCAGTCGGAGTTTATACATTTCCTAACTCTCCCGCTTCACTTCATTTCTACTTGCTTTACCAAAATCACATTTCATTTTTGGTTGGGCAAAGGTTGTTTAGCAAAAGCAATCAATCTTAATTAAAAGTCCCCAAGGTTAGTGAAGAGAAACCGCGAATAGCTTAATGTCGCAACCGTGCCTCCTGAAATATAAGTTAGAAATGACGATGTCTAAGAAAACTCACTCTTTATACTTTCCATTACAGCGCCTTCTAGCGGTTCACAGCTTGTTCGTTCTCCGCCTTGCATTATATGATGAAAATTGCTTGTTTAAATGTTTTCTATCACCCCATAACCTCCTCAATTCCAGCGTCGTCTGTAGGAGACACTAAACAACACTTTCGAAAAATCCCACACAGTTAAATAAAAGGCGTTATTGGTATCCAGAATTAATTAATAGTCTTGTTAATGGATGGGAGTTCTGAAAAAAATTACTTTTAATGAACATTTTGCATTCGTATCTTATTTATGGTAAAATGAAAAAGGTGTTTTCCGAGAGAAAGAAAATTATACGCTTGCACATCGCTAAGTGTTCATATTTCTTATTAGTTGTGTAATAAAAAAAATATTTAACACACTGTTGAATTTCTTAAACTTGCTTTTTATATGTAACATTATTAATTCCTTACTCAAATCTTCCCACTTCTGATTTAGAACGCAGTGTCGCCTGTAGGAGACATTGGGTCAATGGCTATCAAAATCACTCGATTTGAAACTATAATTATGGAATTTATTTCAGCTCGGAATGATATTCTTTAATTGCTAACTGAATTCATCAAATGTAAATATTTAAAGGATACAAGAAAGAACCTGTATCTGTCAGAAAATGAAATGAAACGTAATTAGTGATCACTGTAATTATGTATAATTTAAAAATTCCCATAATTCGAATGTATTGGGCAGAAAAACTATAAGTCCCGCAGAAGACATTTTTTGGAAATCACAGTTTTCAATAATAAACAACTCAAAATTGAGAAATTATTTAATATTATAAGATAAAGGGAGAGAGAAAAAACGAATGTGTGATAAATTGTGAAAATTAGGATTCTTCTGCAAACGATTCAGACAGGAATATTTTGTGATTCAAATTTTACATTATGCTCATTATGCTAATTATTATGAATTACTCATTAAATTAAGATTAAAGAAATATTTTAAATTAACATTATGATGTCACTTTTTCCCAGTGTCTCCTCCAGGAGACCCTTCATTTCTCAAAAATAAAAATTAAAATAATTTTTTTTATCATTTTTTTCTGTACATTTTCATGTATTTAGAACCGATTGATACAAATTATTCTAAACTTTATGGTTCGAAGTTGACCTTGGGTCTGAGGAGGTTAAATTTTTACCCATGAGTTTCGAAACACTCTGTATATAATTATCTCTAAATCACATCACTTCACTTCTTTCCTCATCTAATTTATCTCAGAATGATTCATTTGGGTAGGGAAGAAATTGTAACTTTATACAATTCAATTCGATAAAAGTCCTCGAGGTTAGGGAAGAGAATATAGCTAATAGCCAAACGTCACAACGTCTCGAACTTATTTTAATAGGGAAACGTTCTTTTGAATCTGGAAATGTAATCCCAGTCCGGCAATTCCAGTTGAGGCCAGGCAAAGAAGTTACGAAATATCTGATTGCGGTTGAACCGGTAAAGAAGAGGCAGAACGCGAACATGCAATCGAATCCTTGCATATGCCACTATGTCCCTGAGCCCTTTGTATGCGCATTAAAAGACAAGTAGGGTTAAGTAGACGTGTTTTGGAATGATTTCTGGTGTAGTAGTAAATTAAGTTTGGCAAGCAACACGAGTCCTACTTCCACCCTTCCTAAATCATGTTCGCCAAGCGTTCGACTCCCTTAAGTGCAGCAGGAAGTAGGTGCGTTTCGATATTAACCTACAGACTTATGAGTTACGAACTTTGGAATACATTAGAGCGATATCATAAATCTGGCCCGACTGGAAATGCTGTTTGGTCACCCACCTTCGGGCGCCTGCGCCATTCGTCATTTAAATGAACCATGTAAATCACTGGAAGGTCCCACTTGAAAGTAAAAGCGATTGTTCTTTTCTTCGTTAGAACGTTCCAGGGGAAAAACGCGTGCGCTTTCAGTAGTCTTTTTAAGTGTTGTTCGTTTTAAAAATTATTCTGTTGATCTCTTTATTCTCATTCAAGCTCAAACGGGAGAGAGTCGTATCAAATTGTCACTTAGGTGCGTCTGGATATTAAAGTGATAAAACATACGAAATTATATTTGGGTTTGATAAATATTATGTACTATAAATTATATGTATCCGTTATTGCTCAAAATTGAAGTTTTTTTAGAAAATTTTCATTGCGTAATTTAATTTTATGCATGAACTTTTTACTATCGATCGTACATTTTTTTAATTTCAGATCATTAAGGCTCCCGTCTACCGGCCATTTTGGTTTCGTGAACGTACTGTTAATTCTAGGGAATTTCTACTGCCGTCCTCAAATCTTTAGTATTTTATCTATTTGAATGCAAAAAAGTGCTACCGAAAAAGCAAAAAATAATGAAGGATTCTGTGGAATTACGATTTTCTCTGAATTTCACAAATATTTTTGCCCCTATTTTAAGGATTTGCTTGTGGATTTTCTGGTCTTAAAAGAATATTTTAGAAAACAGAGGAGAAAATGTTATTAATATTATTTTGCAGAAACCTTCATTATTTTTTGTTCTTTCGGTTTCACATTTTTGCATTCAAATAAATAAAATAGTATACATATAATGACGATAATATATATATATATATATATATATTACGTTCAAGAAATCAAATTGGCAGGTAGGCGGGAGCCTTAACCATAATTTAATACACTACAATAAAAAAATTTGCCTTGAATAAGAAGAATTTTTACTTTCCTTACACACACACATATTTAAAGTAAAATATTCAACTAAACTTTAATATCTTTAGTTTATAAAGTCACGAAATAAAATTTCAGTTTTGGCGAAGAGGTTTAGTATGGAACATGATTAACTTTCCATGGAAGGGAAATAAATTATTAAAGAAACATAAATTATAATGACAATTGGCTACAGTATAAAAATATTTGGCTCCTAAACCGTCCAAAATGGAAACCAAATTAAGATGAAATAGTGTGAAGGTCTCGAGACATGAATGGGAGCCTCTCATTTATCTTAAAAATAGTGATTAATTTTATACTACTTTCAGTCATTTATTGGATTCTTTGTCAAAAATAAATTAAAATATTACATCAACGGATAGATAAAAAAAAATTTCAGTTGTTTATGAGTAACTCTTTGATCCAATAAGAATTTTAAAGGAAATTTTCGTTTTTGTAAGACAATAAAAAAAATAAGATAGAAGCAAGCGTGAACAGGACAAACTCAAGCATTTTTCGTCATATATATATTTGATGGGAACCTTTTTTTAAAAAAATCTGTATTTAAAGAAGAATCCCTCATTATCTCTTCATTTCATACCACGTGAGTAACACACGATATGGAGAAATCCCTGGACATTCTTATCTATAAAATCGACTGCACAGTACAAGTTCTTTCTCTCCCGCACTGTTCTGATGAAACTGTGACAGCGGAGTTGCGTCTCTGTCTTATATTGTAATAATGTAAACTTATTGCCTCTTTTTCGCATCAAAATGAATAAACAGTATTTCTAGGATAAACAATACTCTCGTTCCAACTATGGATTTGGATGAATTTGAATATATATATAGTAAAAAAGAATTTCAATCTCCCCCATCTTCGTGCTAAGCGTTTTTCACTTTATCTAAGTATTTAGCTAGTGTGTATTGTAAAATTTTAATTATTATTAAGAAATAATTAACCTAGATAAAATTTATTCTGCCTATTAATTGATCCTTATGCACATAGTGTATTAAATTACAGCAATTCTTGTTGGTTTGTTTGCTTTCAGGAATCCGTAGATTGAAGTAGCCCGCAGTATAGAGTCAATCTACCAAGTTCTACAATGAATCGGAAGGTCAAGATACATTGAGAGTAATGTATAACTCTTGAAGGTGACTATGTAGAGAACACATACAAATGAACTCAATATTCTCGATTATTTTAGTGATAATCAAGACTGTACGATACCTCACGATATCAGCTTAACAACAAATCAACTTAGGGTATCCGTACACCTTTAAAACGTCATTTACGTCAAAATTTTCAATTATCTAATTTTAATGTCAGTTTAAAATTTAAACTTTTTTTCTTTCTAATAATGTTTGAATTTTGCATATACCTTATTTAGAATATAAGTTACAGGGTTTAAATTTTACTCGGTAGCTAATTTTTAATTGCATTAGAAAAGTTTATTTTCGATTTTTCTCAAAACGAGTTTTCTCGACATATTCACATATGGCAACGTAGATATCAGAAAAAGTTATGAACCAAATTAATTTGAATTTTCTCTAGTATCTTCCTTATATAGTTTTTAAGAACCCATACTACTTTCATGGTTGTAAAATGGATACGTTTTTAGTCACTAAGGTGTAAATCCTGTATTGTTTTAACTTTTTTTTTTTTTTATTTTTCATTGTTATTTGGCTCGAAACGCAATACAAATTGTAGTGATATGATTTTCATCATGAAAGTGGTACCAGCCCCAAAAAATGTTATGATGAATAAGATAAAATTTACAGCATAATAATATTTTTGTTTACTTTTGAGTTACGAGCGTTATTCTGATAATCATTTTGTGTACTATTTTCACCATATTTTCTACTCCATTTTTTTTTTAATTAAAAGCGGGTTATTAAATGTGTTTTTCATAGTTTTAGGTTATATTTCAGCAATAAAAAATATTTAGATAGCAAATATCGATGTATTTCAAAAAAATTTCTCCGAAGGTGAACAGTCATTTATAACATTATGTACGTAAGGGTTGATCAGTATGCAGAACAAATTTTATTCAGATATCTCGGTTATTTCTTGGTAATAATTAACGCCTTTTGAATACATTATTTGTTCTAGAATGTATATTTTCCTTAGCCGAAAAAGAACCAAAAGAATCATTAATAAAAAAAAAAATGGTCTACTGACAGAGTTACGCTATACATTATTCACGCCTTCCGAACTTGATTTTAAAAAGTAGCCCTTTATTATAACATAAAGTCATTTTATATGATTATCATTTAAAATATCAATAATGCCTTCCTCACAAAGCACCTTATTCACGACATCCACAGCTCATGTTTGCCTACTTCTTTTATTGCTAATTTGAAAGACCATTGGAAATGAACGTGTGTATCAGAGCCACTGCATCTAATCATCACAAAAGCAAGTAATTTGCTTTGATAAATTTTCTTACACTTCACAACTACCACTCGCCTCTATTGTGCCTAACTCCATTGATTATTATTCGTCAAAGGGAAGACATGAAACGCTATTATGATTATCCAAACACTTGTTCCATTCAAGGTTGTTCTCGTACTTCGCTCACTCGCCAAAGGTTGTAGAGCCTCGCAGTGTCTGGTAGGCGCCTGGCCTAAACACAGCTGTCACCGCAGACAATGCAGACGAAAGCCGAAATATTTTCTACACCGTGGGGTGGTGCGAGAAATCACCAGAGCTCTTCGGGCAGCGGTGATGCCTCAGAGTAATCAAGAATGACTGAACAATCATGATCGCCGTGAAAATAAAACGGAAAAAAAAATAATTAAGAGACGAGATATACGTATGTGTGTGTGTGCAGATGCCGTAACAAAAATAAAATTTGAATATAATTTGATCTCAAAAAGTAGCAAAGATGACATCTGACGTGTAATGAGATGGCAGAATTTTTTTTTTTTTTTTTTTGAAAAATCTTAGACCCGAATGAAAGAAAGAAATCCCGAGAAAACTGATTAGCGAACCGGGAATCAAAAAAATAATAATTCCTGCAGTTGAAAAATCAGTGATCCATCATAGTCTGGCCTTATGTCATTGGCAGCCGTGCCTCGAGGGGGTATCCTCGGCTAATTGCAAGCTCTGTACACCCCGTCTGTGTTCCACCTCGCCCCCCGTCGTGTTAAAACATTACCCACATTAAAAGATAGAAACTCAGAGGGTCATTGAAGGGGGACTTCAAAGGTCCCATTTTGATTTATAGAGCTGATTTGTCAAGGCTTCCTCAAAGGAAACCGCCAACTGTAATGAAGAGAGTTTGGATGTGGCAATAATGAAAAACCGCCCGGAGGGTTTATTATGGTTATACCAGAAGGGGGCGGGGGGTCAATAGATAGGAGGTGTCCAGCACGCCTCGTAACTCCCCTGATTCGAATCTATCGAACGTCATCGGGGAGGATTTGTTTTTAGTTTTTCGTAATTTGTGTTCTGTTTCTCTGTTTCACACCTGGGGGAAGTTGGAAAATCGTATTACTTCATTTCTGCCAATCGATTTTTTAAGGGGTGTTAATGTCGTGATAGGGGATATAATGAGGGGCGTGATGTTTCTGGATGTGGAACGGATGGTGTTTGGGTTAGGGGATGAATGGAGGGGTCGTGCCAATAGGTTTTTGGCAGACGATATTACGACGGAAGAACGGAATGGTTTTTTCCCCCTTACGAATATCCGTTCCACAATCGATGATTGAAAAAGCTCAATAATATATGCCTAAAAATATCTTATTTTTTTCGTCTTCTTTCAGTGAACTCGTAAACATTTTAGGAACTTATTTCTAGTAAGTTTATCCAGGACTTGTTTGGAACGAATATTGATACATAAAAAAAAATGTTATCAAAATAACAAGTTCATCAACCCTGAAACATTTTATTTGCCTTTAAGGTTTAAAACATTTTTAACCAACGTTAGAAAACCAAATATCGGCTGAAGTTTTTTTCACTTGTCAGTAATGCTTCCTAATGTGTACCTAAATGATATAATAAAAAATATTCCTTACTAAACGTTTACGATGATCAAACAATTTCATTTATTTATATCTAGATGGAAAAATTTATATTTATGGAACTTTAATATTGAACAAGTGAAAACACAAAAGAAGGATTTTCTAAATTAGTTTCTTTAAGAATATAAATATTCAGGTTAATATTAATATAATTTAATTGATTCAAAACTATACATTTAACTGTCCTAGCTCCCACACCAATAAAAAAAAGTACTCTTATTGACGCTTTTTCAATATCTTCAACCCAATATCACTTCTTTATACTGCAAAAAATTGTATGTCACACTTACATCATGAGTTTATGGGGGTTTTTTTATTAAAAATAAGGACTTTATAAAAATACACTTCAAAAAATAAGGATTCTTTTGGTTGTATAATTACATCAAAATGACTAATGTCGTTTTTGATATTGAGGTTTCTTCAGTAATAATTATAGCAATTTGAACGATAGAGGGCGCTTGAATTAAACGCATTTAACTCCCACACCGAGAGTACTGAAGTTTAGGCATAGTTAAAGTAATAAATTTTACATTTCATTATAGTTTATACTTAAGATATTCTTAAAAATGTTAAGTTATTAGTTGCTTGAAGTTTTTAAAATTCTAAAGTGTATATTTAATAGAACCGAAGGTCATAAACCCCTTGATCCGCTCGGTGGTAATGACGTCATTCCCTTCATCCCTCCTCTTATCCCGTTTGGATGGATACCCTATAACAGGGGTAGACAGACTTTTTGCAGCAAGAGCCATAGTTACTTGCTTGAAAATCTTAGAAACAGAATCTAAAGTTCTTGGTAGGAAAAAAAATTCAGAATCATAATGTATTTATTTTGGTGGTTCTTACATATTTATAAATAAAAATTATTTACTCTTCGCTATTAGAAGGCAAATGAATTTGTAGTATAGAAATTATTTTTTTATAATAAGGTACATAATGAGAAATTATTATTAATTCTTTTAGATGCTGGTTGGTCAACTCTGAACACAACTTCGATTTAATAAATTTCATCGTAGAATACAATGCTTCAACATCATATGTCGATCCAAAAAACAGCCAGTAAACTGTAAGTTGTATTTTTTAAATTTTGCACTTAATTTTGTACTTAATTTCCAAAATTCTTGAATCGATTTTGCCAATTTATAGAACATTTTCAGACCTTGATCTTCTTGTATCTCTATATATTCTAATTCTCCTGTTGTCACTTCAGGAAGTAAACATTTATCCGTTGTAAAACCAACTGTTAATCACGTCGATTTCAAACGGATTTAATAAAAATGTAATTTCTGGATTTAATGCTTCAAATCAATCGTGAAAATCGTTTAGCAGTTTTTTATTTTTTAATTTCGTTTTATAGATAATGATGACACTGCAGGAGAAATATCAGGTTTTTTTATAAGAGTGGAAAGTGACTGAATGTCTGTTCTATTACATACTTTTGGAATAATGGCGGTGTTCTTTTAAAACTAAAAATGTTCTAACTTAATTCTGAAAGATTCTTGTCCATACCTTGCAACGATAAATTGAATATTTTTAAATTTCCAGTGTATCGGTGAAAAACATTAAGTCATGTATCCAGTCTTTTAGTTGCCGATATGATTGCTTTTTTAAAAAGTTTTTATGTATTTCACTTGGAGTGTGCGTGTGTGTCATCAAATTATCGATCCTTAATTTAACCAACTTACCATCAAGCTAGAACTCTGAAACCTTGGGAATCGTTCTTACTCGCATAACAATGCAATATTTAAACATTCTAGATAAGTTTTATTTAATATTTTCTTTAATAATGCAATTTAGCCCAACTACTTGGCGCGATTTCAAAAATTGGCATCAAACTTGGCAATTTTTTGTTTTGGCTGAACGTTAAGTCCGTAAAACGGATCTATAAAAGCAATAATAGATTCCAACAAAACTACAGATTTGTTTAATACATCGTACGTTGATAACCACCTCCTCATGCAGCATAACGATAAATCATTTATTTAAATGAAATAGAGTTGGTCCAGGAATTTCTGAAACAAACGATGTTTTTTTTTTGCGTTGATTCGAATAAAATTTACAATTTTAACGACAAGTGTAAACACGTGCTCAAAATTAAAGTTTATGGCAGTGAGATATGTTCCTGATGCACAATACAATAGATTGAAAAAAAATTTAACGATAATTTGCCCTGCTGGTTGAAATTAGTTCCGTTTTGGAGAAGACGAGATATGGGAACGGAGAATGATCCAAAAGAATTAATCATAAGATATTGTTAATTAAAAATGATTTGCAACAAATTTAAAATTAGTGTTTTGTTGCGAATGGAATTTAATAAATTAGTGATTTGCACCAAAACATTTGGACTTTTGACTGTGTAGTTTTCTCATACGTTACAGAACAAAAGGATTGAACATATATCGAATCGAAATAAACCGATTTTTTTTTTTTCCGGTTCAGCTCCGATTTTCATTCCGACCGAAATAACGGTTTTCTTTACCATTCAGTTTGAAGCACTGATTTAAATACACTAATGATTGGGATCTCTTTTCGGCCTTTGCGAGGTCTGACCAAGGGTATTAGTATTAGAGCAACTGTATTTTTACGAAGGGTGAGCGGGGTGGAACTGATGAATACCGTACTGTACGAATCATTTCCTTAGTTTAGTTTTTTTTTATGTTAACGTCGCACAAGAAGCAACACGAGGGCGATTGACGATGGACCTGGTAATTTTGAACTCCGGTCAAGTGACGAGGACGACACATGAGCTGGCACCCCCCCTCTCCTAACTTCCCCACCACGCCACGCCAACGGAAGGACTTTGGGCTCCAACAGATTTAATGTGCATTAGCCCCGGCTATACGGCTGGTCTTTTGTAACCAAGGATCGAATCTACGACTGAACGAAAATCGCCGGTCACGAATACGAAACCATGACCACTAGGCTACCGCGGCCACCACAAATAATTTCCTATGGATGCCTGTATTTATACTCTTCACGTATTTGTATGTTTCACCGTTGCTCTATAAAGCACCCAAGCTATCCTACTTACCTTTGTTTTTTATATTTTTTACTGGAATATTTTTTTACGAACGGATAAGTTAATTGTGTTTATGCATAAGATAAACTTAAAGTTTTTACTCAAATTAAATTAGATGGAATGAATATAATTTGAATATATTTATTAGAATCTCTTACATTTTCACACAAAGATCTTTAGATGAAGAGTACTATTTTCCTACAGTATAAATGCATTAAATGAAACTTATTTATATTATTTAATTATACGAACTAATGTAATCCAAATAAATTAGTAGCAATTGTTTTGATTTTTTTCGCGCAAGGCTGTTGAATTCGAAATTAATATTTAATGTGCTTTTTTTTTATTTAACTCAAGTATTATATTTTGAATAAATTAATTAGAAGCAAATTTTAATCGTAAATTTCTATTCTGTTTTAGATACGTTTTTGTTCATGTCTACATCTGCTTTGTTAAATGCTCTGGTATGTTAAACTGCATATATTTTTTTATCGAAAGATTACTAAGAACTTGCGATGAGAATTCTACGCATTTTACTGAAATTCATCGTAAGTTATGAATAAAAACAAATTTTATAAGTTCCAAGAAAAAGTTATTTTCCTTATTTAACTATAAGTACATTTGTCTTTTACATTTTTCATTTGAGTATAAGTAAATTTGTCGAGGTTTCTATGCAATTAAAGGTTTCCTTGTTCTCATCCAGAGGGCGCATGTACTGTATTTTCATTTAAAAAAAGGTCTCCTTCTAGGCCTATAATTTGCCCTTGTTTAAACGTTTCCAAACAAAAGGGTTGGTCAGAGGTACGCTACAAAATAGAAGTTCCCTCTCAAAGCGAAACCAGACCAATCTTGATCGTGTTGAGGAAATTATTGTTGAAAAACTAGGATCATCGACTGGACGCTACTCACGAAAATTTGAAATCGTGAGAACTGATTTCAAGTTCTCTAGATCACAAAATACGTCAAGACATTCAATAGATACGAGGGTGGTTTAAAAAGTTCTTGTATTTGAAAACAGATTGCATCATTAGATGTTGTTACTACTGGGTACTGTCATCTGTTAAGCGGAGCCAAAACAAATTTGACATTGATTCGTAAGTTAGTTTTGATTCGGTAGTCATTTGCTACCCAATCGAAATTTGATTGCTGCCGCGTCGAGTTGCCACCATCGATGAGACCTGTATTCTTCGTTATACACCGGAAACAAAGCAATAACCAAAACGTTGGATTGTTTCAAGGGAATTTTTTCCAAAGAAGGCGAGGATGATCTCATCGGCAGAAAAGATATGATGAAGAATTAACTATGTGCGAAAAGTGTCATGATTCTGAATGTGATTACCTGAGACTAAGACAGCTGTCTAGTGAGTCACGATGCTTACTAAAAACAAGCCATTTTCGATGCTAAGAGAGCCATATCTCGGACTTTTTAAAAATGTACTGAACATCTCTCATGCATCAAGAAATTTCAGAGATACAAAGAGGGATATTGCAAGTTATCGTGAATAATGGGATGGAAACAGCGCTTATTTGCGAAGTGGACACCAGCGTTCGTCAAAGAATAACTAGTGCAAAAAATTTCCCCAAAATCTATGATATCAAATACATAAAAACTACACTCTATTACAAAACATTAATAATTGTATTCGTTTAAAACTATTAAGTGACTTTCGCTCACTGAGTATAATAAAATGATAAATTATAAATCGCATATCCAGAAACAACCAGTTTTAACTCAGCATCAAAGTTTCAACCATTTTCAATTGAAATATACACTGAATATTTTGCAGTTGGTTAGTTTATATCAACTTCCTCCAAAGACATGAGACATATAGGAAACTAAACTCGCGATATGGAGTTACCCTCTACAGTAGGGCCGCGGTAGCCTAGTGGTCAAGGTCGCGGCTGGCGGTTTTCGTTCAGTCGCGGGTTCGATCCTTGGCCGCCAAAGACCCGCCGTGTAGCCGGGGCTGATGCACGTTAAATCTGTTCGGGGCCCAAAGTCCTCCCGTTGGCGTGGCGTGGAAGTTAGGAGAGGGAGGTGCCAGCTCAGGTGTTCTCCTCGTCACTTGACCGAGGCTCAAAATTACGAGGTCCGTCGCCAATAGTCCTCGTGATGCTTCTAGTGCGACGTTAATAAAAATTTAAAAAAAACTACCCTCTACAGCTCCTAATTCCTATCTGGGTACAAACTAATGACAGTTCTCCTTTAAAACACAATTTTTAGCCAAGATATCGATTTTTTTTATTTCTAGAACCGTGTTAAAATTCAATATTTTATCTTTGAAGATCTGTTTGATATTTGTTTCTATTTTACTTAGAAGCTGAGTTTTACACCCGTTTTATCATTATTTGATCATGAATTTCTTTGACCGAAATGGCTCTAAAAATGGTATTATTTTAGTACTGCAAAACACAAGAACTCAGAATGTTGCGCTTTATTGAACCTGAAATTCTATTTATATATTTTTCAAATAATTATACATAGAATAGACTATTCTGGAGATTTTATACTGTATAGAAGTTTTCTTATATTGCAATAAAGGGAAAATCACAATGACTTTTAAAAGAAATGTCAGTGTTCAAAATTCGAACTACCATAGCTTCCAACTTTAAGGCTATATTTTCAAATAAATAGTCCATTCCCTAGATAAAGTTACATTCTGTATTACTCAATTTACAAAATGGGAATATTTTTTTTTTTTTTTGAGGTACCATATTTTGTTGAAAATTAAAGGTTTGCTTATATTTGAAAAAAATTCCATTTTGGCTGTAAAACTATACACTAACAAAACTTTTCGTGTATGTATTTATAAATTTGAAGCCCCATAAGGTTATAAAATATGTGTTCGTAAGCAAAATTTGTGTTAATTCAAAAATTATCTTCAAAGGTGTACTATTACTTTAAGGACGTTTTAGTTGCAAGAGTCAATGTTGGTATATTGGACTTGAAATATTATAAATCCAGACATAATCTTTCTTGACAAAGCAAGATCAGAAGGGTAAAAATTCGAAAATCACTATTTTGGAGTTCTGTATTTAAGGAGTACATCATAGTCATAACTAGAATGTAAATTAGGGAAATGAATTAAAAGTTGGCAGTACATCACAAAGAAAAAGCGCTAGAAAAACTGGAACGGGATGTAATGCATGTGATTCTCTCTATACTCGAGAGTTTTGCAAAATCAGAAAATAATATTAATACTGATTTTTATTTATTTCTAAATGTAAGTCAAAGAGAGTTTTGTTCCATTCTTCACCATTAGGCAAATAAAGCCTTAATAAATATCCTGGGTACCAGACGGAAACAAATCTGTGACTAAGAACAAAAACACCGACTAAATGAAATACATCGACAAAAAAAAAAAATTGGAGGATGCGCAGAAAGACATAGCGAGAGGAGTGGACCAGAATAAAAGATTCTCTTTCCATCGAACAATCCCTCCCTCCCCAGACGCCGCATTCTTCGAACAAGAAATGCATCAGGTCCATCAGGTGCTTTTTCCGGAATTGCTGCACAAAGGGACGCTAAAGCAAAGTGCGACATCGTTTTCTTCTCACGTACCAAGCCAGGGGACGAGCTCCACTTAAAAATGCCGCCAGCCATATTGTTCTCTCGGAAATTTTCCTTCTTGGCGAGTGGCAACGACCAAACGATCTACAATCGGGCCCTCCTTGTTTTTGGAACACCAGCAAATTTTCCCGCCTAATCAGTTTACCATCCTGGTTGAAAGGAAGGCAAGAAATCAAATTCATTTGTAGCTATTGAGAGAGTCAATTCAATTTGGAGGGGGTGTTAAGAGCGTGGCGAGGAGGGGCTTTTTATTATTGCTATTATGTTCCCCCCTTTTGGGTCTCGGAGGACACTATATACCTCGGGAACTGTTTTAACCCCGTAAATAGCTCCTCTGAAAGTGTTCTCTCGTGGACCTCACTCTAAGCAAATTCCCGGTGACAGTTAGGATTGTTGGGAAGTCACCCCCGCGACGCGTTGGCCAAACCCTTCAGGGTTGTTGCTGACAAGAACGTTTAAGTCCCAGCACGAGCCTCAAAGGCAATGCTTTCGTCGCCAAGTCGCAAAACAAAAGAAAATTTATGTTTTCATGACTGGGCCTGAATTCTAAAATCACTTCAATAATGGTTTTTGTTTATTAAATTGATGGATTTCTTTAAGACAATTTTTCAAAAGGATATTCAAATCATTTAAATGTACTATTATGAAATAATTATTTCGTAGTAATGGTAATGTGTCTAGCAGCATTAACTCCTGCCTCAGGAAATGAATTCCTTAGCAAGTCCAGGCCTCGGTATCCCAATAGTTATGGTCGTGGATTTGCGGCTGGTTGTTTTCGTCGAATTGTGGGTTCAAGCCTTGATGCCACTAAAGACCCGCCGTGTTTCCGGATCTGATAAACGTTAAATCTGTCGAGGTCCAAAGTCCTCCCTTTTGCGCAATCTGGAAGTTTGGCAAAGGAGTTGATAGTTATGTGTCGTCCTCGTCACTTGGCCGAGGTTCAAAATAATGAGCTACGTCACCAGTAGTTCTCGTGTGGCTTCTAGTGCAACGTTAGTGGATCCAGATTTTCTTTTTTTTTTTTTTTTGTATAATTCTTCTGAATTTCATAGCTAAAAATGAGGAAATAATCAGCAAAAGAACTCATGAAACTCAAATTCGCTTTAATTTATTAATCTTTCCTTTCCGTGGAATATAATAAAAGAAACCACTAGCTACTTTCAAACATTTTTTTTTTAATTTATGGTTATTAAGATATGATAAGAAAAGATTTAAGCACTAAATAATTATTAAAATCTATTGTAGATATATAAGAACTTTTTTTCACCTAATATTGATCAGTATCTGAAAAGTCAATTTTGCCGTTAGAAATAATACACGTTTTGTAAAATGGTTTAACACGTTTTAACACGTAAATAAACACGTTTTAAAAATTTAATTTGATTTTCATGTGATTGGGTTTTTGTGAAAAAACTATCACTGTCATGATATTTATCTTTGTGTTTTTCAACGGTTTCGATTAAATCAAGACGGCTGTTGCCTAGTAGTTATGGTCACGAGTTTTGCTACCGACAATATATCCAAGCCACGCCCCCCCCGTGGGGGGCGGATGTGGTATGATAAATGTCCTCAGAACTCTCGAGTGGTGGGACGTGGATTGATTGTTTTATTATTGTCGCATTTAGAGATATCTCAACATGTCTTTGAAAACATCTAAAATTTCAATAATAGCTGCAAGTAATCTAAACA
The DNA here is from genome assembly GCA_019974015.1 of Nephila pilipes. Lineage (NCBI taxonomy): Eukaryota > Metazoa > Arthropoda > Arachnida > Araneae > Nephilidae > Nephila > Nephila pilipes. The sequence goes on along the minus strand of BMAW01110613.1, from coordinate 7,471 downwards.
AAGTATTCCAAATTATAACCCTGATCTCAATAATAAAAGACCACGGAATATTATTCTTCCGAATCACTGGCTTGATAGGCTGCTACCTCATTGGCTGGGAGCATAAGTTAGAACACGCCCTCTTCTGCCTAGGCGCCAATAGAGAGCTACTACACTTAACGTAATTTACTCTGATTAAACTAAATGTACATATACATATCTTTCAATTAAGTTTTTTCCTTTCAAAATGTAATATCAAAATTTTCTTCATTAATATCCTAAAATATGCAGATCTGGGCAAGGTTTGCCGAAGCAACGTTCAAAAACCTATCAGATTCAAAGATAAAAACTTCAAAACTTATGTGCTCCTGGAAATCTATCAACTGTATATTTAGAAGCAACATGGCGGCTATTGGCGGCAGAACATCATAATTTTGGAACCAGGGTCAAGTGTTGAGGATGACACATCAATTGCCTCTTCCGCTCTTCTAAATTCCACACCCTTCTAACGGGAAAACTTTTGAGTTTTGGCAGATTTAATGTACTTGGCTACATGACGGGTTTTTCTGTGGTAGTGTGGTGTAAAAGATATGAAAATATTAGTTTTGTGGTGTAGGCCCTCGTCTCTTGAATTCGACTAAAATTAAAAGGTCGGCTGGGAAAAACAAATAAATTGATCGAATTTTAAGATCAAATGTGCATTCGTAAATCATTCTATTGCATAAAATTAGTTACATAGAAAGATGGAGCATTCTACAAAAAATCACATAGAATCATACATACCATGGTACGACAAAAAAAAATACAGCAAAATTTTCCAAGACAGATGCTGTTGTTAGCAGCAAGAAAATTAGTCAGGCATGGAGTCCTATAAAGAAATATCAAATTATTACTATTCATTGAAATACAAGACGTTTAACGTTCGACTATTTGCTATGCTCTCTTCACTAACCTCGGGAACTTTTTGGTAATTTGAATTGAATAAAGTTACAATTCCATTCCAACCCAAATGAAACGTGGTTAGGTAGATGAAGTTAAGAAGTGCAACAAATTGAATTAAGGTCAGTGATATATTAGAGAAATAGAATTGAAAAGAAAGAGAAGAGAGACATATGATAACAACAAGCTGATATATGTTTGTAAAATGGAGGGAATTGTTATAATTAATCGTTTGGATTGAAGTTAGTTGGATGAGATTCCTGATTAGAATAGGAATCGAATCTATTATAATCAAAAATTGTTTGAATCGGAATGAGTCATTTGGTTCGCTAGACACTTTATCATTTGAACATAAACTAGAATTTACTGAGTTAAAAGGAATTCGAGTGAGAGCGGTCTTGCATATTCTTTGATGAACTATAAAGTGTATTTTCGTTGTCTTACTTATATTCAATTGGAGTTTCAAACTTTTTGCCTATTTAATTAAACTGCAGTGGATCTCTTTAACAACACCAGAAGTTGAAACATTTTAATAATTATCCCGACGGGGAAGTCTTTTTTAGACTGGTTGGTAAGAGCGTTACAAAAGAACGACTGATCAACAATTCTCCAGATCGAGTAGTCAATGGTTCGAAACGCTGCCGGCAACCAAGGTTAACTGTCTTCTTCCTTCACGGAGTCGAAAACTATATATAACGCCGCAGTGATGTACACAAGAGGGCAGCACGGTGTAGAACGACTGTTTGCATATATCCCAGACGCAAAACGTCTCTGTGCGTCTAAGACAATCGAATATAAGAATCGCAACTAGCGATATATCGGCTGCGATAAAATCCGTCATTCAACTACAAACAGCCAATGATGCCAAATGGAAACGGTCCAATTAAAACTCAATACAAAAGAGAGACATATTGCTGTAATGTCTCGAAAAGCTACCTTCTACAAAATATCATTTAGAATGTTTATCTTCGTATCATCACGATGATACTGGAGGGGGATTGCGGCGTCTTTATTCAACAGTCACACCTGAAGTTAAAATGTCTCAATAGCAAGCCCGACGGCCTAGTTGGTAAGTACGCAAAAAAAGCGACCGGTCAATTTTTCTACAGGCTCGAAAGGCAAACAAGGTTCAACTGCTCTCACCATCCAAGGGGTCGAAAATCATAATAACCCTAAGAGACTTTAAGATAGCTGTGGATTCAACTAATGAAGGACCGCCGTTGCAGATGTGGTAATAAAATTCAGTTCAAAATTAATCTTTCCAAGACGACCAAAATCATTTATTTAGTAGCAAATAACATTTTCGATGAACTATTTGTTTTGGGAAAATAAATACAGACACATGTTTCTCATTTCGGTTATTAACACCTTCGCATCGGAATATTTTTCCTAAAATTTTCATATAAAATGTAATATTTTAGTGAAGAAAGATATCTCAATATATATGTATTGAAACTGCGATAATTATGCTCGTAATTCATATATTTTATTGAATTTTTCAGGGGTTGTACGTAAGAAGTATTTTAATGTAACTGAAGTAGAGCTTGCTTCCTCTTTATAATGGCATTTCAAAGAATCAACATACATATCGTGTTTTGTTCTTAACCACATGTGTCTTTCGGAAAGTTTATAGTTAGTTATTCGTTTTTCCTGATATCTATTCGTTTCGTGACATAGACACAAGAAGTCATCATACAAAGGTAGCTAACTCAGAGATATTAATGATATTTTCATGCAATTCTTAAATTAACGCCACATCTGGATTGCCTTCAAATGGTTCTACCCGTAGGGGTGTATTAATATCATTTCGCACATCACAAATATTTTCTGGTTCACTGTCAGTATTTTCAACCTCTTCTTGATTAACAATTACTATCACTTTTCTTCTCCTCTTATTTAGAAATACCATAACTATCTCTTTCATACAAAGTTAGGTTTGCGCCTTTTTTTTTACAACGTTTTTCTGAATTTCATTTGGTGTGTGTGTGTGTGAGTGAGTGTGTGTGAGTGTGTGTGTCATCAAATTTTCGATCGTTAATTTAACCAACTTCCCATCAAGCTAGAGCTTTGAAATTTTGGGAATCGTTCGTACTCGCCTAACAGTGCAATATTTAGACGTTTGCGATAAGTATTAACTAATATTTTAATAATTTTAATAAGTCAAAATATTCTTTCCTCTCGGCGCTTTTAGGATTGAGGAAAAAATTTCTTTCCCCCTCTGGGAACACCGGGCACTCTCCACGCAGCATGAAGTATCGTAAACCTTTTGTACTCACAAAGGGGAGATACTATCTCCCCTTTACTATCTCCGAGATAGTAAGGGTTGCTGACTTTTTGTCAGTAATCATTCGCAAGAAAGAAAGTTTCCAATATTTGGCGGCGTGTCATATCACAATAATTTTTTTCTGAATTCTGGTTCCCATTTTTTTTTAATAGAATGACTTACAAACTTTCAAATGCATGTTTTGATTTTATGAGTATTATGAATTTTTTAATACGCTCACAAATGTCTCTTTTTAAGTGAATTTTAAAGTTAAAAATAACTAACAGTTTTAACTAATATTTAAATAATTTTTTAATAAACTTTACCACCATATAAAAACGTTGTTTTTAAAAACGTTGGTTTTTATATCGAATTTTTTATAGGTACAACATCACTATCATCATCATAATCATTTGGTAAGTCTGATAATTCGTCATAAATTTCGTTTTCAAATTCGTCCATCAAAGTAAGAAACAAAATGCGAATTCAACTTCGTCGACATAGCCTAGTGGTCATTGTCGCGGAATGGAGGCCGAACGGTTTTCGTCGAGTCGCGGGCCTGATGCCCTGAAAACTCGCCATGTGGTGAAGCTAATGCACGTTAAATCTGTCGAGGCTGAAAGTCCTTCAGTTGGCTTGGTGTGGAAGTTTGTAGAGGGAGGTGCCAGCTCAGCTGCCGTCCTCGTTACTTGACCGAGGCTCAACAAATAGTCATCGTGTTTATTCTAAATGTGACCTTAATAGAACCAATCAATCAATCAACAAATTAAATTTACGTGTTGACTACTGCTATGTAATTAACTGATTGCAAAGCACTCATACATTATGGGGGAACTTAAAAATATACTCCTGCAATTATATAGCCCTGTTATTTAAGAATTTATCAAGAACACACCCGCAAACTTCTCGCAAAACGAGAATTCTCATTTACCGATGACAACTTTTTTTTTTTGAGCGAAAATTCTTGTTTCCCTATGTGTTATTTCAGCAGCCGTCTTTCCGTTTCATTTCTTTATAGAAATGATTAATAATTAAAATCAATTTCCATCCTTCTTTTCTTCGCGAATATGTTTAACCCTATGAGACGCCCATCCACTGTTGGAAATAAATTATTTGGATACCGCCAGTAGGCACCTTGTCTCGTGTGAGTGAGATAGCACGGGTTCATGGGTAATATTTCAGAGTACATTTGGATTTTGACCGTGTAAGACGGGTTATTTCGTGTTGTGATGTAATTTCTCCTGACCACAAAAGCGAGTTAAGCTAAAATATGGGCTATTTGGAAGCCTCGTATAATTTGTAAGTAGTATAATTATTTGTTTATGTGTGATTGGCGCGTAGAAACTGTAAATAAATGTGTTTAAAAATAATTGCTCTTTCTATTTTGCTCGGTGGATTATTGTTCTCGAATATCCACCAGACGTATTGAACCTGCGGACGCAATGTTAATCCTATGGAATTCTTCCTTTACCTTATTGCCAAATCTAGTTAACTTACTTAAAATCCTTAATAGGCAAAGCTGTTGGAGGATGAAATATTGATAGTATGAAAATTGAATTGGTTCGTGGTACTTTTTGGAGAAAAAGTACTTTTAAATGCAGATGAGTACTGCTGCCAAAGACGGATACTTGAGAATGCCAATCCATTGTTATAATTGCTGATTTATAATAACTCCAGTGAAATTATTCAAGACTTCTTAGAGCGCGTCCGTAACGTAGTTCCCCTCAACTGACCTTATGGGCATTTCTATGACGTTGTTTTGCTGGATAAATTAAAGCACAGTGAATATAAGTGAATGGTGGAAGAAGAGTTGCAGAGAGATATAGGAAAGTTTTGATACTGCGGCTGTCTTCCAAGAACAACGCCAGAAGTTAAAATGCCTGAATAACTAGTCTGAGAGACGTCTCTTTTAGACAAGTCAATAAAAAGCGACCGGTTATCTTTTCATCGGTTCCAATGGACCAGGTTTCGAAACGCTGTTGGCATACCAAAATCAACTACTCTCGCCCCATCTACCGAGTCTAAAAACTTCTATCGCCTGAATAGAGTCCGTCTATCGCTGAATAGACTACTTCTATCGCCTGAATATAACGTCACTTTGAAAAGTGGTGACCCGGGAATTGAACACGAGATAGCAGTATAGTCTAAAACTACTAGCTGCAATTTTATTTCTCATTAGAACACCTTGCAGTGACTCCCTTCTACAACAGCACCAGAAGTTAAAAGGCCTTACTATCTAGCCCGAATAGGACGTTCTCTTTAGACCAGTTGGTTAAGGCATGGCAAAAAGCGACCGATCATCTTTCCTTCGGACTCACTGGACCAGTGTTCGAAGCCCAACATGCACTTTAGGTCACCTACAACTCTTCTCCCCCCCTCCGCGGGGTAAAATAACATCCCGATGCCTCGGAGAAATCGTCTAGTGCCGGAGTGGTGACCCAGGACTTGAACACTAGATGGCAGCACAGCCTATACCTACTGATTGCATAGGCCCCCGACGTAAAAACATCTGCCTCTGTGTGTCTAACTAAGATAACCACTCATAAATCACAACTAGTGGTATTCTATCTCTGGCGCATGTGTCGATGAGACCTGCCACTCAATACGAAACAGCTGATGATGTCCATTGGGAATTATTCCAAGCACATTTAAGTCGCCTCTTACGACATGTATGAACTACATTGGGACTAATTTTTCACCACACAAGGGATTGCTAACTTATTGGATCCCTAGTAAGTGACGCTGTGACCAGTCTTAGATTATAGCGTATGGTCACTTCACTACAAGTAGACATTTCTTTCACAACTTAAGCTTTTTTTTTTGTTCGAAAATAATTTTTTTGCATGAGGATATACTTATAAGCGACCCCTTCCTTCACAACTTATCTTTAGATGATTCAAGTCTGGAATGCAATGCTCGACTGGGACTCCTACAACAATTTCGAGGCAATGATCCCCCGACTACCATGATCAAAATGACAAGGATTTTATGTGAGCTCACTCTCCGAGCTTCCGCACCTCGCCACGTTACGACCAAGGTTCAGCAGCCCGTCTTAATTATTCCACATGTCTTCAGAGGAACCAAAACTCGAACTGAAACCTTACCTGAGACTCGCCACCAGATTTCCCCGACACCATATTGTTGCTCAAATTATTTTAGTTGGCGTTGAAGTGTTTAGTATCGTCTTAATAACTGCATCAGTAATACAAGTGTTTGCAGAATTATAACGATTTTTGTGAGAACTGGAAAATTATGTATAAGTTATCTGATATAAGTATGCATGTAATAATTGTTGTTATATAATTATGTTTTCAATTTTAATATATGTATGCATATCATAGCAGAAAATCTGTAGTTATCGAGTATGTACTTTACCTATCTAATTCTTATTACAGTTTAGTCAATTCGTGGCCATATTCAACTTGGATATCATCCTTTTTAGACTATAATAATAGTTGTTAAATAGTACATTCAATGTCCATCCTTCACACCAACACACAAATCCATACAAGCTGTTATAATTAAGATGTTCAGTACTAATAAATAAAAGATTCACTGAATTTTATATATTTTTTATCATGGTTAAAATAAAATGGTACATACAAATAGTTTACTCCAGAAGGACATGTTGCTATGAAGGCTGGCCAACATCTTCACTACATTCTACGCATCAGCCAATAACGTTACAGAAAAAAACATTATAAGATCCTTGCTCAAGGCATTAGGCGGGAAAAAGTCGGTTACAAAAACCATTCAGGTAATATTAGATTCCAACTTTTTTTAAAAAAAAATTACATAAGTGTTAAAATATTTATTATTTTTATTCAGAAAAGCGTGATACCTGAAAAGAAGGAGAATTAAAGTTTTCAAGAAAAAATAGTGTTAAAAATTAATTCATTAATCATTTATTATAGCATTAAGTAAGAATGGGAAGTAAAAAATCTATGCTTACTAATTAATTGCATCATTTCTCAGTTATGTTTTGATAAGCATAGGGAATCATTTTTAAAAAAATCTGGGACCCAATTACTTATTTAATTTATTTTAGTCTCCTACTTTTCATTAAATCTCACCAATTAAATCTCTTTTGAATACTTTAAAAAATATTAGAAACACTTATAACATTATCTACTCACCCCCACACTATTTTCATTGTTGTGATTTGCTTATTTTTCTATATTTTTCATTTCACTAATATCATTAAATATTAAAAGAGAGTGAATATATTTACATTTATTTTTTGCTTAATAGTTACATTGATTCACTTTAGTAATTTCATAAACTATTTCA
>BMAW01110606.1:52450-72488 GCA_019974015.1 Nephila pilipes | reverse complement strand
CAGAGAAATTAAATATTCTTCAATTTCAGAATTAGATAAAATTTTAAGAAATCTTATTTGTCCTGGAGGAAGAAAGCTGTTATGTTGTCGAACATCTTCGACGCATTCCAAAATATTATCAAATAATTTGTCATGGATGTAGTTATAATCTTCGCTGGAAAAAGATTCCGTGGTGACAATGTATCCGAATCTCTCCATCGTTCTGGAGAAAAATGAAATCACAATTGATTTTTGTGCTTAATATATCTCTTTCTATCTGACATCATTGTTCGACAATGCTGATTGGTAGTGCGTATAGTTGAATGATTTGTTAATTTCATTTGTTTTTGGACAAATCGTGTCACGACACATTCATTTTCGCAAAAATCTGTTTCTCGTAATCTGTTGATTGGTAATTTTCGGGACAATTGCCATAGGAAATAGAGACAAAACAGCCCACAATATGTTGTTTTAGGATGTTGTAAAAGTTTGGAATTCCAATCCATGTGTGTTGAATTGTTCTCGATAAATATTTTAATATTCCCGATCGGATATGTTCCATAAGAACAGAAGAAAGTGCATTTATCATTTTCATCAAAATAAATTGCTTGCCAGTGGGTTCCTTCTTCCAAAGACGAATCTGTGTTCACTATAAACGACCTATATTTACCTCGATGTTTTGGTAGCATATCGCTCGCAAACACTCCCCCAAATCTTCTAGCTAGTATAGGATCGCTGTTGGCTAATCGTAACAGCGTTTGAGTGTTCATGATGTTTCTTTTTTTTTAAAAGTCTGTGAATATATTTGTGCTTTTATCGATTTCAATCAGAGATTGCATTTCCATATAAACAACTAATGTCACAGTCTCAGGAAGAATTTCGTCAAATTTTAAGTGAATCGAAATGTCTCCGCTTCGAGCTATGTTATTAAAAGGATCACTGGCAGAATAATCTTGGGTGAGGTCGAAGGCATACAGACACGTGCTGTTTTTATATTCATCTGGTGTGATATTCGTGTGGTGTTGGGCACGATCTGTGAAAAGACTCAAATAGTTTCGCGCAAATAAATTATTCTTGTATGATGGTGTGTAGGCCGACATTGGTATCTGCACGCCATTCTCTGATAATGAAATTGAACTAAGATTATAGTTCTTAAAATTAAAAGGATTTTGTTTAAAATCCTCATTAAACGCTGCGTTCGAAACCAGCCCTAGAATCATTCGTGACGGAAGAATACCGTTCATGGCATTTGGAATGATAACACTTTTCAGCCCGGAACCGAGAGTGAAAGTTTTCGTTTCGATTCTAGTGAAAGGCATTTGCACTAATGCTTGCTCTAAAGCTTTTTCGTGCGCAATAACTATGGAACTGGAGACGTCGCATTTTCGAATAAAGAGACTTATATTTTCGATTTGAAGTCGAAAATCACCGGTTTTCGCTAAGAGACTGAAATTGTCTTTTGCTTTTAACAAACGCACACGGATTGTTGTCCCACTGATTAAGAGTCGAGGTTGCGTTCCTAAATCTATATGAAGCATTCCGCACATATCAAATATCTTGCCCCCCTTGACTCGCTCAAAGCGATGTTGACGCCCTTTATTTTTGCCAGTGGCTGTTGGATCTATATCGTCAAATGCATCCGGTGTGTCTTTATAAAACATGCCGGCGCTCAAAAAGTTCTTTTTCGATGATTCTGAATGAAACAACATGCTCTGAAGATATGTTTTGTAAACATAATTGCTCTCGGAAGAAATTTGTCGATCATTGAGTGAGATGTGACATTCCGAAAACATTGTGTTCAAAAGATAGTTTATAGGCCCACAGTTGTCAGCAGCGGTGAAAGCCGTTGCATCTGCCTTCAGAATTTTTGCTTGAATATTGAGAAGAACGTGTGATAAATCAAAATAGGCATACCCTAATCCAGTGATTTGAAACTCGATAGTGCTGCTATCGGAAATGAAGCGATTGGATGAATCTCCACAAAACTAGAACTATCGATAGCTAATTGAATTTTTTCAGGTCTCAATAATTCCAATTTACTTTTTGTGCAATAACATTTCTCCATTTTGTCTGGGTTTTAAATATCAGAAAAAACGTCTGTCGTTTTCCGTTTCTTCCGCTTGGTATGAGGATATGTCTCTGATTTCTTTCTTTTAAGCTGTCGTCCTCCACCTTTTAATTTACGGATAATATCTGCTTTAATTTCACGCTCTGTGTGGCGAATTTGGTCCCTCGCTGCGTGTCCAAATGACTTGCCTTGCGACACGTCCTCAATAATATTTTGACCGGAGGCCAATAAACGTTTACCTAAATAGGTTCCGGCTTGTATCATCAGAGGAAGAGCATATTGACGCAAGCTGCTGAAAAAAACCATACCCTCTCTGAATAGGAAAATCTGATGAAAAGTATGAATTCACGCTCCCAATTTGATTCTGATAATGTGCAATGCAATGCTCAGGATGCAATATATGACCGCACTTCGCCGTAATTGTTCATGACTCTAAACTCAGCATTGGATTTGACGCTATTTATATAATTTTTTTCCTAAAAGATAGAACCACATTCGTTTTCCCTGATATAAACTTGACATCAGACCCAGAGCTTGTTTTCAAAATCAATTCCACAGAATCAAAAAATTGTTTTTTGACTCGGAAATACAACGGAACCGAAAAGTTTTTAACAATTTGTTCGTTATGTTCATTAGCTATTGGAATAATTTTTAGAATAGATGCTAGGGAATCTCCAACGAGAGAAGGAGCGACGATATCGCAATACACATAGATTTCTGTGATGCCTGATCGCAACTCTAACACATATTCCGCTTTATAATCACCATGCTCAAAAGTGTCTTGCGTGAATTCCAACATATCTCTGAACTTTTCCCCAAGCGTAACGATAGTGTAGCTGGGCACCTGCAATTTCACTCTCGAATCTGAGCTCAATTTTAAAGTGATAAACTGGAATTCTTTAAATAAGTCTTGTGCAGTCTGATACATTCCACTGGGAATGAGCAGTGTTTTGGTTTTGGTTTCTTTGCGTTTTGTGGGGTATGTTTTATAGACAATCACGTGAAATGATTCGCCTTTAATCGATTCTGTCGGTCGAGTATAGGGAAATTGCACTTTCGATTTTTCTCCAAAAATGGTATATGCATCATCGATTATATTCAGAGCACTCATTAGTCTAGGACAAATATTCTTCTTAAATTCGATCTTGATATTGAATCGCAAAGTCACAATAACTTTTCCATTACTTTCTGTAAAATTAACTTCGTTCCCTAGGACCAAATCGTTGAGTTGCAACTTAATTTGCTCTAATAAATCACCTTCCTTTAACTTTATTTCGAAGGTTTCATCCAAAATTGGTTCTTTTGCAATCAGCTGAATTGTTTGATTTTTAAAAATTTCTCTATCAGGAGCTCGGTATCTTCGAAATAGGGTAAATCCCCCAGGTCTGTGTGAGATCGTCAAGGTTTTGTGGGGGTCTAAGCCTAACATTCTTAACAGTTGGCTTCCTTTTTCGGGGGTTACAATCCAATCAAATCCCTGCTTTAGTTCTATATTAATCTGTCTGTTATTGTTGGAGAGAGTGATCACCAATGATGGATCAATAAAAATATTTTTCATATTCGCATTGAATCTTGCAACAAAATCTTCATGATCTTTATTGTAGAGAGAGATGTCGAATGTTGAAAGAAGCTTTTCATCTACAACTTCAATTTCTCTTTTGATACTATAGAAATCGTTATAACGAGGTTGTATTGTAAAATACTTTCCTGGAATAGTCACTTCGAATAAATAACACTTCCACTCGCCATTAAGAGTTATTGGTTTGCTTAATTTCGTTCGAAAATGATTTGGAGAGTTATCCGGAAAATATTGCATACTCGAGTTGGACGGTAAAAGAATATGAAAATCTGTCTTGCTTTCACCCATTCTGCTTTAATCCAAGAGTTAAAGGAATCGTCAAACCCCACCCACTTAACTAACAATTGTCGGGAAGCTCCTCGACCTTTTGTGCGAATGATTTTTTCAATTGCCCACAGATCGTTGTCGGACTTGTCAATTTTTTGTAACTCTTCTGCATAAAACCGACCCGCAATTTCTTTGCCAGACAAATCTTGTAACACATACGTTGGAGGATTTGTTGGAAATCGTTTATAGACGACAAATGTTTCTTCCGTCCAGCCGGGTAGATAACCTTTTCTGAACACTTTGCGAGCTTTTGAAATCCTCACCACATCGTTAACCGAAAATCGAAATCTAATTGGAACGTCTATCTCGTACAAAGATTTATATAACTGAGGTTCATCAGCTTCTGTAACGTTCGCAGGCTTAAATCCATGGCTTCGATGCACGGATGTGTTGTATGAATCAACAAGAGGTTTTAAAATATCTAAATACTTATATGAATTGCGATGAGTAAAAACGCGAAACATTTTATTTTGCAGTGTTTTGTGCGCTCTTTCCAAAATGGCACATTTCGCTTCGCTTTTTGTTGAATAATGATGTATGTTAAATTTCATAAATAAACTACGAACAGTTCTGTTATAAAACTCGGTTCCTTTATCTGTTTGGATATTTTTCGGTCGAACCTCTTTAAAGACTTTGCGGAAAATTTTAGCGATTGTGCCGGCTCTTTTGTCTTTGATAGGATAGGCTCTTAAATATCGAGACATAACATCAATAATGGTTAGAATATATCGATGACCTCTATTAAAGCGTGATATATTTTCTGTAAATCCACTAAATCACTCTGCCACAATTCATTAACCCCATAAGCAATAGTTTTCCGCCTTTGAAATTTATAACGCACAGGGAAATGAAGCGTATAAGGATCCTCTCCTGAGAGAAATTTTCGAACACGAGTTTTTTTTAAACCGCTGGCCTCTGAGAGTCTTTTGACACCACCAAACGAAGCAGGCTCTTTAGGATCATTGTAGAGTTTCTTTAACTTCTCCACGTCTTCCAAGGTAGAGTTTGTGTTAATCTTTTGGTCTCTGACCAAGTTGTCCATTTTCGGTCTGGGGATGAGGTCTCAGGATCGGAAAATGTGTTTTTTAAAACCTTTTTTTCAGGTTCTGTCTCAAGACTTGAGAATGTTTAAAGTCTCTCTGCGATTGAGAATTTCTTAGGTTTTGATTTTATGAGGGAGCTCAGAGATTCAGAACTTGAGAATGGTTCTAATCTCTCTGTGATTGACAATTTCTTAGGTTTCGATTCTTTGGGAGAGCTTTGATCCAACCATTTTAGATCGGCTTGTGAGAGAAGAATTGACTATTTTAAATTTTTATTGCCAATCCACTCGATAGGAATGTTTGCATTTAATATTCCCTGCAAAAAGGTATGAAAACCAAGAGGAGGGGGTCAGTTGTCTCGCTCATTTTTCATTAAATAACTGAATAAATCAATTCCGTTGCTTCTATATTCTGTCTTTTCATCTTTCTGCAACTCGTTCATGTCTTTGAATATGTAATTGGCATCTCTCAGTTTTTCCAGGATGGGTATGATGTATTTCTTTCTTGTTTTTGGAATAGTGTATGAAGTAAATTTTGCGATCATGTGTATTCTAGTTAGATATGAACGGAGGATGTGTTTTTTCTTCTTGTTCCACCTCTGTTTCTTGTAAGAGTTCCTTGGGTATTTCAAATGGTTTTGGTGGAGGAGAAGGCTGCATCAAACGTTGATATTTCGGAATCCAATGCGATAATAGTTTGGCTTTCATATCATTTGGTGTCTCCTCGTCATGTATTAAATTTGAAATATTATCTTCAACCCTTATTTCAGGTTTATTGAGTTGATAATATTCTGAGACTAGCTCTTTTGGGACCAGAGCCATTTTTCATGCCATTTTTTTTAAAATTCTCTTACCTATAGCTTTTCCCACAATACCTCCAACTAGACTCAAAACAGCAGGCAGAACAAGAGGTAAAAACCCACCTGTTTGATTTGTTAATAGTTTACGCTTTCGAGTGATGGGTATATTTCTGTCGGCTAACTGTGTGGCGAATGACTTTCTTATAACGACACAATTGTCAAACCTTAGCTTTCGAGACGTTACCCTCTAATACATTTTGACATATTTCGCATATCGTTTTTATCTGTTCGTTTGAAGCATTTTTTAATATTGCATTTTTTTTGTTGAGGGCTCGCAGAGGATAAGGCATGCAACAAATGCACATGTCGTTTGATTCGATTCATTCTGGTACAAACACCCAACTGATTCCTCTATCATCGGGGAACAAAGACTGTCGCAATCTCAACTCTTCATCTGTCGTCGGGAAGCAGTCCACAAGTAGGAATTGATATTCTTCCGCTGTCGCCTTTTTATAGGCGTCCATGAAAAATTTGGAACGATGAGGAAACACTTGTCTGCCAAAACAACGAATTTGAGATTGATCTCTGTTGTTTCGAAAGAGTATTATGTATTAGTGGGAATTCAGACTGATATCTCTGGCCACTCTAGTACGAGGAAAAAGATTTTGTGTGATCAAAATTATGCTGAAATTCTTTTGATGAGATCCAACCGTGAACATTTGCGCTGTATCATTCGTTAGAGAATTCATAAGATCGTCAATAATTAAAAGATCAAAGTTTTCGTCTTCCTTTGGCAATCCTGCTATGAATTTGATGTTTTTCTCTTCGTGAAACCACGGCTGAAAAATTTTATAACACCACACGACATTTTTGATCGGAACGTCGTAAACTTATCTCGAAATAATATCCCTCGCAAGCCTCGTTTTCCCGCTCTGAGAAGGTCCGTTAATTATCATTGACGAAGGGAATTTCAGTTGAAGTGACATGGCTCAACAAACTTCGCACACTTTTCTGAATTCACTTTTCGTTAACTGCACTCCTATAATCTCTGGAAAAGGATTAAGTGTGTGATTGGAGAATAATTATCGAATATCAAAAATTTCTTGTTCTTTTTTTAAACAGATGTGAAGAAATATTTTCCTACCAATATACTTCGACACAAAACAAGACGAGTTGGAGATGTTTAATTTTTTAGCTGAGTCAATTGGTGTTTGGGTTTGCAAAAAATTTAAAAAAAACTATGATATCAACAATCAGAACAGTTAGAATAACAACGATGTGGAACCAAGTTTTTTTCGAAATATTTTCCATCTGAAGAGATATTTATCAACCTCTGAGAATAGCTCTTCACTAATTGGTTGAGCACTCTTGGGAGGAAGCATATGATAATACCCCCCCCAGAGTTTGATAACTGCCTTTCATTTCCATATGAAGAATGCGGGTTCAAATCCCGTCCACTGGATGGCAGGACAAATTCTTTTTATAAATTTTTACTTATTTTGAATTTTTGCTAGGTTCAAACATGTAAATAAAAATGAAAAATTGATTGTGAGTTGGATAAATAACAGAAATAAAATTATTTTACAACTTTTGATGCATAAAAGATTTGAAGCGTTGATTAGTTTGAAACTCCATAATTTAGGTTTTAGTCCAGATACCAACAATATATACTACTGCTGTCAAACTTCTACACGTATCTTTTGAGGGTTAAGGCTAACTAAAAAACATATGTGTTTAATTCTAGTAGCACCATCTATGTGTCAGGCCGGGGACTTTTCAATTGCCCTGTTATGAAATATATAAATTACACGATGCTTAAAATAGGTTTTTAAGAGCATATGTGATGAAGTTATTCATTCGAGAAGCGGTATTGAAAATTTATTTCTATTTAGTCTCACTTACACTAAAAGTTATACTCTATTTACAATAATTTAGTATAAATCTGACATTGAAATTCAAAAGAGTTCTTCCTAGACAAACTTGGACCACGCTTTCAAAAAACTCAAGTTTTAGTGTTCAAGTTTCAGAAGACACATCTTTTCTTAGAATTGCATTTAATTAGAAAAGAGTAATCTCATGACTCTGTATATCAATGTTATTCAATCACAAGAAAGATATTCCCGCTTCCATAAGCGATTGTTTTGCTAAATCTGCCATTAGATTCAAGAAGAAGAAATCACGTTCAATAATCAGTTCCTATCTAATTTGACCCAAATACAGTAGAAACCTTCAACTCTGTCTAAAAATGCTCACTGAATTCAATATATTTCAATTACGATATAACATTTTGAAATAGAAAAAAGATAAATTCGGTTGTAGGTTCGTTAAATTAACATAGCACAAGGAACAACACGAGGGCTCTAGGCTATGGTCCTCGTAATTTTTAACCTCTGTCAATTGATAAGAACAAAAAACGAGAAAGCACCTCGCTCTACAAATTTCCACACCACGCCTTCGAGAGGAATTATTCCTGGACAGATTTAACGTGTATTATCTTCGGCCACACTATGGGTGTTTAGTGACATCTCGAGGCTCTAACCCACGACTCGATGAAATCCGCCCCCACGAGACCGCGACAAAAACCACTAGACTACCGCAGTCTCAAAAATATACATTATAATATGAATAAATCAGTCGATTTCTTGACCAACAAAACAAAAAAGTTAAATAAATTAATACATGAAACTTAAGCATGAAAAATTTAATATCTTTATTTGAGAAACTTCTCTTAATAATCTGATTTATTCAGTTTTACTTTCAGCATCCTATTGATTAAGATATTATGATTTTTATGAGAAACCTTTATATTTAGGTTTGGCTGTAGTAGGTCTTTAGGTCAGGGTCGTGGATTCGAGTCTGGCTTTATTTTCATCGAGTCATGTGCTCAATCCTGATGCAACTAAATACCATCGGGTTATAAGGACGGATGCACGTGAAATCCGGTCGAAGTAGCAAGTTGCTATTGTGTGGAAATTTGGAGAGGTGGGCTCTCGCTTGAGTGTCGTACTCCTCATTTAACGGACGTTCAAAGCTCCGTGGTCATTCGACTACTTTTTGCTTCTGTATTCCTCGTGAATAAGCAATCAACGAGTAGATTAATCCTCATGGTATTATAATATTGTACATAGTTATGGAAAGGTGAGAACGTTCGAAAGAAAGGAAAGTTCGAAGTTGCTGTCCTGAAAGTAGTAAAATGATTACTCAAGTAATAAGACTATAAAGTGGCAATAAAACAAATCAACTGAACTCTCACATACTCAAATCCGGTAATGATTTTTAAGAGTAGAAGCCAAGACACAATTCAGCACCTTCATCAGACCTATCCAAGACTTTACCTTTAGGAAGTCTTTCCGATCTGAAACATGTGATATTCGTGGACGATATTCTGAAGCGCAAAATACTTCTTTTCACTCTCTCTCTCTCGAGCAACTTCGGAATCTCCTCAGACTTTAAGACTTTGCATCAAACAATATTTGAGTTTAAATAGACATTGAAAACTCGAAGGAAAGAGAATGTCTTAAAATATTTACATGCCTTCATTGAGCATCTTCTAAAATCATCTGAAAACTTTTTTTTGAATTTTGGCAACACTCGAGTGAGGCCGTGTTTATGCGCGTATTATAGCTGTCTGTGTAACAACACGTGTAACTGAGTTTCTACTTCGTCATCAGAGTGTAATGTGTGCGTCACTTGCGAAACTTTTGAGGTATCATTCCCTGAACACCGTCACTTGAAACAACAATTACTTATTCACCAATAGGAATGAATGTTCCTTTGTTTTTTTTTTTTTTTAATTTTTTTTTTTTTTTTTTTACTTGAGGTTTTTTTATACTGACGTGTACAAAAATCATGGAATAAGTTTTTTCGTTACAATTGGTAAGTTCGAGAATCTTACTCAAAACGACTTTTTATCCTGCATTTTAACCTTTTGAATCGTTTGCAATAACCTTTTTAATCCTTGTGGTCGCATTCGCGACCAAAAGGAACAATATTTTAAAGGTCGAAGCTTGTCGATAAATCAACCAAGGAGTTCCTTCCCCTCGTAACAGATTTCGGAACGTGGTAGACCTCGTTAATGCAAAATCACTTTACAAACATGTTTTGTATTCGGAGTTTTTAGTGATAGACCGCTTTTGTACGCGCTTAACGAATAATCCATTTCCCCCTTTCTTTTGTCCCAGTTTGAAAGAGCAAAACGAATCATTCCTTACATCGTCTCTTTTGCGAGCTTTGTTTCTCTCTCTTTAAATTATTCTAAATTTATTTCGTATCAAATTGGGTTTTAAAATGCCAAAACGCAAAAGAAGGCTCACCACAGAAGAAATTCAAAAACTCTTAATTGATTTGGGAGACGAAATTTTTGATGATTCTGATTCTGTTTGCGAATTAGAAAATGAAGATCAGGATTTTGACCAATTCTTTCTTTTGAACCCTATTTCTGAAGATGTTTTTTCACACGAATCGGATGAATTAGTCTGGGGCAACCCTCAATCTATTCATAAAGCAAAAATTTTGCAATTTGACGCATTGAATAAGTTGAAAGGAGCCGCTGAACTGTGTGTCGAGGAAAGTGATTTTTTAATTGGAAATACTTAAATTCCTCACTTTAACTCTTTTAATGGGGCATGTAGAAAAAGACAATCTGATAGAATATTGGTTGATGGATCCAGTATTGGAGACACCTTTTTTTAGAACTGTGATACTGAGGGACAGATTTTTAAGTTTACTTCGCATTCTATGAAAGAAAATTAAAATAATAAGCTGGAACTTTGAAAGTTTGTGCATGCATTTTAAAAGTTCTGAATTTAAAATAAGGGTATATATTTTTTTTACATGCTGTAATTTTAGGGAACTGTTTTCCTATAAGTTTGTATGAATAAGTAATTCAAAAATGGTAGAAACATATTTTGAAAAAGCATTCAACTAATCCTTGTTCGATAATTTTTTTTCCATTACAGCAATGGGAAATAAAATTTTTATCAAAAGTTCTAATTACAAACACAATACACTATAACCACACACACAATCAAAGAAAGAATGTTTTTCAATTACACTTTAATAACAGAACTCGAAAAAGGAAAATATTTTTTTTGTAACAAATTAAAACATGTACTGAATGAAGTGAGTGTTAGAAAATATAACACACACGCACATACTAAGCTCCGTTGAATGAGTGCTGAATTTATTCGAATTGTTAAAAATTAATTTTAAGAAAAACCTTTAGAAAACATGACCTATTATGCAGTAGTTTATTTTTACCTATCATTCTAAAAAATGGAGGATATAGTTAGTTTTTTGATCCACATAATTCCTTTATTTGTATTCATTATTAAATGCTTGAAATTATTTTTTATTGATGTTCAATTAATTGATATACTAATGTAAAAACGTGTGGAGATAAATTGAGAAAAAAAAATAGAACAGAAACTAGCAATACCTACATTTTTTCCCTGTTTTTCTTTTCAAAAATCTTTAAAAAACAAGTTTTTATAAGTTGAATTGAATTTTTAAATTCAAGAAAAATACAATATTATATATACAATTCGTAGTAAGAGAAAACTTTGTGTGTGCACTTTCGTTGATTATTTTAATTCTAAAACTCTGCCTAGTGAGTTGTATTTTTTTGATTTTATCATAAGTAGAGAAGGTTCTTTGAAATAAAACATTCTACTTCTTTTTTAAAAGAAAAATTTTGAAAAATAAAAATGATATATTGTCATACTTGGTTGTTAGAAAACTGCTGTGGAAAAACTCGCCTTTTCTTTTTATTCCCCCTTTCTAATATTAGATAGTTGAAACGTATACGACAGATAAATCGTCAATAAATATTTAGTGTCCAACCATTCACAGCCTGTCTATCGGGATCTTTAAATCTTTGAATGCACAATGATCTGCTTAAGGGTTAACTTACCGAAAGTGTCGAGTGCTATCTTAAACCTTATACATCAAAGGGAAACGAAGTAATTGGTTTCAGGGGCATTATTCTTTCGCAAATGTCGCCTTCATTCTCGACTTCCGAATGATTATAATTCATTCCCGATTTTATTGACGTTATATGTGTCGGTAATTCCTTTCGTACAAAGTTGCCGTGGATGTCCGGCTTATGCATCTAATAAACCTCAAGTTTTTAAATATATGTTTGGGACACATTTTTTTTTTGAAAGCGTTTTTCACTAGCCTCTTGCAAAAAAAGCTTTTCTGATTCGGTTAAAAGATGTCTTTGGTCAACAATTAATCGAGTAAAACTGTTCGGCAATCATTTTCATTGAAAATGTAGCAGCTAAAAAGATTGATTTGAGGAAGCCATAAAAAATTTCTGAATTCAAAGCTAGCTGGAAAACAATTTTTTTGCTTTGTTCGAGACTGAAAAGATAAAAACATTTTTTGAAATATCAAACATGGCGGATATTGTTTTTACTTTTTTTTTAATCTTAAATATTTTTGTTTTACAGTTCATTATATCTATTTATTTTATTAAATACATGATGGCATTTTTTATGGAAATAATTATAGTAAGGGGACTTTAGGAAGGTTTCCTCCCCGTTCCCCAATAGTTTTAGCTTCTCCTCTAACAGTATTACAATTCGTAATAAAATATATGTTACCCTAAGAACTGAATTGATAATCATATTTTCTTTTTTTTATTTACTTTGATTATTACTATTTTCATTTCTTTTAATACTCAAAAATCTGAGTATTACTCTTTTAATTTTCGGTGTATTAGATGGAAAAATATTCTTTAAATTCTAAGAGTAATACTCAGAGGTTTGAGTAATACTCTTAGTGTTTAGACATAGAGTATTACTCTCTTTCATACATAATTTCAATAACATGCTAATGTTATTGAAATTATACATGAAAAACAAGGAATTAAGTTCATCACGAATAACGTACATATATAGAAAATATATATTCATAAAATATTTTATTTATTTTTTGAGGAAGAAAATGTAAGAATTTTCTTAAGAATAATATACATACTTTATTAATTATAATTCGGTACGAAACAATTTCTAATGGCTCAGTAACTGTCAAAAAGCACATCTGATTTTTTTTAAAGATGTAATATTTATTAACTTTTAGACAATCGATACTTATAAATAATATTTAAACTTAAATTTATTTAATGTACATTTGCTCTTTATTAGCATTTAATGTGAATGTTCCTTCACGGATATTTATTTCGAGTTTCAGAGAATTAAACAATATTAAAACAATTGATCGTTGATTTGGTGGCCGTGGTACTCAATTGGTAACGATTGCAAACCCGCTTCAGGCGGTTTTCGTCGATTTGCGGGTTCGAGCCTTGCTGCCACTAAAGACTCACCGTGTATTCGAGATTGATGCACTTAAAATATGTTGAGACTCAAAGTCCTCCTGTTGGAGTGATGTGAAAGTTAGGAGATGGAGGTGCCAGCTCACGTGTCATCCTCGTCACATGAGCGAGGTTCAAAATTACGAAATTTGTAACCAATAGTTTAAGTGTTGCTTCTAGTGCGACGTTAATAAAACTAATCAATCAATCGTTTTTGATTTGTGAAAATCGGATTTTAACTGAAAATCTATCACATTGATATATTCTCCGCATTTTTCTTTTCTTTTCAATTAATCATTTTGATTATAAGAAATAAAGTTTATCTAAATTTTCTAACGTTTATAATATTATAAATTTCTTGAAGAACTTCAACTGCAATTTCAAACTAAAACTTTCACTATATGTTACATACTAGATGGGTTTGATACTTATAAAATAAATGTATAATGTTTGTAAATTTTTAATGTTTTTACTAAAGTTTATAAAATTAAAATATGTTATCATGCTACATACTTTTTAAACATGTTTTTGAATATTTGATCTTTGAATAAAACGAAATAAACATTTATTTTTTAATGTAGTATTTTATAATAAGTTCAGATTAAAAGTTTCAAGCAAAAGAAATATTGCTGGAATATTTAAAATGTTCCCTCATGATTACATCTATAAATATTCATACAGTAATACAGAAATTTTAAACTCGATAAAAGTTACAACAATACAAGACTTTTTTTTTTCCTTTGCTGATTTATTTTTGTTATTAATTCAAAATTCAATTATATATATATATATATATTTAGCCGGAAATATTAAACATAATTTTAATAAATGGAACATTTTCCTTAACTGTTAAACAGAATTACTAATTTATTCAGATTTTTAGATGCTAGAAACATATTTATACTTCCTAAATAATCAGAGGAGAATTTTTGTGTGTATGAATAGATAATTCATAATGTTTATGTATTAAAATTTGAAATGTCATATAATATAATTCGATAATTATATCATGTAACGGTGCTGTCTTCACTACCTGCTATAAATATTGCTAAATAAAATAATTATACTAGATCTTCCCGGATTATTGTATACGAATAGAATAATGTACTGCATGAAAATTTTAATTGTAATACTAAGAATGATACAAGGAAATTGTAGGAAAAAAACATTCCTTCAATTTTCAGAATATCTTTCCAAAGTTTCTTGAATTGGAAACGGACAAAAAATCGCAAAGCGACTTTCAAAGGGAACTTCCCCTTAAATAGGAAGACTCATTGGTTGTTAGGAACTTCCAGGCACTCAAACATCCCCTCTGCCCAGCAGGTGAAAAACACACAATTTGGTCCTTATGTCGGACGACATTTAAAAATGTCAATCATTGACGAGAAATGGGGTAAGCAATGTAGTAAAAACTATTACACTGATTAAACTCAAACACATTCACCCCTAGTCCCACCACACCAAGCATTCACCCGTAGTCACACCATACCAAGCTTTCACCCCTACCCACAAACACATAGTATATACTAAATTTGCTCACCCCACCACCGACCACACAGAACGAGCTCTCGATACGGCCAGACCGAGCAAGCAAGCAGGAACTCAATAGACTTCTGCTGCAATATTCTAAACCTACTCAAAGCAATCCATTCTAATTTTGATTATTTTAATTAGTGAATCTATAATAGTTTTATTTAATCAACTATTAAATTTTAAATCTTTAAAGTATTTTATAAAAACTTTAACTTTCAAAGCTATTGCAATGTAATTTATTTTAAAATATCAATAATAACTCATTAACTTCTGGGCAAGTGAAAAACCAAAGTTCAGTTCACCATTTAATTAAATAGCCATTTCACAGGGGATAGAAGCCCGTGAGGATTAAGTTCCCCGTTATAATAGTTGTCGCTACCCGTCCTTATCAGGACTTCCTTCTCGAAAGTGCCCGTCCTCAAAAGGTTAACATAAGGAATGACAATTTTAATATATAACACAAATTTATAAATTGCTTATGTTTCATGTTTTGCTATTATTGTGTGAATGTATTTCTGTTATGAAAGTATAATCGCATTCCCTGGATCGTTAGAAATCATTTCAAGTCAGTTTTTTTTTAAAAAGAATTTTATTTTCTGAATTTCACGAAATACTTTTTAGGAAAATTATTTCGCAATGAATTTTGGTGATACCGAATGAGGCATTTCTGTGAACATAACATTTTGGTAAAAGAGTCAAGCTAAAACAGTTAAAAATAAAAATCATCGGGTTTTAAAAATTTTTTTGCTTTGAAAGTTAAAAAGTGTTTAGACACTTAATAAAAACTTTTTGCTGGAAATATGCGAAATAAATTTACATATTTTGTTTTGTCAAACTTATATATATATATATATGTCATAAAATAAAAAAAATATATTTGTTTAAAACGATTCAATATGGGGTAATTTTTATTTAATGTTACTGGCAGCATGTCGAATTTCTCAATATTTTGAGGTGTATCTAATATTAATTTTTCAATGTTTATCAAATGTTTTTATTATAGTGTGCTCTTTGGTTAGGCATTATTATATGAATATATGAAATGATATTGGGAAAAATTAATTTTAATTGTTTCTAAAAATATAAAATAACTCATCTCATGCTGAAAATTTGGAAGATTAGTTTTCAAATGAATTGAAAATGTAAACGTGATTCCAGAAGGTGGTTAAATAGGGCGAATTATTAACCAACAAGGGATAAATATTTTAAATGCAATTGATTTAAAATACAAACTTAAAGATTGTTTTTGAAAATCATAATTTTTATAAATAATCATTAATTTTTTTATATCTAAATCTTCTAATTTTTTTAAAGTACATTTCTCCCATTTCTATTTAACATTAAAAAAACTCATAGTTTTTTTTATTTGAAATCACGGTAGGGAAACAATGGATCATCTCTATGTATTTGCATTGTTACTTGACCATGATTTAAAAGTACGGAGTCTTTCGCTAACAATTTAATAAATGGTTCTAGTACAACGATCATTAACTTCAAATGAATGCAAATCTATTGTTTCTCTGTTTATGAGGGAGTTTATTCAAGAGCCCAATTCCCACCAGCTTTTCAGTGTCTTACAAGTTACTCTCCTAGGCGCCCCTTATAGATTTGAAAATACCTTCAACCTATTGTTGCAAAATCTCTCCGTTTTCATTTGAGTGCAATCAGTTTAGCATGGAGGATAATGACAAAGGACATTTTATTTGCAAATATTCCGGACAAAACAACACACAGGTTGCAAAATTGGTTCATTTTTACAAGTTCATAGTGGCATTGCATCTCTCGGTATTTCTTGACCTTTCATACAGAATTTGATTTTTTTTTTCTGATAAATATTTCGGACTTTTCTACCATTACCAAAATTGGACTTTGTAGAAGTTGTTAAATTTATATATATTTATGTAAGCTATATGAGATGAATTTATTTAAGCAAGATATCAATATATAACCATCGATATGCGATAGGTAAATCTTGTTCAGAACACCAAATACAGCTAAAACAAATCTAACCACTCTAATTAAAACTAAAGTAACGCATGGTCTTCCGATAATTTATAATACACTTGAAGAATCTAAC
The DNA here is from genome assembly GCA_019974015.1 of Nephila pilipes. Lineage (NCBI taxonomy): Eukaryota > Metazoa > Arthropoda > Arachnida > Araneae > Nephilidae > Nephila > Nephila pilipes. The sequence goes on along the minus strand of BMAW01110606.1, from coordinate 55,768 downwards.
GGTACAAGGATTTTCCGGCAAATAAATAAATACCTTAATTTTAACAGTTCCCAGTTTATAAGAACTCCTCATAACAAAGGCGATTACTGTCTCTTTCAAAATTAATTCAGTCTCGAGACGTTATTATTTATTCAAACCTTCGGAATTCTTCACATGCTCTTCAGTCCTTGCCTCACTCCGGAGGTTGGGAAAAGTCCCTTTCGAAGGATAGCTGTACTGTGATAGGATTATAGAAATTTCGGGGGCTGTTATACATGCACATGGATCCATAGAACGACTTCTAGTTGGACACGACACCAATCATCCAACCTTCGGACAGGATCGAATCCCTTTTCAATAGGGACGTATTCCCCGAGGGAAATTAGTCCCTGTGGAATGCAAATATTTCTCGTTATCCTGATGACATTAACAGTAATACATGTACAAGATTCACGTTCATTTGCCCATGTTGTCCGGGCATATCGCTCACGAAGCGAATGACACGGACACTTCTCTCAGAATGATGCTACTGTGTCAAGAGTAATTCAATTACTTGTCACAATCGATATTCTTTGCGTTTGAACACTGATCCATTAACTTTGGAGGTTTGTTTTAAAAAGAGAATTCGTAATTCAATATTTAGAATATATTTTGATTTGCTGAAATCATGATATGTAAGGAGATCTTAAACTTTGAACGATTGCCAAGAAGTAAGAGAGATATAGAGGTGACATTTGTTCTAAATAGTAATGGATCCTTATGCTCATATTGTTGTAAATTACCGCTATTAGTGGTAATGTATTTGATTCAAGAAGCCGTGGATTGAAACCACCCTCCGTATCGTGAAGTTTTAATTAGTATCGAAGCGTCTTGTAAAGATATTATTATTTCTATGGAATAACCTAGAAATCCAAATAAAATATCATCCGCATATTAAATAATCCGTATGCACATAACGCTATCAATTACAGCTATTCGTGTTAATTTGTCTTCTTTGAGGAAGCCATGGATTGAAAAAAGACCCACAAAATCGTAAAATTCTAATTATTATCTTAGTGTATCGTAAAATTTTAATTATTATTATGAGCTGTCGAGATAGAATTTAATTTTTAAAGATAAATCTGAAAAGATTCCCTATATAGTCACCATCCAGAGTTACACATTTTTTCCAGTGTTTCACGATCACTCGAAGGCCACAATTGTAAAACTTAGCAGAATTGAACTGGATTTTCTCCATGCTGAGAGCTATTTCAATCAAATGATTATTAATGAACAAATCAACGTGATCAGCTGTCATTTACAATTTTATGTACATAATGATCGATTAACATGCAAATAAAATTTATGGAAATAGTTCGGTTATTTCTAAGTAATAACTAAAATTTTACGATAAACCTCGTACATTCATAAATAGGTGATTAGAAATGAAACTTTTTTTCAAATGAATTGATCATTCAATCGCAAATTCACAAACTTACATTTTTATTTATATTCAAAGGTTTAATATATGTGTACATAAATAATATTAAATTATTTGTCTAATTTTAAGGGAATGCAATTTTCTCCATAAAAAATCGAAACTGATTAATTTCTAAGATTGCATTAAAAAAATTTTATTTTAAAAAAACTGATAAAAATTATTTCACAAAAACGTTGATTGGCATATGATGTACCTTTAAGTATAATTTATTATTTTCAATTTGCAGAAACCTATTTATAGCAGTAGAAAACTCTTTTAGAAATCACCTTATTAAAAGTAGTCGTATTAAATTTGAAAAAGTAACAATTCATTTATATCCACATTTTTGTTTTAATTCATACGCTTGATACTACGACAGAAACTACAAAGAACTAACCATTTCTATATGCTCGATGCTTTTCAAAGCGGTATTTGGAAAATTATATACTAACTACATTCATGGACAAAAGAATTAGCCCACCAAGAAGGAGTCGTCAAAAGGAAACGAAATTTTTCATACGTAATGATTATTGTACTATAAGTAAATGATTAGAAAATCAAAGAAAAACGATCATTTATTTCAGACAAAAAGGCAAAAGAACGGAATACTTAATACACTGTTGAACCCCCTGTAGCATGAATGCACGATGCGATACGATCGGGCATTGAGGCATACAATTTCTGTATAATGTCTTAAGACATTTCTCTCCATATATATATAGGCTCGATTGGAGGCCAATCTGGGGATCGGTTAGTCCAAGGAAGGGTAGTAACAGTGCGGAGATAGTCTTGTGACAACCTTGCAGTGTGAGGACGAGCATTGTCTGGTTGAAAAATATCTTTTGGGAGCCTTTGAATAAGTGGCAACACATATGGTTGCAGAATGTCATGGACATACCGCTGGGCTGTTATGGAACCACGTATCAATACTAGGGGTGACCGTGTATTGTAGGCAATGGCACCCCATACCATCACACCAGCTGCAGGAGTTGTGTGTCGCTGTAAAGCAAAGGCCGGATTTAGGCATTCCCCACGGGATCTCCACACACGAACACGATTGTCAACACTGCTGAGATTGAATCTGGATTCGTCGCTACTACTTACGACGACACTTCAGTTTACAGCGTATGTTGACGCTAACTTTGGCTTAGCCTCTGTTGCGCATTGGCGACTTAAGTATCTCCAGAGGAAAATGTAATTATAATGACTTGCTTTAGTTTAATATCTGAGACGAAATATGTTATCGTCAGCTTTAATAATATATCGTTTATTTTAATATTTTATAATTTGCTTTAATTTTAATACCCAAATATTAATTTGATTTTTTATAGATGAAACATTTGCTTTGATTCCTTTTATTTTCAAAGTTGGGTATTTTTTTGTACTTTAAAATATTTGTATTTTCAAACTTAATTAGAAATAGTCCAATATATATAATTATAAAGTATGTAATTATTTAGTACACAGTATATAATTTAAGTATAAAAACCAATTATTTTAAGTGGCAAAAAGTTAAAAAAAAAAGAATTAAAGAGAAAAGATTATTTTATCTTTAGGCAAAAAGAAATAGCAAAATTATACTGAAAATAACTGTTAATCATTTTTATAAGTATTTAGGGAGTAATCATTTAGTCCAGCTGAAAATGTTTAATTAAAAACTGAAATGTTGTAAATTATCGTAAAAGTATGTAGTAGATAGCAGAACTTCGCAAAACATTTCAGGTTATAGTCAAAAGTTATCGGCGGAATTGAAAAATCTTTACTTTTTTTTTCAAAATTCATGATGATATACTGTCATTTTCATTTAATTTTTGTCTGGTTGAAGAGAAAATTAGTTTTTAATTTTTAGTTGTTTTTTTTTTTTACTTTTTTGCCATGTA
>BMAW01110606.1:5739-46568 GCA_019974015.1 Nephila pilipes | reverse complement strand
CTGGTTTTACAGTGGATTGAAAAAATAAAATTAATTGCTTAATAATTTCAGATGGAAAATCCTACAGAGTTCGACCCCTCCAAATAGAGCTGGCCTCCAGCTATACTGGAATTTCCAAAACTTCACTAATTACACTTTTCAAAATAACTAATAACACAATAATAGTAAAAAATGAATTTCAAAAACTTTCAATATTCTACATGGAGCAAAATATGTAGTCAGTTTTTTCTCATCACTTCATAATATAGGAATGATAAAAATTCTGATATAAAGCAGCATAAAATGTAAAAAAGCATATATAAAAAAATGTAAATAACACAAGATAATATCTAGTACATAAAAAGAAAATAATACAGCATGAAATTAAATCAAACGAACTTCACCAAATAATAACTATGTTTGATATTTAAATGGTGTTGATAGAAAAATGTTTTATCATGTCCGTTTTTGTGTTGTAGAGCTGTATCACCTCCGCAGATTTTTTTTTTCTTCTTCTTGTAAATCTTTCAATTCTCGGATTGTACTTCTTCCGTATTCTTCGTAGCATCTTTGCTTTGTAACTCTGTTATTCTACTATATTTATACATATGTAAGCCTGGACTGGCGTATTCTGATGAGCTTGGGCATATGATGCCTTCTTTGAGCCATCCTTCTATCTGTTTGTTTAGTTTTTCTCTTTTCGTAAATGCTAATCGGCGTTGCGATTGATAAACTGGTTCATCCTCCTTTAAAATAATTCTCATGGTAACATCGGTTCTTGCTGTCTTTTCAGGCTTGTAGCTTTCTATCATTTCAGTAAATTCTTTTTTGATCTCAGGATCTCTTATGTGATTCAGTTTTACATTTTCGACGTTTTCCGCTTGTATCTGCATTAAGAATGCTTGATTTTCATGTTTAACAAATTCTACACCATTCTCCGTGAAGTTGACTGATGCATGTTCTAAAATATCTAAACCTATGACTGCTTCGTACTTTAGTTTTGATGTAGGTACAACATGCCAAGTTAGTGAATAGTTTTCTTCACCCATCTGAAATTCTTGTTCGAAAGATCCTATCGTAGTGACTTGAGCATCACCTATGCCTGTTAAGAGAATTTTGTTCTTCGCTAGTTTCGCTGGATCGATGATTCTTCTGCTGGTATTTTCTCGTAGTAGACTGACGGTACTTCCGGTGTCGATAAGCGCAGTAATTTTCTTGTTTCCAAACATTATTTCCTTGGTGCGTAGATTCTCTTGACTGATAGTGGCACATGTTGCCGTAGGCTAGCTTGTTTCTCTCGTGAAATTCGTAGTTCTCTACGGCTGGCTTGTATTTAGCTCTTTCGCTGAATCTTCTAAACCTGGAGTAATTCGTTTGAGCGTGATTAGAAACATTTGAATTCGATTTTCGATCCGTCGATTTGAGTTTACGTGATTTCCTTCATGACTTCTGTGACTGGCGGATTGAGCATCGTGATGTCGATCGTAACTATTGGTTGCTGCAACTTTCCAAATTGATCTATCCTGCTCGAATTTTCGTGGCGATTCAAATTGTCGAAATTTTTCTGGAGATCTGAAATCTTGTTTTCACCTAAAATGCGTATTAACTGGCTTTTGATTTAATGTTCTCCTGACGTCTTCATACTCTTCGAACTTTTCTGCTAATTCGGCTGGCGAATTTATCGTTGTCCATTCGTCTAGAAAATGTTGCTTAAAGTCGGTAGGAGCTCTACGTTTCATTTGATCTGAGATTATCAGTTTTCTTAATTCTTCAAAAGATTCGATTTTTAACCCTGATGTCCATCCATCAAAATATTTTGCACATTCGTGATAAAAATCGGTCCAAGTGTGGCTATAAACTTTTTGATGCGTGGTAAATAGCTGGTGAAACTTTTCCGGCGTTAATTTAAATCTTTTAAGCAGAAGTTCTTTTACGTGGTCGTAGTTGTTTGCTATCTCCTCTGGATCACGTGCGATGATGTGAGAAATTTCGGACGGTAATAGTCCTAAAAGATATGAAACCCAATGTTCTTTGGAAATTGTTAATCGTTGCACTTGACGTTCGAATAAGACTAAATATAAGCTAATATCTTCTTTAACTTCATATTTATGGAGAAATTTGGATATTTCCTTGCCTAGTAATTTCGAATTGTCAGTTTCGTCAACCGTTGAGTATAATTTGAGTTGATTCTCTAATTTTAATCGCTTTAGCTCAATTTCATGTTGATCTTGTCGTCGTTTCTCTTCAATAGCAAGGGTTTCTAGACGCAACCTTTCTTCAAATTCTTGTTTTCGTTGTGCTTCGGCAAGTGTTTCAAGGCGCAACTTTTCTTCAATTTCTTCTTTTCGTAGTGTTTCAAGGCGCAATGTTTCTTCTTTTCGTTGCTCTATTATACTCGTAAACAAATTTTTAGTGAATTCCTCATCATATTCAGTATCTTTAGTGATTAAGTCCCTTAATTTCTTAAAAGTCATTAAAGAATCAGGCTTTAGATCTAATTCTTTCGCTAGGATAAATATATCTTCCCGACGTCCTTTAGTGAGGTACGACATTTTAAAATTAATATGAGAATAGTTAAATAGAATCAATAAATTTGAAAATTTATACTCTAATCGTTTTTGCGTAATAACAACAAAAGTGATTTTAAAATGAAACACGCTTATTATGGTGAATATCGTTTAATTAATTTGCTTAGATAAATGCATGTATATCAAAATATATATCGAACACAATAATTAATGCAAGGATATTTGAAATAAATTGTGAAAATAATATAAATAATATCGCAAAATAATTTGTTAAAGTACACCTTTTAAAAAAAAAGAATTATTTATCATATCAATCTGAAATCCTTTTCCACAGAACTAAAACTAAACATTGTGAAAGAAAATAAGTAATTCAATTGGAACCAAAAAAAATATTCAGACATACAGTGAAATAATCATAGAATAAAAAAAACAAAGTCATCTATTTTGAGAATACACTTTCAATTTGCTTAATTTGGAATTCATTAGACTGCCAAACCTATTTTTTTAAATGTAATAAGTTATCATTCCTTGAGAGAGTGAAATGGAACAGCAGACATTTGTTTTGCCTACACCGAAAATATCTCATGGGAAAAGGGAGAAATTATACACAGTTGCCTGGGAAGGATTAATGTTTACGTTAACTGTGATTCGAAATCTAATTACTTATGCATTTATTCGTTTCTGGCGTGAGAACGATGACTGATTTGATATCATGGCATATCAATTCACACACACGATAATAAAAAAAAGACACTCCTAGATTTTGAACTTAAGATGACTATTTGAAAATATATATATATAAAAATGCACTTAGAAAATAATACGTTTAATTTACTTTTTCTTCAGATATTTCTTCTTATAATTAAAAAAAAAAAAAACATTACATGACGGCACTTCATTAGAATTAGATGATTGTCCGAAAAAATAAATGTTTTACAGTACCTGGAATCTTGCGGTGAAACTTGCACATTAATATACGCTGGATTATATATATATATATTTTAAAACAACGCTCTTTCAGGAATCGACGGCCTAAGAGCTTAAACTAAACACACAATTAGATTATCACTAGCACAAATAAATAACTTGATGCGAAGAAGCATTTGATGATAGAAAAACTGAGGTTCTACTTGTAGGCGGGACACACTCGTCGTCGTAGAAAACTAATCGTGGAAATGGATGAGGCACACATTTTCTTTGTAGTAGATCCGTTATCGCTGTACACTGGCTATTTTTGTTGTAGAAGATACGTTGTCACTGGACACTGGTTATTCTTGTTGTAGAAGCATACGTTGTCACTGGATAATGGCTATTCTTGCTGTAGAGGCATACGTTGTCACCGGACACTGGCTATTCTTGCTGTAGAGGCGGATCTGTTGTCGCTGGTCATTGGCTATTCTTGCTGTGAAGGCATACGTCGGCATTAGCATCTGGGAAATTTTGTTGATCTCAGGGCGAGCATGTAATTCTCTCCCATTAATTTTGACGCAATCCCGGTCCGATCACTCATACATTTTGAAGGAATCCCGGCCGAGAGCCGTCATAAATTTTTAAGAAATCCCGGCCGGAGCCACCATAAATTTTGTAGATATTGGGGTGAAGGAGATTGTTCATCCCGAATCTACGATGGTTTGCTCTTACGCAATGGGCTGGTTGTCTAGGGGAGTAATTTCGGATTCCATGTAATGTTGTTGATGATATTCAAGGATGAAGCTTGCAGTAGCTTTACTTGTTTATTAGGAGAGATGATGAAGAATGAAAAGTATTTACACTATTATATGAAAAGTAAGTTGACCAGTTCGTCAGATAAAGATAGATGGCTGCCTCATTTAACCCATATTGGCGATGGGCACTGGAACACGCTCGGGCGTTTGAAGTTTACTTCCGACGCGGGTAGCGAAGGAGAAGAGAAGCAGAAAAAGTGGCGGCAAGAGAGAGAGAGAAGAGCGAAAACGAACTCAGTTTTGTTCTGGGATAAATGGCGCTGCATGAGCTTATCACGTGACTCTGATTCGTGGCGACATCTATTGAGTATCGGAGGAACTGGTTTTACAGTAGATTGAAAAAATAAAATTAATTGCTTAATAATTTCAGATGGAAAATCCTACATATATATATATATATATATATATATATATATATATATATATATATAAGGACAATTAATATACAGAATAAATGTTACCTATATTTAGGACGATTATTTATTATTGATAATAAATCTTTGCAGATACTCCCTGGTATTTTCTTGATGTTTTTAATGAGTCCTTATTTTATAAAGTGCACAAAAACCTAATTAAGTGGAAAATTATTTATAATTTTTAATAAAATCCAAGCTGTGAAATAAAAAAGGCCGAGTGAATAAATGTGTAAATAACAAAGTTTTAAGAATCAAATGCTTTATAATTAAACTCGGGCACATAGAAGCTTTCAAAACGTATATTAAACTATCAAATTCCCTCGAAGATAAACAATGCTTAAGAGAAGCCGTTCTTTTTACACAGCTTTAAATTACTTGCTGCACTTGAAAAGGAAAAATATTTTTCAAATCAACATTTGCTACTTTAGCAATATAATTTCCACAGTCATAAGGCCCCCATTTCTTTATTTTATTAAAAATGTATTTTTTTAGTGAAATGAATTATTTTTAGCATTTTTTTTCGCGAGAAAAGATTATGGTGAAGGAAAGCTGAAAAAAAAATTTAGTTTTTTCGAAGTAGAATTGTTTTTTATCTAATAATCTGGTGTCTGCAGTAGTGATAGATTTTGGTGGTGTGATTGTTTTTCATTTTTGAGGTTTGAGTTAAACTGCTGGTCACTTTATATGTGGCGAACTTTTCGAAGAAAAAATATAATGCTCTTTCTTACGCTTCGGGGACATCTGTAATTTTTCTGCATGGCAAGTGAGAGTTTAGAGAAGGAAAAGAAGGAGCAAATATTAAATTATATATTTTTAATTCATTAATGAATTTTGTAGAAATATTATTGCAGATGTTTCATAAATGTGATATTATCTTAATATATTTATTGTCAATAATGCACTATAAGTTTATGAGGGTATTTTATATCAAAGTAAATAACACATGATGAATTTGATAAAAGGGAGCCTTTTTTTTTTGCAGTGGAAAAGTATTTCTGAATAAATATATTATTACTTGGAAATTGTGAGCTTTGTTCTCGCTCTTTAGAATGGTTTTTGTTGCCAGAAAGATGGTTTTACACTCAAGGAAAGAAAATGGCAGACAATAATGCTAAAAAGGAAAAGATTGGGATGTATTTTCATCATTCGTCACCTCTAGAAACATTTTAAAGTCGAGTTCATTAATTAAATATCGAGTAAGTTCAAGACTCCAATTGAGTGTACGTAAGAAAAAGATAGCATAATTTAATAACTGTTAACATAGAATATGGAAGATCTGTCTTTCTCTAACTCTCTATATATCTCGAAACCCTCTCAACTATGACAACCCTAGTTAAAATTCTATAATAAAGTCTTAGCTTACCAAACCAATCAATCCGATTCACACATTTCCTGCTTATTAGAAATTCCACTTTTATTACTCTAACTAGGTGTCGCTTCAAGCCAAACGATTACTTACGAGGATACAATCCAAGAAGAACATATTTATAAACTTTCATTTTCCTCCATCTTCCTTCATTTTCCTTTCAATTCTATTTCACTTACATGTCACTATCTCTAATTCAACTCACTACATTTCATATATTCGCTTAAGTTACGCAGTAACGTTTCATTTGGTTGACAAGCAGTAGTAATTGTATGCAATTCTATTTTCCCAATGTCCTCGGGATTAGTGAAAGAACACCGTGAATAGTCTAACATCACAGGTTCAATTCAGTGACAAATTTGATTGACAAGTTTTCTGCAAATTTGCAAATTTAGCAACAAAATTATATACGTCAGATAAGTCGGATAGATTCTACAATATATTTTTTGAGTGTGTATATATAAGAGCCGTTGTTCGTATCAGTTTGTGATGTAGAATGTATGTCCATCACGCTATACGTACAAATTTCGAAGCGATTCATTCGATTGCGTAAACAGTGAAGTTGTGCTGTTGTGTATTTACATGTTTGTGTAAAAAAATTGTTTTCCGTCAAATAGAAGTTTCTTCCATAAGCTAAAGTGTTTCAGATTAAAAATTTAAATTTACTCCCAATCAACCCGCTCATTCAGTGAGTTGACCTTTCCTGTTCGGTGAAATTTATTCTACCGCATAATAATACATTTTTCATGGTTATATCATACACATGTAATTATCATCCAGTTCCTGTAAAAGAGATATTCAAAATATTGGCCTTTTTCTTTTTAGCTTGAAAAAATAAAATTCTAATTGTGTTAACATGCTAGAAAGGGGAAATGGAACATATTACTTGACTCGAAAGAAACAATGCCAGGTCTCGAGTTCGAGACATTAATCACTAGGTTTTCGATGTCTCCCGAAGATAATACAATACTATACTATGCTTCAGCAATGACGAACTTAGGGAAACTAGGGGTCCTAGTAGTGCTCTGAATAACGTCCAATCGAGGTGGAACTTTGCGCATACGAATTGCTCAATTAACTGACTTTTTAAATTTCCAGACGAAAGAAAATTAAATATAGGTGAAAAAACAATATCAAATAAAATTCTTACTGGATAGACTCAAAGATATGCAATATATTTTTTAAATGTAAACTAATATATAATTTATAAATGCTAGAAGCCTTCGGACTTCTTTTCATTTCAAATATAAATATGTAACTACATATAATACTTAATTTTCACATAATGACGTAGGTATCAAAAATTGACTTCTCAGGATTTTATGTATTACGTATTGTTTTACATAAAAAATTATTTTTATACCTTTTTTATTCACATTAATTTGATTGTGATGTACGAATTATTTGTACCTTGTGTAAAATAATTCTATAGAAAAGAATAATAAAATCAAAAGAAACCTCATAACGAGATATACAGGATATTTCTTAAATATAATACATTCAAAAAATAAGAATTTTTCAATTCAAATCTCACCATAATCCATTCTTAAAAAAAAGAAATGATCTTTTTGGAGAAGAAAAATGCTCCTAACATTGATTTCAGAAAAAGAAAAATGTCGGGTGAAAAATTGTTTTGAACTCAGCTTAGGAAAAGGTACGACCGTATTGGAAAATAGTCCCATAAGTGACTGGAAAACAATTTGTGGTTTCTAAAAAATAGGCGGTTTTTCTCGGGCGACATTGTTTTTTTGAAAATATTTATCATGTGTAATGTACGTTCTGAAACATTGTTTATGTCAGTAAGTGCCTGTAGATATTTCTCTGTGATGAATTTGATTGCAAAGCATTGTTTTTCTCGATTTTGATCGTGAAGCACTTCAGTCATCAAATTTTCTGTTACTTAAGAAATAGTTCATTTCCATATATCTGAAATAATGCATATAATACTTTTAAAAGAAACCAAATGTAAATATATAATATTGTGTAAGAAAGTAATAAAGAAATAATGTATTTAATTTTTTTTCAGAAAAAGAGAACAAAATTATTTCAGAAAAAAGAAATAATGCATATGCGAACTTTGGTTAGATAAAACGTACTTATAAATATCTTTTGGCCATATTTGAAGTTTTGATAAAGTTAAAAACAGATTTGTTTTTCTTAAAAAACTCAAAATAGCATATTTAAAATAGATTTTTTTGTAGTATGCGTTCCACTATTCACAAAATGCTCAGCACAAACTTTTTCAAAAGGATTATTTAAAAAATTCAAGTGACTTTTTAACCAAGAAGACAAGTAAATTAAATACAGTGAGTGTCCTCAGAGAATCCAGACTTTTCGGGATCTCACCGTTCCGATTTATAGAGCTCTACTATTGTTTCCACTGCAATATCAAAGGTAAAGCATTTTGCGTAAAATATTAATTCATAAAAATTTGAATTTAAAGTGTTTACCCCATCCTATGTAGACAATTTTATCATCCAAATGTGTTCAATCGCGACTCATTAACACGCAGATCTGCAGCACGTAATTCTGCTTTACACGCGGTTTTACTACTGCTCCTTCGATAAGCAATAACTTCTAATATTGTTCCTATATACTGTGGAGTCAGAATTCTTTCTTTTTCTTTGTATGAAAATCAGATAGACTTTTTGTTCGAGAGACGTTACCACTTACTGTTAAGATCAGGCATTAAATCTTTCCTTCCCTTCTACTGCGCTATACGAATCAATATTACTCGGAAAGCGAAATGCGTGGATTATTTTTCTTTTATAAGTGGTTATTTTCAAGATTCAGTGAGAATGGAACCATTTCACATTGGTCAAATATTAAGAGTTAAAAAGATTTTTTCACGTATAACGGATTTATGTAAAGATTAAAAATATTGTCGAACGCAAATAAAAGGATTATACGATTGAATAAAAACTCAGTATTATCGAACAAATTCGAAAAGAGGCAACAACAATAAAAATTGTCAGCTCTATATATTAGTCTACACTACGTGTATGGTAAGAATAGAAAATAAATTTTGTCAGTATGCTGTTATCGATGATGATAATTAAGATTGAGGAGAAACAAATTGCGAGTAAAAAACATTCCATTAAGGATTGATTGTTAAAGCAATAAACTCAATTATCCTTAAATATTATAAGTATTCATTAAGATTTTTTTTTTTTAAATTTTTAATACCAAGCAATCTGCACTTAAATATTATCAAATAGCGTACATGACCATACATTTATTTTTCCAAATTAATCAGTCACTCTAATTTTACGGAATTGTTCGTTACGCAGACAATTCACAAAAGTTCAGGATTCCATGTTTTTGCCTAATGTACATAAATACTTTTATTCACGGTTAATTAAATTCGAGGTTTAGTAACTGTGTACCCTGAATACCACTTGACAAACGGCTTGAACTGTGTATATCGTCTTTCTACCAATTACAAAATTGCTCAGAGTTTATCGATACGTCTCGTGATTCTGTAGTTTATGCTCTTACAGCTTGAACAGAGTATGACGTAGCGTGAGGAGGAAAGAGATGGCCACATAGCTCAGCCGCCCGGAGCTATGTGGAGGGCGGGGTGTCAGGGGGGGGGGGGTTCCAACAAAAATAATTCTGTCAGCAGCATCAAGCCATGGTCGTTATATCAGACAACTGTATTGTCATTGGGATTATATAGGTACTTCTGCAAAATTTCCATGCAATCGGACAAGTGGAAGTGGTTTAAAATAGACTTGTAAAACTTAAATTAAACCTACGTATTTATATTTATGTGAAGTGAAATAAAAGCTAGACAAATATTTCATTCAAAATAAGAAAATAAATTTAAATTTTTAAAATGTCGAAGCGAATACGGCCTTCCGCGATTCGCTGTTGCCAAAGAACAAATGTAATCAGTATGATCATTTGGTTTTTGAATGATTGCCCTTGAACAACTCATAGGCGTGACGGAAAGCAGGTGACATCTAATTTCTTCAACTATTTTTTTTTCATTCAGAACAGTTATTTAAAGGTGGTATTGTTTATTTTATTCTTTGATAAGTTTTCACGTGAATCAAAATTTTTAAGTTATTGTAAAATCAAGGGTATTTTTGTTTTATAAGACTTGTCGAATATATAGGAGTGAAAAGGTAAATATTCGTTTTATTTATTTTATTTTTTAATTTTTTGATAGTTTCCTTTTTTACCTATGCAGAGTGTTATTTATTCGTTTTAAGTAATTAAACCGAGAGTAATTTAATATTACTTGTACACGATGCATTAGTGAAATTATTTTTTTTCTATAGAGGGGCGGAATATTTAGGATTCCAACCGAGTGTCAAAAATCCACGTCATGCCCCTGTGAGCAGAAAACATTTTAATTCCCTTAATTTATTTTTTACATCATAAATTGTCGAAGGACCTATAATGAAGTCACTCATTATGAATTTTCTTGAGGATGCCTTATTCTTGAGGATGAATTATCTCCAGTTCTGATGCATATTTTGAGAGTCGCATACTTACGATTATTAGTTTTATTAACGCTTCAGAAAGACCTGTTGGGCTACGAAAACATTTCACTCTACAGCACACTCTCTGTTGTAATATTGTACAATACATGGGCAATATAAGGCAGTGAGAAACACACTCACGCCCTCAAAGTTCAACCGAATGTTTCATGGATTTGTTTTATTAACGTTGCTCTAAAAGCAACACGTAGAGTTTTGAGGAAAGACCGCGTAATTTTAAACCTCGGTCAAGTGGTGAGGACGACACATGAGCCGGCACATACCTCTCTAAACTTCTACACTACCCCATTGGAGTACAGATTTAATGTGCGTGAGCTCCGACTACATAAAGGGTCTTTTTTTAATATTCAAGGTTTGAACCTATTACTGAATGTATATAAACTGAAAGCTTGTGACAAAATGGTAATTTTTGAAGTTTTCTGAGTGAATTTTTTACAGAATAAAAGTTTTTAGTTTGTAGCAACTTTAGTGGGGAGTAGTTTTAAGACTAGGGTGTTGTTTGTTTTTTGAAATTTTGATTAATGGAATACAATACAAGTTTTATCCAAGAAACAATATTACACGTGTATTGCAATTAAATAAAATTATTTAAAGGAATAAAAAGTTTTCAGGAATATTTATATGAAACAATGTATAGGTTGTTCAAAAATAAACGCACAAAAAAATGATAGTTTTGAAATATCCGACCAGTTCAATGTGCTCAAGTCCTTGTTCTATTTCCCATTACACTAAAGAATATGCAAACGCAAAAAAAAAAAAAATATTCTTATAGTTTGCTTTTGTTGAATGTTTGTCAGTTCTTAGAAGAATAATACGATTAATTATTTCACAGAGAAAAAAAAAGATGAACAATACAAAATAAAGATTCTCAGAGTTATATTTTAGTCTCTGTTTTGAAACAATGTTGATTGTTTTCTCTCCTGGAGTGGACTGCCACATTTATCAGTCCAAATACTTTACAGTGATGCAAGGGATCGAATGCTAAGCATATTTCCGCTTCGTGAATTCTTAACAATTAAAGAAAAGAAAGGAAAGATAATTATGTGAAGACAACTTGGTTTATACAAATATTTTGTTAATATTTATCAGTTTTAGGAACCTGAAACGGAATAAAAAATTAATTTTTCTCAAAAAGTTGTATTTGGGGTCGTGGTGGTAGTAGTACTGTGTGTTTAAGGGGAGGATTGATCACCCTCCATCTTTACCATCCCCTAATTCCTTTTAATGTAGTTCACAAGCAACCGTACTAAATTAAAAAATAATAATTCCGATCTATAATGGATTAAAACGTGAGCAATCTATGTCACGACTTGGCTGTAACGTTCAAGAAATACCCGAATCTACACGAAAAGATTCGAAAACAAAAATCTATTTCGGTTCCGGATTACAGAAAGTGTTCAACCATTAAATGTCAGGATTAAGAAAGCCTACTGCAATTGGATATAAATGAAGGATTTTTCGTTACCTTTAATAGAGCTACCTCTCTCTTACTATTAATGTTTCCTTATAATGGGAAGTATTAATAGAAGTTTAGAAATAATTAAATCGGTTCCAAATAGAGAGAAAAGGCGCACGTCTCCTGAAAAAATTAAGAAACACCTTAAAATTTCAATTGAATTAAACTAAAGTTATTGGTAACATGGTATTTAATGAATGAGCAATTTTTTACTTTTTAATTCTGAATTTATTTTTATTAGTTATCCAATTAGACGTAAGAAGGAAAGATGAAATAAAAAATGATGTTTACTTACACTTACTCATAGGCGATTCACAGAAATTCGCAAAAGAAAAAAAATACTTTATATATTTATATATATTCTTACTTTAATTTCTTTTACAAACGACAAAAGAAGAGAGTTTGAAAAATGTTTAAATGCAGAAATGTTTAATGAGAGAGCATTAAAAAAGGAATAAGAATAATATTTACTTAGGATTAAATCGTATTTGGAATTTCTAAGCTTAAAATAACTCACAATCTATACATTATATTTTTTTCTAATAATTTCTGTTGCACAGAAAATTAGACTTCTCTGTTTTGACCAACTGGATTACTGTGCTAAAGATTATAATGTTTTTTCTACATTTTTATTTATAAGTTATTTTAATATGTATAATAGTCCTATTTCGTATTAAATGAATAAAAAAGGGTTATAATATTGAAAATAAAATTTAGATGTAGATTTCTTTAGAAACCAAAAAAATATATTAAAGCACGTATATTTTTTCGCCACTCCTACAAACTATAGTGCTCGTTCTGCTGTTCAATCCTGGCTACGTGCCTCCCATCGTCTCGAACGTGTGTGTTTAAAGAGAGCTTCCTGAATGAAATGATAAAAATAAGGTAGAAAACTGTTAAATTTGAAAATTATTTAGTTAAAATTAGATTATAAAGTTGCACAACGGATTTAAGGTATTGTACCAAAAAAATCGGATCATAATTGTGCCAAAGAGAAAGAAAGAAGAAAATTTAATATTATTTAGACTGTCATTACAAAAGCGCAAAAAAAAAAAAATGAAAGTGCAGACCAGTTTCTTTTCTTATAATTATTTTTCTTACGCTCATTAGTAAAAAGAAATTATTTGATTAAAATATATGTAAATCAAATGAATTTCGTGGTTTTTAATTTCGTAAGTTATTTTCTAAAAAAGTTACTAATTTCTGAACAGAAAACTACATAATCCACAGAAACATATATTTTGCGCAATTTTACATTGTTCTAACACATAAACCGCTCGTCCAATCAGAGCGTGCATCTGACTGATGCTTTTTCTCACCACTACAATCGTTCGGAATTGTTTATATTATGATGGAGAAAGGTTATTTCCCATTTTCAAGATAGTAACGACTTCTTTTTAGCACTCTCCGCTACCTCGGCTAGACTTAATACCTTTGTGTGAACTGTTCAGTTCGTTGTTCGCCGAGCATACCATCTAGATTCGACAACGAATTACACATTTAAGTTTAATATTTCTGATCAATAAGAACACATTAATTATGGAGATTCAAATACAAATACATAAATGTTACTCTATCACGCTTGTTCCAAGAAAAATTCCTAAGCAACTACTTTAACTAGAAATTCATTGCATAGTAAGCGGTTTTTTATCCAGCACATTTGGGACCATGTCACTGCTGGATCATCGAGCGACAAAACACGGGGATAAGAAAAATAAAACTGTGAAAAACCGTTTTAAAATTCATAATTCTGAAAAAATAATTTTGTTATTTCCATAATTCTGGTGCAACTGATATCCTAGGAATGTATATGTGGACTTTATAGGCATTGGTCATGCTCAAGAGTTTGATTTTTGCCCAGCGTTGTTTCAGTCGAGTCATGTGTTCTATTCTTTATTCCACAAGGGACCCCGAAAATAGAGGAGCTAATTAATTACATTAATTGTGTCACAAATTGAGTGCACAAGTTCGCTTAGCCTATATTATGTGTGCCAGCTTAGTTGTCGACTGCGTCTTCTGACGGTGATTTAAAGGCTTATTTGACTGTGGTTAGCAAACTAGGATTTTGAGAAATTTTCTAAGCTCTATTTAGAAAGTCAACCTCCCTTGGTTATAATAACGAGGGAAGAATGGGGCTTTATGGAATATGTAAATAGTTTTAGTTGAATTTTTGATTTTATTCAAAATATAATTCTTTTCGTGACTCTTAGACTATTTACCCCGACAAAGCAAAATTTTTCTCTGTTGAGTTTTCCCGCTTTGAAGACATATTTGGAAAAATGATTCCTTGAAAAATCTCCTTAAGAAGTAGGCGGTGTAACGTATTACGAAACGAATACAGTCCAGCTAGAGAGATCTATTAAATTTTATTTCACTGCTAAACATGCGCCATGATGCATACAATAGATTCTTCGCTTCATCCCTTCCTCGTTCTCTCTCTTTCGTCGGTGCGCGCGTTTTTCAGTTACTGAGTCTCATTGGATAACTTCGGTGATGACGAAATCAACTGGTTTGTATGTGACGTTCGCTACAAACTCCTCCTTCCTCTGGAGAGAGCCTTTTCTGATAGGAGAAAAATTATGTTCGTTGAGGTTCACTAAAATATTTAGATGTCAGTAGGAGATGAAACGATACGATTCAGATGGCATGGTATGAATTTTTGATGACACAGTATGGATTAGGCTACACAGTTCGATTTTGATGACACAGTAAGATTTAGTTAACACATAGTATGATTTAGATAATATGTTTCGATTTTCCTCTGGCTAAACTTATAAACTATATTACACTAAAACTTAAAAAATTCAAAGAAATAATAATTACAGGTTATCTTATTCATTTTAAAAATTAAAAGTTCCTACACATATATGTTTTCATCAAGTTAAAACTGTAAGGTAGTTCTAACCACAGGTTATTCTCAGAAGTTATACTGCCATAATTTACTCTATTAACATAAAATATCACAAACACTTTGACATATAAGCACATAAGCATATTTTGTGCATAGAGGCACAGTGATCCGTCTTAATTCCATTTCTTGCCTCGCCCCGGCAAGTTATATAAAAGCAAACCCAATTCTCCTAAAACACTTTCGATCGTCGAGGTGAACTCGAATCGACTGGTGGCAAACGAGGTCAGTGTTTGGCAGGGATTCAAACTCTGAATACTGTCCATCCAATTTATGCAAATCAACATCCGGAATACAGCATTGTTTGAAAAATGTCTCCTGCTTGAGTCCCAAAACTGCCACCAGCAACCTTTTCCCCTGATCTTTTAATTTGTACATGCTCCGGAGGTACCTTTTCATTTCCTCCAGAAAGCGTTCTCCCTTGAATGGAACCGGAATTCCACGCCAGTTTTCTGTCTGCAATATTTTTTCTGCTTTTTTCACGAGTCAAACAATTGTTACAGTTTTTTCGAATCTCCATCAAAGTTTTAGCGTACGATTGGGTCATCGCAATCATAAATTTCTTGTTTCTCTCCCTCACACACTCAAAAAAATAATTCTCTGTAATAAAAGGAAAGATGGGTTTCTCTTTAACTAGAGGAATTTCGGGCTCTCTGGGAATCGTTGGCTTCATTTAGACTGATTATTATTGCGTGATGTGGGAATCTAGTTAATGTTTAATCCACGCCATAAAAACAATAATAATTCATGATGGAAAAAAAGGTTAATCATATTCTTACAATATAGAACACTATAAAAATTGCTAAAAACTTCATTAGCTAATGCCTGAAAATTAAATAAAGGGATGAGGGCGCGTTGCTGTCTCTTGCGAGACAGATAGATAAGTGCGAGTGATTGTCCAATGTAAAGTTGGATTTTTCAGAGCTTTTTCATCTCAGTTCATTCTCTCTGCTCTCAGGCTGATTCCAGTTAAGGGAAGTTTAGGGGGATACCGAGACACGCCACAGTCTTCACCCTACAAATGTTCAATTTCGAATCAAAGGTCGATGTGGGTTCCTCTCGAATTTCTGTTTTCACATGCAAGGGATGGGGAGTCAAAAAGTGACAAATTTTGTGGACTGGATATCGACCAAACTCAATATCCACGAAAAACTCGGACACAAACTGGTGAGTCTAATTCGGAAAGTCCATGGTGTTTTCGAAGTCAAACTGGGGTCGATGCAAAAGTTTTTCAAAAATTTTTTGAATATACAGTCTCCCTCGTGCACAAAAGGATTATGGTCTCAACGCAATGGGGTGCAGCCTTTTTTCCAACGAATCGACTCGTGAATCCTTAAAAATTTAAAATTATTTTATAAAAATTTAATAATAAAATTAATAAAAATTTAATAATATCTATTTAAATTTTAAATTAAATATTTTAAAACGAAATTGACGCCCACTTTAATTTAAAATATCAATTTAGTTATACTACTTAAAAAAGTCTTTACACTCTAATTTATTCTTGAAAAAATTTTCACCTACCCTATTCACCTAATTTATCCGTAACCCTTCTTCCAAGTCTCCATTCCTTTTTTCATTTCGTAAAACCCCTCTTCCAAATTTTCAATTTGATCCTCGAGTTTCTAAAATTTCACCTCATAGGCGTTTCTTTCACATTTCAATTCAAATCTTTCTTGCTTGAGCCTTAACCCGGATTCGGTTTTACTTCTCAAAGGAAGTTGTACAATAGAGTGGTTTTGAACGGGAGCAGGAGGTTTCTCTTTTAGTCTCCGTAATGTAAGGATTAACCCTCCGAGCGTTTTACTTTTTTGTGTAAAGCTATACCGAACGCAATCTATTTAAGCATAGCTAAAGGTCACGAAAGTTTTCCCTTTCCATTCACAAATTTTCGAAAATGCAAGAGGCCTCTATTCCACCCCCCTTTTGAGAAGCGGGTGGTCGAAGACAACCCCTAGGATTGGGCATTTTTATTACTCAGATCTGACGCTTTGATAAGCGATTTAGTTGCCTTGGGGAAATCTTGTATGGCAGGCTGCAAGCAAGCAGGAATGGGGTTCAGATTATTCACAGATCAGAACTTGGAAGATGTTCGTCCGATCTATTGATTTTGAATAAAAATGTTTCAACAAATGGAGAATAAAAAATATAGCTTGAAAAACATTGGTGGGTTAATATTTGAAAAATATTTGTTTGCTTCAAACAATAGAAAAATTCTTTTTTCTGTCATTTTTAATTTTTTTTTTTAAATTTTAATATTACGATTTTAACCTAGAAAAAGCTCCCTATATTCATTGTTGAATACGAGACCAAGAAAATACAAGATTGTTTGCATGTTTTGAAAATAATTAATTATTATTATTTGCTATCAAGCTCTATTTGCTTAATGAAAGCTCCAAAATTTTCATAAAATTTTAATTTTTATAGCAGATTGAATTTTCAAAAGAAGTTTGCTTGTAAAAATAAATACCAATAAATATTTTTAGGATAAAATAAAATCTTAAATTTCGTAAAATTCACGTGTTTCAAATACAATAATCGAGACGCATTAGGTCACATATTAGTGCACATTTAACTGTAGAATGCACACTTATACATAATTTTCAAGGTATGAAGTAAAATTGGCGAAACTCTTTTAAAATTGAAATTTTGAACAGAATTTATTTTGAAAGATAATATTAAATGCTTTAGTAAATTGCATAATATTTTAGTGGACGATGCCGCTGATCCCGATAAAAATATAAAAATTAGTTTGGTCAAACATTTATCAGATCTGTAAAAAAAAAACATTTCTTGAATCCTGTTCAAAATAAAAAATTGTCTTGGATCGAAAATACTTTTTTAGACTTTTAATTCACTGAACTCGCAATAAAAAAATTAATATTTTTTATTAAATGCTTAAACAAAACAACATGTCTTTAAAGTACCTTAATACCTACTTTCTGAACAATTTGTTATTAAAGAAAAAATTGTTTGTGAAGCACAATATTGTGTATATATAACAGTGAGAAATTTAATTTAAAATTTTTCACATTTGCGATAATGTCACTTATATCTATTTTTAATAATCTGTTAATGCATCAAACTATTACTTTATTATGTTGACGCTTTATTTAATATTACGTATAATATAACAAACAAATTTCGAACTGAATTTTAAAATAATTATTTCAGAAACTATTGTAGATATGCTCATAATTTTTGTATACCGAAGTCTTAGTATCTCAGTTTTGCTACCAAGTAAAATTTTTATTTTGTATTCGTCTAATTTTTCAGCTAATTTTGGTTCATAACGTGCAGTTTTCAACTGATTTGTAAAAAACTTACGGATTATATGAAAATATGCTGGCGATGAAATATATTAAATTTTGAATTTTATATTTTCATAAAATTGTAAATTTTTGTGATTAATAATTTTTAACTTTGTATTTACCATACATAAATATTTTTATCGTAATTTGAAAAGCAGATTTTCAGGGTAGCTTATGTAAAATTCCTAGTTATATATTGTTAAGATTACGAAAAATGTCCGGATTTTAACTACACGTACTTCAGTTATCCTTTAACAGAAGATAAATTATAAGGGATTTTACACATATAAATATTTTTTAAATTTGAATCTTCAAATAATTAGTAATCAAAATTATCCGTGCAAATGTACAGTTGATAGTTACACGTATGAACAAATATAAATGTGTGCAGACGCTATTAATTACTAATTATTCCAAAAATCAAGTTTGAAAAATATGAATTTGAGCGGGAAATCTCATTCCTCTTCTCTGTGAAGGAAGATGTAGTTCAGTTATTTAAAATTCGGATGTATTTCGAAACTAACATTACAAAACTGACAATTTTGTGTAAGCTGTCCTGAATACCTGGCTTTGAAATTATGAAATGAAACTAAGACATTTAAAAAAAAGTTTATAACTACTTTTCGTAGTTACAGAAGAAAAGGGCGCAGATCACTAAACAATTACTTTATTACAAGGACAACATATTTATAGTTTACATACATAGTAGAAAACAAAGAGATATTGAGTCGAGTATGCGCCGAGGGATTTCCCCGTTAATGCGCATAATTGTTCTAGTGCTCCGAACACCTTGAGTTCATATGCTAAACTACATGCGTGACGCAGTTATTGTAGAGGGCGTTGCAGGATTGAGGGGAGAGGAAATACATTGGTTACATCCTCCCCCTCTGGTTCCACAGTCGTCCCGACAAGGAACCAGCAGTCACAGTTTTCCTAGGTCTACCTCTCTTTCTTAGTGGCAGAATTGGGGCATTGGAGCGTCCTTGCTCAAACGCTTTCAAGGCAGAAGTGTGATACACTCCAAGAGGTGTAGTTGGATTTTCCAAGCTGGAAATTTCATATGTTGTTGGAGACCTTCGAGACATAATCACATAAGGTCCATCTCTGCGTGGGAGGAACTGGAAGTTTTTCCTTTTTCAGCACTATTCATGGGGTATGAGGTGACATAGACTTTATCACCTGGATGAAACAAAGTTGCTTCACATCTTCTCTTGTCAGCATAATGCTTTCTTTTATCTTGTTGTTGTTCAGCAACATCTTTAGCTTCAGCTAAGAATTGGGAAAATTTCTTGAAGTATGGAGTAATTTCTGCAACGAAATTATCGTTTTCGATGACAGCACGAAGATCATGCGTGACATCGTCGGTCGTCCGCAGTTCTCTTCCAAAATGCAGAAAAGCTGCAGTTTGACCAGTGGTCTGGCATTTGGCTGTATTCAAGGCAAATCTAATTGATGGCAACTTTTCTGACCAAGAGTTTTGCTTGTCGTAAACCAGGATGGCAAGGCGAGGCTTTAGGTCTCTGTTCTTTCGTTCCACGGGGTTTGCTTGTGGATGGTAGACAGGAATCAAAGATTGTTTGATGTTTAGAAGGTAACAAAGCTGTTGCATTACAGCTGACACAAACTGTGTACCATTATCACTTATGATACGATGAGGTATTCCGTATCTTAGAAGGACTTCTTCAAGGAGTGTTGTAGCACACTCTTTGGCAGTTGCAGATGGCAGGGCAAAAAGTTCCACCCATTTTGTGGTGTAATCTTCGACTATAAAGATCCACTTTTTACCATCTCTACTTTCCGGCAGGGGGCCAAAAAGATCAATAGCTAGTGTTTCAAAACGTTGGGATGAAACTGGAGTTTGCAGAAGACCAGCAGGTTTCTGGTTGCTAGCTTTGAATTTATTACATTCAGGACAGTTTTTAACGTAATCTGTGATGAATTTCCGCATGCCAGTCCAATAATATCTTTTCGATATTCTGTTGAACGTTCCTTCAGCTCCATAATGACCAGCTGTTGGAGCATCATGGTGATCTTTAAGAATATGTTCTCGTTCCTGTATAGGAACAACTAATTGAGCGTCTTCACTCTCAGAATCTGGAGAGTATCTGTACAGCACTCCACGATTCATCAGATAGCCACGATCAGTCCAGTTGAAATAATCAGTTCCTTTTTCTGGTGATTCAAAAGTGTCGATGATTTTCTTCAATTCATCATCTTTCATCTGTTCACTTCATATGTCTTTCGAGGATCGAGCTGGGATATCGATAGTTATCGTGCAAATTTCACAATTTGGCTTCTTGTGAGTACAACTAGGGCGTGATAACATGTCAGCTAACACATTTGCTTTTCCAGGAATGTACTCAATCTTTAAGTTGAAACTTTGAAGTTGCAAAGCCCAACGGGCTAACCGTCCAGAAGGCGATTTCAAACCCATTAACCATTTCAGTGGTTGATGATCTGAAGCAATTGTGACTTCAGATCCTTCAACATAACCTCTGAATTTATTGAGGGCCCAAACTACGGCGAGTGCTTCTTGTTCAGTGGTTGAATAATTTCGCTCCGCTGAAGTAAGCAAACGGCTTGCATATTCAATAGTGTGTTCTTCTTCATCTGAGCCCTGGAGCAGGACTGCTCCGATTACGTAATTAGATGCATCTGTTCGTATAACAAAGGGTTTTGTATCATCCACTTGTCTGAGAATAGGAGCAGTTGTCAGACACTGTTTCAGCGTGTCAAAAGCTTTCTGCTCTTCTTCTCCCCATTTCCAAGGAGCATTCTTTTTAGTGAGATTGCTCAATGGTCTTGATTTCTCAGAGAAATTAGAGATGAATCTTCTATACCAAGAACAACTTTGCAGGAAGGATTGCACTTGTTTAACATTTTTCGGAGGAGGTATATCTCTGATAGCAGATGTTTTGTCAGGATCTACTTGGACTCCGGAACTAGTGATATAGTGTCCGAGGTACTTTACTTTTTCACAAGCAAAGTTGCATTTACTGCGATTTGCTTGTAGTTTAAACAACAAAAGTCTTTCAAAGACTTTTTTGAGGTCATCAAGATGTTTTTCAAATGTTTCTGATAAGATAATTATGTCATCTAAGTATGATAATACGTGCATGTCTTTAAGACCACTGCGAAATTTGTCAACTAATCTTTGAAATGTGGCAGGAGCCGTTTTCAGTCCAAATGGCATTCGCCGGAAACGAAAAGTTCCAAATGGGCAGACAAATGCTGTTTTGTCTGAACATACACTGATTTGGTGGTAACCCGATTTTAAATCAATTGTAGTCGTGAAAGGTGTATGCTTCGCCGCATGAAGCAAATCGTCCATTCGAGGTAGAGGATAAGAATCAGAAACTGTTGTTGCATTAAGTTTTCTGTAATCAATGCATAGGCGCATTTTTCCATCTGGTTTGAAAACGAGCACAACAGGTGCTGCGTATGGTGATTCACATTCTTCTATAATGTTTCCTTCTAATAGTGTATCGAGTTCTTTCTTTAGGAATTCTTTTTTCACAGGTGACATTCTATAAGAAGGTACGGAGACAGGTGGACTATCTCCTGTATTGATTCGGTGTTCAATGTAGGGAGTAGGCTCTCCCCCTGGTTCAAAGACAGATGCGTACTTCTTTAAGACTGCAACTAGTTTTTCTTTCTGCGTAGTATTTAAACATTGACCTTCTTCTTCACGAAGAGTACATAAATTGACATCTAAGTTGTCAACTGGATGTTGGTTATTGGCATGTTCACCAAAGGCAAACTGCTTCTGAGGCATGTCAGCAAAAAACCATTGTTGTTTCCTTAAATCCAACATGATTCCTGATTTCTTTAGAAAGTTAATACCTAGCAGAGTTCTGTTTCTTTTTGCATTTGGTAATGCGATAAGCTCTTGGTCGAACTTCCGTCCTTCAATTTCAATGGTTACTGTAGTGATGAGGACATCTTCTGTCGAGCGCTGTCCATCAGCAAGTGAGATACACATTGTTCCATTCCGGAACTTAGCACCTTCATTCTTCAGCAATGTATACAAACTTTCACCAGCAATAGAATGACTGGATCCAGTATCCGCACAAGCCTTTCCAAAAATTCCATTTATACGCAGGTATACGGTTGATACCGAAGCTGTAGTAACAAAATAGGAACTTGCTTCCAAAAATTCGAATCGGGACGATTCAGTCTTAGGCTCTGCTGTGCAATTGGGACACTTTGCTCGGATGAAACCAGAAGTTCCACAACCATAACACTTTACAGGAGGGCGATCTTCATGCTGCTTTGTAGCATAACCTCTATTATTTATTCTCGGAAAAGGCTTTCTAGAGAATTGCTGGTTTCTGGATGAAACGGTGTTTTCATGTTCTGCAGTCGATGAGGTTGACTTAACCCAAATTTTATTTCGATTTTCCAGAAGTTGAGACTTCTTCTGCAATCCCACCTTCATGTTGTCAAAGCTATCCAGTTTGTCAACTAGATCACATGGTGAAATGATTTCAGACCATGTATCGATGAAATGGTTTTTGTAATCTGGAGGACATTTCTTTTTAATTTGATCTGTGATGATCAGATCCTTAAGTTTTTCGAAAGTCTCTATCTGCAGTTCAGTTAACCATCCTTCTAGATATGTTCGAACTTCGAAGTAAAAGTCTTTCCAGGTACTGTTGGCGGCTTTTCTATGTTGAGAAAATAATAACCTGAATTTCTCTGCACTGAGTTTAAAGCGTTTTAGTAACATACTTTTAATATGGTCATAATCTTGAGACAATGTGTCTGGTTCTCTGGCGATCAATTTTGCGATATCGCTTGGTAGTGCACTTATGAGATAAGTGACAAAATTTTCTTTGGGAACTTTAAGGAAAGAAAGTTGTCGTTCAAATAAAGTCAAGAAGAGACCAATGTCATCATCTTGTGCTTTGAATTTAGGAAGTAACTTTTGAACGTCAAGAGTAGGTTTCTCCACACCCAACCCATGAGTAGTAGCTGATTGTTGTGGCTGTGACAGACGTAACTTTTCGAGTTCGAATGCCCTCTCGCTTTCGATCTCTCTAAGTTTCTGTTCATAATCACTTTTACGATGTTGAATAATACCTTTTAAATGTTCACGGGTGAACTCTTCATCATATTTAGTGTCATTAATTATTAAGTTTTTTAGGTCTAACACAGACATTTTAGAGGTAATAGTTAGTCCGAGATCTTCACAAAGAGATCGTAAGTCCTCTTTCTTAACTCCT
The DNA here is from genome assembly GCA_019974015.1 of Nephila pilipes. NCBI lineage: Eukaryota > Metazoa > Arthropoda > Arachnida > Araneae > Nephilidae > Nephila > Nephila pilipes. The sequence goes on along the minus strand of BMAW01110606.1, from coordinate 23,147 downwards.
GCGAGGTAAGACATTTTAATTGTTTTTGTGAAAAGTTTTAAAGTTCAAAAAGTTTCTAATACCTAATTATTATGCCAAAACTATAATTAATACACTATGCTGAAATATTCTGTAGTAAAATAAAAATTTATACACGAAAAATTCAATGTACATTAAATTAATATACTAACAATTATAACTTGGGGGAAAATTACATTATATGTCACACTAAAAACACTAATAAAACAAAAAAATATACAATATACATAAATTGGAGATTTATAACGAATATGTGGAATAATATGCTTCAGAAGGAAAAAACAACAATATAAAATATGAAAAATTCTTTGTTTGTTTTATTAATTACCTAACTATCAAATTAAGTAAGAGAAGAAAAAAAACTTTTTCCAAATGCACTTCAAAGAATAAATGAAAATATTTAATTAAACATTGAGTACATAAAAGTATCAAGAATCTTCTCTTCACCAGAATTTATATTTTAGACTAAAAAGAATATACAACGAACATTCTGAAATAAAATTATGTCTACTTCATTTCCGGTAATTTTCAGAACCGTTCCTGTGGCGGGAAAACTTATACCTTTTACTTTTATTATTATTCATTACTTTTCAAATTAGACTCAATTTAATATCTTTTCTTAAAAAAATTGAATAATAATCTAATTCAGGCTAGAATAATTTAAATAAGATACTCTGAAATAGGCATAAATATGTTTTTAGATTAATAACATAAACCATCAATTATTTACTTAAAATCAACTTCTTTTCAACAAATGAATAAGAAATAGACTATAAATCTGTCTTTTTAGAAAACCACAGAATATTAAATATTCCTAATAAATTTCATCAGTTACTTGGAACAGTATTCAATGAAAAGAAACTCATAAATTACAACCTAAGCATTTTCTCCTAATCTATATATATATAAGCGAAATACCACTGACTGACTCATCACGATATCTCTAAGACTATACAACCGATTGACTTGAAATTTAGCACAGTTACTCATTTTGCGATGTAGACGCTCACTAAGAACGGATTTTACGGAATTCTAATCCAAAATGTAATTTTCATGCGTTAATCTTTTTAATCCATCAATTATGTCATTATTGGCGACTTTATCACCAAAAATGACATGACCGACGCCAAACGAAATATATTTTTGTTATATGTATACTGTGTATTGCTACCAATTAAGTATACTTGGCGAGATGTGCGCGTGCGAAATGGAAAAAACCCAAATAATTTAATATTGAGGCGCTGATGGAGGATTGACAAGATTTTGGCGAAGAGGCTCTTTATGCGAAATTTCGTGCATGTCGAAAATAGGAAACGTACATATTTAGCGATAGAAATAAATAAATTTGGAATCCCACGGTTGGTGATAGTGTAGATCAGCTTCAAAACTTAGTGGGATTTCAAAAAATACTAAAATGGCGACTTCTTATAAGGTAGCGCATACGGAAGACAATCCGCTGAGTAGGATGTATTATAGGTTTGTCATATATAATGTAAATGTTGAGCCCCGAAATTCCTACATTTAGAGATTTATCACCAAATATCTTCCACCGCCAAGTCGAAGCATTTCAATGACCTTGCATTGTGAATATTAAAAAGCTATACTATGGTAACCCCTTTGCTGAGCAAACGATAATTTTTTATTGTTGTGGAACCTAGACGTAAATAATAAATTTATGAGAAAAGTATTTTATTATTAATAACGTTTGCTGAATTACATTTGTAAATCTAAACGCAATCTTACCAAGATATTGAAGTTAGCCTTTAACAAATGAATAATAACAGAATGTTATTCATGTCATTGATAAAAAAAATAGGTATCTATCAAAATATTTATTTCGATGCACGCATTAATTGTAACCTAATGTATATATTATGAAAAAGTTTTGTTTCTGTATTTTGACAATTTTTAGTTTTTGTTTTCTAGGAAATAAACGTTTCTGATTTTTTAAAATGGCTGGATATTTTATCGTTTTCATAATACAGAATTATTTTTAATGCTATGATTTTTAAGATCTATTCAGTCTTATTCAATTGCAGTTCCAGATATGCTGCTAGCGTAATAGAGTTATCCCTTTGCAAAAAGGATAACGTAATACGGGTGACTTTTTGCTAAAAAATTTTATTATACTTTATTTTTTTGTTAGTATTTTTTGTTGAATTTTTAAATAATTTGATTTTAAAAATTTAATTTGGTTATATTTTTTAACTTGAAAAGTATTTCATTGTAGGTTAATAATTAATGCTGATAAAAAACCATCTGGAAAGCACAAAGGTCGTTTCAATGCTCCTCAAAATAAAGAAGTAGCTATCCTTATTATGGGACAAGATTTCGAAAAAAGAGATATCATTTTAAATAGCAGAGACAGTAAATTGGTACGAATTAATGAACGAATTAATCGAGTTTACGATGCTCTTCAGTACCCTTTGATGTTTTTTTAGCGGGGAAGATGGTTATTGTATAAATATTTCAAAACTTGATAGCAATACTAGGGCTCCTATCAATAAGACTGTCTCTGTTTCTGAGTTCTACAGCTATAGGTTGATGGAGCGTGTAGGTGAAATCAATTATCTACAGCTCTTTCGTCAACTTTTTAATCAGTTTTTGGTCGGTATGTAAGCAAAAATAGAAACTGAAAGGCTTGATTGGATTCGTAACAATCAGAAAAAACTTAGGAGTGAGAAATAAGTCCACTTAAAAGATGCTAAGGCAAAAAAAAAGATACACAGTCTTCAGAAATAGGTAAAATGGTTGTGTTGCCGTCTTCGTTTACTGGAGGATCTCGCTACATGCATGAACGAACTCAAGACGCTATGACATTCGTAAGATATTTTGAACGTCCCGACTTATTTATTACATTCACTTGCCATCCTAAATATTAAGAAATCAAAGATCTTTTGAGGCAAGGACAAAAACTTACCCATTCATTGATAAACTATTAACAATCAAATACTTTCTCATATATTTAAAAGTCGTGGATAACCATTACTACAGACTATCAATTTCTTAAAATTTTTAATTCAGATTATTATTATAGTTTAAAAATTGAAATTGTTCTTGATATTTTACATATAGGTTCCAAAATATAATATTATCGTCTGCCCAGCGGAGTGGGCGGGTATCAGCTAGTACATATATATAAACAGAAATCAACTTTACGCTGACAGGCTGAAATAATTTGAGTTCAAGGTCACATGCGCGAAGCGAAATTCGCAGTTGCATTGTTACATACATGAATCATATTTACCTCCGTTACGAAATTAACATCTGAAATCAGTTTTACACTTTGGAATACAAAATTTTTAAAACATTTATACAAATATACACAATTCTAAATACGTGATTTCAAAATGAATAAAATATTAAATGCAAATACTCTAATTTCTAAATTCCTACAATATTCTTCTACAAGCTAGAAAAGATATATCTTAAGATAATTATACAATGACTGTATTATTATTCATAAAAACAATATATTGATATTTAATTCCATTTACACTTAAAATATAAGCATTTTACTACCCTAGAGACGGGAAACATTGAATTAAAATTCTACAATGGTCAGGGTGACCTAAGTGTCTCGTTTTGTTCAGACGAGAAATTTTACTTTTCCACAGACAATAAAATTATACCATGGTCAGGATGACCAATAGATTCGTTTTAAAGTTAAGACTCTAAAACATGTTCAGGAAAGAGTATACTTATCAATGGATGTGCTGGCTGCAACTGAAGACACCAAGTGCGGGCTGCACTGTATCCAAAATTCAAAAAGAGCAACTGTTGCTCAGTTAATATAATTCCAGGTCTTACCAGAAATCAGAAGGAAGGGGTTGCAGGTCTGCACAAACTACTTCAATATAGCAGTACCGTTGGCTACGGTCATAAACACAGGAGTGCAGGAGTGCACAAATATTAAAATTACTAAAATAATATTTCGCGTTGGGCGCCATTATAACTACTTTTCGTAGTTACAGAAGAAAAGGGCCCAGATCACTAAACAATTACTTTATTACAAGGACAACACATTTATAGTTTACATACATAGTAGAAAACAAAGAGATATTGAGCCGAGTATGCGCCGAGGGATTTCCCCGTTAATGCGCATAATTGTTCTAGTGCTCCGAACACCTTGAGTTCATATGCTAAACTGCATGCGTGACGCAGTTATTGTAGAGGGCATTGCAGGATTGAGGGGAGAGGAAATACATTGGTTACAAGTTTAATTTTTGTATTATTTTTATTCATGCATTAGAGATTTTTAAAGGTAAAGAAATACAGAAGCTTAAAAATTATTCATTTGTAATAATTGAAAATCTTAAAGCGTTTCTGGTTTTGACTCTTTCGTGTTTTTTTTTTTTAAATTTATGAAACTTTATAATGAAATAATTATTATTTTAAAAACTGAAAGTAGTGTTTAAAGTAACACAAATGAAACAATTGAACGTATTTATTGTTTTAATACATTCTCTCCATTTAAACATAGATATTTTATACATGTATATTTAGCGATGTTTTTCGAGATTTATAGACATAATATAAAAACTTAAATCTGTCTGATAATTTTAATGTCAGGAAGGAAAAAGGTGAGTTTTTAGCAATCAAAGAAAACATAGAAAAAGTAATTTTTTCAACAATATAAAACAGTAGGTTTCCTACTCTATCTAAATTTGTTAAAATTCGAAATGAATATTAATTAAAAAATGGGAATAAAATCTAGTTAATTTTGTGATTGAACTTTAAAGCGTGTTTGGATTGGTTTAAATAAAAAAAATTATCTCGAAAGCTAGGTCAAAGGACGCATTTCTTTCATAAACCCAATAAAATCTCAACCCAAGCTGACCGAGAAACACACTTGAATGGAAATCTTCCCCTTCCCTTCTTGAACGAATGTCTCAATGAAAATGCTTACCCCTAAGTGCAAGAGTGGAGTTCCCTAGCGAGCAATAAAATTTACTGTCAAAGTTCATTGTATGTCCGCAACACTCCCCAATTATCTAACAAGATGTAAAACTTTCAAAAGGGGGAAAGGAATTTACGAAAAACCAGGCGCAAACGTTCTTGAATACATCCTGTGAAGGCGAAAAAAGTCGGCTTAAACGCTTTTGGAATATCTCGAACAGCACGGAAAAAATCGTGCAAAACGCTTAGAGGGTTAATTTTACACCTATCAATAATTATAAATTAAACGAATTATAATAATTATAACAATACTAATAAGACACTATAAACAAACTCAAACAAAATGAAATATCAGTAACTTACCACAGACTCGTCATCATTGTTCGAAATTGACGCGCAAGTTGATTTCTACAAGACACAAGAATGAATGTTTTTAAACAATCTTCCAAAACACAACAAAAGTAATGCGCTAAAATGAAAATAACAAAATTATCGAAATCCAACCACTTCTAGCATATTTATATAATTGAAAATTTTCACCAATACATCGCCATTTTTCTCTGCAAACTGGAAATAATTAACCACCAAAGTAAGAATAGTGATTGATTGATTTAAAGATATTACAAAGAAGAATTGTTTACTTAAATTTGCTTATTAAGAGAAATTATATATTTTTGAATTAAATGAATTTGTACGAAATATAATTTAAAAAACTTTTCCACGGTTACAACACAACAGTGATGCTAAATTACTAGGGATGATAGATACCGAGCGGTCTGTCTATCCGGAACTATATGCATAAAGTTAAAATATATTAGGTTTGCCTGCTGCTGTCTCGTATGATCGAAGCTTCACATTCCTTCCCCGCGTCTAGTAATACTTCTGGTAATCTTCAATATGTTTTTTGGTTAAATGAACATTGTGTATCAATCACTCAAGCAAGACAGCCCGTGTGCATTTCAAAATGAACTCGACTTTGTAATTGTTTCTGGTATTCCCTTACGAAACGGATATGATACGAATAATTATTGGTGGAATGTTGTGCTTTACTCTTAATTATAATAAAAAGCTTACATTTTTGATCAGATGACCCAGCTCTGCCGGCCATTGGTTGACACTCGTTGAGCCGCGGGTTGTCTAGAATGTTCTAGACAATCCACGTTTAGAATATTCAGAACTTTTAATAAATATTTAGCGATAAAACTGATCATTTTGCGCTACACTAGGACGACGAGGACTTGATCTAGGACATTTTTACCCATCTTTCACTTCATACCTTCGAAAAAAATGTATTAAATTGTAATACATTTTGCAGACAAATTCATATCTTATGACCTGATTGAGCAGCAGAATTTGAAAAAAGCATTCAAGAAATGTTTTGGAAATGTCTATTTTTACAGTGAAACGTGTGTTTTATACAAATATAAGAAAATAAATATATATGGGCACTTTGTAAAATAAATAATATAGCATATATCTTTATCTAGGGAACATATTACCATTTGATAATCTAGTTCTTACGTAGGATAATACGGCAGCTCGAATTCTGGACACTGAATTTTTTGTTCAAAATCATTCTAGTTTTCACTTTATTACAATATAAAAATTATATTTCTACCCAATATAAAATCTCAATACTATTCTGTTCTAAGTGAAAGTATTCATAAGACATATATGTAAGATTTCAGGATCACTGATGAATAAAATTTTGAGATTTTGTGTTTTCCATTAATGAAACATATCGTTCTTCCGTTCACGGAGAAATTCATGCTAAATTAATATTCAATTATCTGTAAATCAGCTTCCAAATGAAATGAAAACAAAATTGGAACAGATTTGAAACATGAAAATTTAAGGGTTAGTACAAAATTAAAAAAAATAGCTATCGGGACCAAAAGTTTTGTTTAAAAGGTGTACTGTCAGTAAGGCAGTCTTCGGCCAACGTCAAAAGAGCCTGATCAAAATTTGAAATACTTTTCCAGGCAGAAAAATTGTTCCAATTTTTATGAATGTTTATGACGTTATAACACATGTATCTATTTAAGGTGCAGTAGTAATTTAGTTACATTAATAAAAACGCACAATTTTTAAAAGAACATGTAAATTTCAAAACCCGTATACATTTAAGTACAGGAAAGACAATGTTATTCGAAAGCTGCAGTGAGGCCGCGGTAGGCTAATGGTTATGGTTTCGGATCTGTGACCCGAAGTTTTCGTTCAGTCGATGATTCGATCCTTGGTCACCAAAGACACGCCGTGTAGCCGGGTCTGATGCACTTTAAATTTGTCGTTGCCCAAATTCCTCCCGTTGACGTGGTGTGGATGTTAGGAGAAGGGTTGCTAGCTTAGATGTCGTCCTCGTCACTTGACCGTGTTCAAAATTAGGAGGTTCGTCTCCAATAGCCCTCGTGTTGCTTCTAGTGCGACATTATTAAAATACTAAACTAAAGTTGCAAATTGAATATCAAATTTTCGGCATTATTTTTTTTTAATTTACATTCTGAGCAATGTAACAGGCAATCACACGTTAAGAAGATGAATTTTATATAATAATTACGCATTGAAATATTGGAACCATAAGAAGACGGAAATCGTTAAGAAAGTCGTAGATTTAAAGTTAATAATTTACTGCAAAAATTATGTTTCTTTTATATGCAGTAATGAATTATTTTTAAACAATTCGTTACAGCACATATATAATAAAATACTATTGTACACTTTTAAGAAAACTCTGACATTTGTATAAGAAATCTGAGAATATATATATTTAAACATCTTACTGGTCAGAAGATAATAGTTAAATAAAAATTGGTAAAAAATAATAAAATTCCAGTTGTTCAAGTTGTAGTATCCTTTTAAATCTTATATGAAATTTTTTAGCATAAAAAAGAGCAAAATCATATGAGATGGCTATGATTTTTTTTTCTTTTCCACTTTCACACATTAAAAATATTCGAAATGAATAATTATGAACACACGATAACATAACATGTACAAATAAAATTCTTCCATACAGCGCATGAGAAATTTAATCGACTTTAATATGAACTTCAATTAAATAAAAAAATATTTAAAAACAATACCGGAAAACTTTAATACTTTAAAAGTAAATAATAAAACATGAGAAATAAATTGTTTCAACATTAAGTGCTGAAAGAGAAAAAAAAAATTCTAGTAAAACGCACATTATTTTCTATTTCCTTTGTTTATAAGATGTATAGTAAAAATAAAGAGAAATATCCTCTAACATATTCTACATATTTATTCCCCTCTAAATATAGTGAAAATGTAATTTTTTCCTGTTATATCGATAAATAACAAAATTATTTTTGTGGTATATTTTCATATTTTAAAAAATAAATTTTTATATGGCTTGATGATTCATTTTAAAACGTTTTTCTGAATTTCCCTTGGTGTGTGTGTGTCATCAAATTTTCGATCGTTAATTTAACCAACTTCCCATCAAGCTAGAACTCTGAAACCTTGGGAATCGTTCTCACTCGCCTGACAATGCGATATTTAGACATTTGCAACAAGTTTTAGCTAGTATTTTATTCATTAATGCAGTTTATCCCAACCACTTGGGGCGATTTCAAAAATTGGCACCAAACTTGACGATTTTTTTTTTGGCTGAACATTAAGTCCGTAAAACATACCAGGGTAACCACATTTGGCAAAATACTGCCAAATAATTCTTGTCGCCAAGTGTGATTGGGTTAAACTGCAATCCAACCATTTAATTTACCGGATGAATTAATTAATTTTAGTTACTTTTAATATTTTTATGTATTTTACTTGGTGTGTGTTTCTGTGTGTGTGTGTGTGTGTCAGTGTGTCATCAAATTTTCTATCGATTAAATTAACCAACTTCCCATCAAGCTAGAGCTCTGAAATTTCGGGAACCGTTCTTACTTGCCTAACAATGCAATATTTAGATATTTGCGACCAGTTTTAACTAATATTTCAATATTTTTTCTTAATAAACTTTGCCACTATATAAAAACGTTGTTTTTAAAAACGTTGGTTTTTATCTCGAATTATTTTCCATATAGCTAATTAATTTTACTCTGAAATATGGTTAAAAATAAACTTGTTTCCTAGTCATAAGAAAGAGGATCATATGAAAGATATTTTACAATGCGTCAGCTCATCAGATCAAACGGCGATCTTAAAAGAAATCGGACTGTGAAGTGGATTTCTACTGTCCGAAAGCGAAATTTGACCGATGAAGCCTTACGCTTTTTATGATACATCACACTCCCCATAATCTCAGAAAACAGTCTTGAAGAAGTTGGACCTTAAATCAGCATCCTATTTTCCAGCCGTGAGATTTCATCGGTTAAACAAATTTTGCAGTGAATAACCCCCCAAATTCTGAAACAAATTCTGAAATTCTGAACATTTTTCGATGCATTAGGTCCCATCATCTCAAACTGCAGTTTTGTGGAAGACAGATCGTGTATTAGCTTCCCAATCTCGGGTCGTGAAGTTTGACCGGTGAGGCCAAACACATTTTCATATGTGTCAGGCCCATTTATCTCAAACGATGGTTTTGAAGCAGTCGAACATCAAATTAGTTTCCTATCCTCTGGCCATTAAGAGAGACTTTTGAAACCTTGAATATTTACAATGTACCAGTCCATTATCCAAAACAAAATGTTTTTGATTTTATTTGCGACCGTCGTATAAAATAGAGTTCTTCCATATTTCACTTTTAGCAAGAATGTAGCGGTTCGAAAGGAAATGAAGCTTTAAAATATTAAATGAATGGATATATTTTATATTTACATATTTTTTTGTCTATGATTCTGATTGTTTGTCAAGAGTGATGTATTTGTTTCGTTAATGTGTAAATTCGTCAGCTGATAACTTTTCAAAGATTTATCGTGCAATTTTTCTTTGTAATCTTATGAACAAATTTGTCTTTCTATCCGTAGACAATAAAATAAAAAAAAATTCTTTAGTTTTTTTTAAAATTTATATTTTGCTGTATTTTGTTTGGAACATGAATGCTAACTCTGACTTGGAACAGCAAAATTTGAATATGGAAATCGTTAAGATAGAATGTCTAATTAAAAGTCATTCTATTTTAATCGCACATAAATATTTTTCAAGTTGGGATTTATGTAATTTTCTTCTTTTGTGAGGATATAAGATAATTACACTGACTTCCAGCTTGAAACATAATTCATTTCGTTTGCGTAAAGATCTATTGCTCAAGACGATTTAAAAGTAATAAAAGTAAGCTATTCTTTTTTTTATTCCAGCCTTAATTTATAAATTAAATAATTCTCTGAATTTTCAGGACGATATTTCATTGTGAGAATAATGTCCACATAACACATCGATCAATAACTCTTGAGTCTAACATTGAAAACAACATTTTTTTTGCAAAAGTTTTTTTTATTCATCAACATAACACCTTTTGTTAATCACCTTTTAGGGTGATACAATCGTTCCAACGTTTTTCCAAATCTTTTTTTTTTTTTTTTTTTCGCAAGAAATCTTTTTTGTTGCGAGTAAATAGCGATAAACAACTTTCTGAATCATCGACTCGTTGCTGTTTTTGTTCCATCGAAAGCAATCGCGGCACTCACTTGGAAAAAACCTTTTTCACTTCACTTCAAAAAACCTTTTTCAGTAAATACACTTCCATATGATATCTGTGTCATCTCAGATATCTCACGGAGCTTCACTTTACGATCTTTCATTATAATTTTTGTCACTTCACTCACATTTTCCGGTGTAACGGCTTCCACAGGTCTACCCGAGCGTTCCGCGTCATTTGTGTCGGTACGACCACGTTTAAACTCGTCAAACCACCGACAAATCGTTGCTTTTGATGGACAAGAGTCCGGGTAACATTTTTCAATCCATTGTTTTGCTTGCACGGTGTTTTTACCCATTAAAAAACAATGTTTTATCAGAACACGAGAAACTCGGTTTTTTCCATTTTTTAAACAAACTACAAAACGACTTTACTCCAACCTCGATAACTCAGCTGTTTCTGTTCCGATCAACTTAAAATTTTGACACGTTTCAAGCAAAGGTTAGTACTCTAGAAAGACCTGGTTACTGGTTTACTACGAGCGCCATCTCTGGGTTAGTCTCGGGAGTTATTGATTGATGTGTTAATGCTGGTAATTAACATGATTCATTATAATATCACTTCATTAATTTCAATATTTGGCCATATTCGTTGATTAATAATGCTAAGTGGAGGTGGAATTCTATTGGTCATGGTAGCGGATTAGCGGTCGGCGGTTTTTGAAGAATCGCTGGATTGAACCTTGATCCCACTAAAGACTCACCGTTTCGCTGATGCTGATGTACAGTATATTTGTCGGGACCCAAAGTCATAGAATTGCCGTGGTGTGGAAGTAAGGAGAAGGGAGTGCCCGCTCAAGTTTCATCTTCGTCACTTGAACGAGGCTCAATATTATCACCATTCATAGACTTCTTAGGAAAGGGAAGAACGAATAGTGGAAAGTACTATGGTGAGTTACTACAAACAACAAAATGCGAAAGAAAGTTATTTCAAAAACTTAGGCTGATAGTTTTATTAGTCGCTAATGAGGCTGTTGTTTTAGTTGGTTCACTTTCGGCATTCTAGATCACTTTTAAATTTTCTATCGTTTACTTCAATTTAATTACATTAAGCTTAAATGTATTCAATTCAATAATTTGCCGTCATTTTTTTTTATTGTTTCCTTCAAATTTAGTTACTTTAAGCTTAGATGTAATCAATTAAATAATTCTCCGTTTGCTTTAATTTGAATTACGTATAGTTGATATAATATTCAATTTAAAAATGTATCCTTTGCTTCTCATTTAATTACATTTATCTTAAAAATATTTAATTTAATTATTTATTTTTTGCATTAATTTTATTTACCTGTCGCTTATATAATATTCAATTTATTAATTTATCATGTGCTTGAATTTTAATTACATTTAGCTTAAATGTATTATTTTTAATAATTTATCCTTTACTTTAAATTTAATATCGGAAATGTTTATTATTGTTCATTTTTAATATTTCATCGTTTGCTTTTATTATTATATGTAAAAGATTAATCTATCTATCTATCTATCTATCTATCTATCTATCTATCTATCTATCTATCTATCTATCTATCTATCTATCTATCTATCTATCTATCTATCTATCTGTCTGTCTGTCTGTCTGTCTGTCTGTCTCTCTCTCTCTCTCTCTCTCTACATATATATATATATATTATATATATATATATATATAAGCGAAATACCACTGACTGACTCATCACGATATCTCTAAGAATATACAATCGATTGACTTGAAATTTGGTACAGTTACTCATTTTGCGATGTAGACGCTCACTAAGAACGGATTTAACGGAAGTCTTATCCAAAATGTAATTTTTATTCATCAATCTTTTCTTATCCATCGGTTATGTCATTTTTGCCGACTTTATCGCTAAAAATGACATGAACGATGCCAAACGGAATATATATTTTTATATGTATACTATGTATCGCTACCAATTAAGTTTACTTGCAAGATTTGCGCGTGCGAAATGGAAAAATATCAAATAATTTAATATTGAATGATGGATGATTGGCAAGATTTGATTGGATGATGGATGATTGATGACTGATGGATGATTGGCAAGATTTTGGAGAAGAGGCTCTTTTTTGCGAAATATCACCAAATATCTTCCACCGCCAAGTCGAAGCATTTCAATGACCTTGCATTGTGAATTTTAAAAAGCTATTCTATGGTAACCCCACCTGATTTCCGCTCGCTTTCCTAAGCAAACGATACATTTTTATTGTTGTGGAATCTAGAAGTAAGTTTTAAATTTATGAGAAAAGTATTTTATTATTAAGAATGATTGATAAAATACATTTGTAAATCCAAAAGCAATCTTACGAAAATATTGAAGTTGGCTTTTAACAAATGAATAATAACGGTATGTTATTCATGTCATTGATAAAAAAAATAAGTAGCTGTCAAAATATTTATTTTGATGTACGCATTAACTATAACCTAATGTAAATATTATGCAAAAGTTTTGTTTCTGTATTTTGGCAATTTTTAGTCTTTGGTTTCTAGGAAATGTACGTTTTTGTTTTTTTTAAATGGGTGAATATCTTATCGTTTTCAGAATGCAGAATTATTTTTAATGCTATGATTGGTTGAAATGCAGTTTAGCGAAACCACCCGTTGGCGACAGGAATTGTTTAGCGATATTTTGTCAATTGTGGTTACCATGCTTTCTCTCCTCTGCGGTGGCTTTAGTCGTGGCAACTCTATCGAATAAAGCATAACACAAGGATCAATAAGTCCCGAGACTGTGCGGTCGTGTTTTTTTTTTTTTCGATTTCCTCCTGCAAACGCACCAACAAGTCAATATAATAATCACTGTTGATCGATTTACCTTTTTCGAGGTAGTCAATGAAAATCACGCCATGCGTATCCCAAAAAACTGACGCCATGACTTTGTCAGCTGACTGCTGCGTTTTCGGACGCTTCGGACGGCTTTCGCCAGCTGTGCGCCACTCAGATGACTACCGCTTCGATTCTGGAGTGTACTGACGTATCCATGTTTCGTTCATGGTCACGTAACGACACAAGAAATCTTTTTTGTTGCGAGTAAATAGCGATAAAAAGCTTTCTGAATCATCGACTCGTTGCTGTTTTTGTTCCATCGAAAGCAATCGCGGCACCCACTTGGAAAAAACCTCTTTCATGCTCAATTTTTCATGAAGGATAGTAAATACACTTCCATATGATATCTGTGTCATCTCAGATATCTCACGGAGCTTCACTTTACGATCTTTCATTATAATTTTTGTCACTTCACTCACATTTTCCGGTGTAACGGCTTCCACAGGTCTACCCGAGCGTTCCGCGTCATTTGTGTCGGTACGACCACGTTTAAACTCGACAAACCACCGACAAATCGTTGTTTTTGATGGACAAGAGTCCGGGTAACATTTTTCAATCCATTGTTTTGCTCTCACGGTGTTTTTACCCATTAAAAAGCAATGTTTTATCAGAACACGAGAAACTCGGTTTTTTCCATTTTTTAAACAAACTACAAAACGACTTTACTCCAACCTCGATAACTCAGCTGTTTCTGTTCCGATCAACTTAAAATTTTGACACGTTTCAAGCAAAGGTTAGTACTCTAGAAAGACCTGGTTACTGGTTTACTACGAGCGCCATCTCTGGGTTAGTCTCGGAACTTATTGATCCATGTGTTATGATACATGATTTTTGATTTTAAGGATGTCATTCATAACTATCTACAAAATGAAGAAAATTTCCAAAATCCGGATTACTCTCCACCACTAGCCTCAGAAATTGCAGATTACATAAAGAAAATAAAAATCAAAAAAGCACCAGGGAGAGAAAAAAAAACCTGCCACACCTCTGCATTTTTCAACTAAGAAACATCATTCACAATATGCTAGATCTCGGTTACTTCCCGGATTCCTGGGAAACCGCTGTTGTCATCCCTATCCTGAAACCGGGTAAGGATCCTACCCGGACAGAAAACTACAGACCAATTTCCTTATTACCAATCCTCAGCAAACTAGCCGAAAAAATAATCCAAAATAGACTATCAAAATTTTACAAGACTACGATATCATCATCCACGAACAACATGGATTCGTCTCGAAATTATCCACATCACACCAACTGCTCAGAGTAGTGGAATTCATCAATACTGGATTTTACAAAAGTCAAAATACTGGCGTGGTCTTCCTGGATATCCAAAAAGCCTTTGACCGAGTCTGGCATACAGGTTTAATTTTCCAAATGATCAACTACAACACAACTGCATATCTCGTAAAAATAATAAACACATATCTACGCAATAGAAGCTTTCAAGTCACCGTTAATGAACAACTATCAACTCTGAGAAAAGTTGAAGCTGGAGTCCCGCAAGGAGGAATCCTCTCAACCACCTTGTTCAATTACTAGTGAACGACATCCCTAAACACCAAAATACAAAAATATGCATGTATGCAGATGACACTGCGATACTAGCAAGACACTACTTTTCACCAAAAATAGGCCAAGCACTAAAAGAACACCTACAGAAACTAGAAGCATGGTATTCTACTTGGAAAATAGCCTTGAACGTTTCCAAGACAGAGGCCGTCTTCTTCTCCAGAAACTACAGAAAAATAAAACCTAACATTTTTCTGGAAAACAAAAATATACCCTGGTCTCTAGACACTAAATATCTTGGTGTAACGTTGGATAAAAAACTCACTTTTAAACAACACGTTCTACGAATTAAAAAGCAGTATAATTCTGCAGTAAATAATATTTTTTCCCTTATTTCGCGTAAATCTACATTAAGTAGACGTAATAAATTGCTTATCTACACACTGATACTAAGACCTATCCTGACCTATGCTAGCCTATGCTAGTCTGGATTTTTTTTAAAACGTTTTTCTGAATTTCACTTGCTGTGTGTGTGTGTCATCAAATTTTCGATCGTTAATTTAACCAACTTCCCATCAAGCTAGAACTCTGAAACCTTGGGAATCGTTCTCACTCGCCTAACAATGCGATATTTAGACATTTGCGGCAAGTTTTAGCTAGTATTTTATTCATTAATGCAGTTTATCCCAACCACTTGGGGCGATTTCAAAAATTGGCACCAAACTTGACGATTTTTTTTTGGCTGAACATTAAGTCCGTAAAACATACCAGGGTAGCCACATTTGGCAAATTACTGCCAAATAATTCTTGTTGCCAAGAGTGATTGGGTTAAACTACATTCCAACCATTTAATTTACTAGATGAATTAATTAATTTTAGTTACTTTTAATATTTTTATGTATTTCACTTGGTGTGTGTTTCTGTGTGTGTGTGAGTATCAGTGTGTCATCAAATTTTCTATCGTTAAATTAACCAACTTCCCATCAAGCTAGAGCTCTGAAATTTCGGGAACCGTTCTTACTTGTCTAACAATGCAATATTTAGATATTTGCGACCAGTTTTAACTAATATTTCAACAATTTTTCTTAATAAACGTTGGTTTTTATCTCGAATTATTACAGGATTCATTACACCTGCGCAATCTCACAGTCAGGCAGCTGTTTCGGATGTTTTTTTTCTTTTAGCCAATCACATACAGTACCTTTTTACAACGTTTTTCTGAATTTCACTTGGTGTGTGTGTGTGTCATCAAATTTTCGATCGTTAATTTAACCAATTTCCCATCAAGCTAGAGTTTCGAAATTTTGGGAATCGTTCGTACTCGCCTAACAATGCAATATTTAGACCTTTACGACAAGTTTTATCTCATATTTTTTTAAATAATGCAGTTTAGCCCAATCACTTGGCGCAATTTGAATAATTGCCAAACTTGGCGATTTTTTTTTTTTTTTTGGCTGAATGTTAAGTCCGCTTCGCGGACCAATTTAGCAACATTTGGCAAAATACCGCCAAATAATTCCTGTCTCCAAGAGTGGTTTGACTAAACTGTATTCCAACCATTTAATTTACCGGATTAATTAATTAATTTTAGTTAGTTTTAAACGTTGTTATGTATTTCACTTGGTGTGTGTCTGTATGTATGTGTATCAGTGTGTCATCAAATTGCCTATTGTTAATTTAACCAACTTCCCATCAAGCTAGAGCTCTGAATTTTTGGAAACCGCTCTTATTTGCCTAACAATGCAATATTTAGATGTTTGCGACCAGTTTTATCTAATATTTTAATGATTTTTTTAATAAACTTTGCCACCAAATAAAATCGTTGTTT
Organism: Nephila pilipes; assembly: GCA_019974015.1. Lineage (NCBI taxonomy): Eukaryota > Metazoa > Arthropoda > Arachnida > Araneae > Nephilidae > Nephila > Nephila pilipes. The sequence goes on along the minus strand of BMAW01110606.1, from coordinate 6,459 downwards.
TTAAAAACGTTGGTTTTTATTTCGAATTATTTAGTCTCCGTTTCTAAAGGGATTTTTTTTTTTAATCTTAACCAATTATGGGTTTTTCGTTTGGCCTTTTCCATTGTTTAGTGCCGACTTCTAAGAGTTTCTAGAATTTTCTTTGTCCGTTATTCCGGTGTAAGCTTTTCTGTTTCTCGTCGTCATCATTCTTGTTTTCGAATTCTCCTGCTTGGTTTATTTTGTGTTCCTACGTTTTTTACCTAATTGGCAATTATTTACTCCACGTTTATTTTCCCAAATCCAGTTTCTTTCAATGGCTGCGAGAATGACTTCGACTGAGATAAACTTAGGTAATTCAAAAAATTCCTACTTTTCAGCTTCGTGGACTTCAGGCTCCGTCATACAAAACCGCCAGATTTGGCTATTTTTCAAATTTCGCCAAGGGGTTATGCTAAACTGCATTTTCACCGCTATGATTTTTTAAGAACTATTCTGTCTATTCATTTGCAGTTCTAGATACGCTGCTAGAGTGACAGTTATCCCATTGCAAAAAGGATAACGCAATATGGGTGACTTTTTGCTAAAATTCTTTATTATACTTTATTTTTTTTTGTTGAATATTTAAATAATTTGATTTTAAAAAATTAATTTTGGTTATATTTTTTTACTTGAAAAGTGTTTCTTTGTAGGTTTGTGACATTGGGCTATTCGCGGTTTCTCTTCACTAACCTTGGGGAC
>BMAW01110604.1:136142-157556 GCA_019974015.1 Nephila pilipes | reverse complement strand
AGTGTTTCTTATAAATTTTTCGCTGATTGAATAGTATTTTAGATTAATGATAAATAAAGTTACTTATTAACGGACTTAACACGTTTTTGATACTTACATGGGCATTTCAGGATTTTTATTCATATCCATGTAAAATACTGAAACGAACATGAGGTGCCGCTTCCCACCCGCAGTTCTTTTGTGAAAGAAGATAAACATATACAGAGATGTCATGAGTTAGCTAAGGGAAGTATAAGCTTTGACCCCTTAACCTTAGAGATGGATTTGGTGACCATTTTGGTGACTTCGCGAGAAAGTTGGTGACTTTAGTGACGAATGGAAAGTTCTAGATGGTGCTGGAGTCAAGTCGATATCTTCACGAGGGAAAAGTTACAGATTTTTCCTGAATATTCATGTTTAACGTAATATCTGTATGGAAGAGATATAATTACGCTGAGATTCTGTGAATGAAGCAATGGGTCTTTGAAGGCTCTGCTAAAGATATCGATGGAGAAATCGACCGGAAGCTGTCGCCATTTGAAAGTGGAGCGTGAGGCAGCCAAGATGCAGAGATGTCAAGAGTCAACCAAAGGAAGTATAAGCTATGACCCCTTAAACTTTGCGACGGATTTGGCGACCATTTTGATGACTTCGCCAGAAAGTTGGTGACTTAAGTGACGAATGGAAAGTTCTCGATGGTGCTGGAATCAAGTCGATATCTTCATGAGGGAAAAGTTACAGATTTTTTCTGAATATTCCTATTTGACGTAATACCTGGACGGAAGAAATATAATTACGCTGAGATTCTGTGAATGAGGCAATGGATCCCTGGAGTCACTGCTAAAGATATCGATGGAGAAATCGACCGGAAGCTGTCGCCATTTGGAAGTGGAACTTACGGAGAAGTAGCGAGTACCTGCCGGAAATTGTCAGAGCCTGCCCTGGAAATGCAGTGTTACTGCGGAGGATTGTCCCTAGTGAGCCGGTGAGCTGCGCATTGCTGATATAACTGAGACAATACTTAAAAGAGCTGTTTTGTTCATGTATCTGCATAACTAATTTGTGGAAGTCCTGTGTTTTTTGTTTATGGTGTTGTTGTCTAAACAATGAGTCAACCTGAAGATTTGTGAATACAGTGTCATTTTTCATTATTCTCGCGTTGGACTTGATTTTACTTCCATACACCCAGAGGAAGTTTCGTAACGATACGTTATCTGCAAAAATATTTTCATTCAAGTGTTTCTTTTCTGCGATAAGTGTTATTTATTTCTTTTATTCTCGAGTCAACAAACATGTACATTTATCTTAATAAAGTTCATCCTTAATATTTTTCGCAATTCTGGTCACATTTGGATAAAATTAATATCATTACTAATGGCTTAAAAATCACTAACTTATGGTGCACGTGAATTACCTTATTAACTTAATTAACATTAATCAAAATAAATTTAAAAAATAACAATACAAATGTTTTGAAGTACGAAGTCGGATTAGTTTAGTGAAAATTAATTCGAAAGGTGTTTAAATAGCCTATGATCAAAATTGCATTGGAATCTGATTAATAAATAAAATCTTCAGGGATATTTAAGGAAAACTGTTCAGGGTTTACATAGTAGAGTTTTTCTGCTCAAATAATGATACAGTTTTGCCTGATAACTAAACACCACGCATTTAATTTCTTATAATTAACAGTTATATTTTTGTGTATTGTCCCTTAAGACTTCGCTTTGTCAAATCGCAGCATCAAAAAAAAAAAACTTTTTCCCGAATTGATAAAGGGACTTTAAGAAATGTAGTTTTTATTGGTTTTCTGAACTGAAGAATATATACATGTATGTAAAATTCTTTGTACAATTCACTTTATTTCATAACTGTATTTAATATTTCAAAATTTTAATAGTAATATTAACTTTTAAAAAAAAATTATGATTTCATTCAAAAAAATTACTAATCGTTTGGTAGAAAAATCTTTGAAAAGAAGACTTTTATCATTACATGTTTGATTCTTCCATGAAAAATGTTAAATTGTTATTGTTAATTCCTTAAAAAAATGTTAAATCGTTATTGTTAATTCCTTAAAAAATGTTTTATCTTTAAATATTTGACTCTCTCTTAGCATTTGATATCCCATTCCTTAAACTTTCATAATTCAGACATTTTCATAAAGGAAATTCATAAAATTTGAAGTTAAAGATAATTTTAAGGTAATACTAGCGAAAATAATCGGAATCCATAAAGAAAAAAAATCTGATTTAGGAGCTAATTAGCAATGCTAATGAAATCACTAATTCATGTGCACCGTTATTTAGTTCTCTTCGAATCAGTAACATTTTTACTTATTTTAAGGAGAACTCTAAAATTCACTAAGAATAATACAATTCTTTTGACAATAGAACCTCTATTTTCGTCTTAATGCATTGTGTTCATCGTATCATTCTGTAAGAAAGATGACAACGAGTCAATTCAGAAATAGCGGAGGGGACAGAAAGATATGAATGTTTTCTTTTTCGATTCTTTAAATTAAATCGACTCTTAATTATGTTAACTCTTACGAAAGTCAGTGAAACTTCCCAAGAGTTGGGTATGATATAGTTTCGTAGTTTCATCGAGACATTTATGGCTTACATAAAAACAATTTAGTGCTCACCAATGATTTGTCATGTGCAGCTGTGGAGCTGTTAAATGAAATTAAGCTTGGAAGATCTACAAGTGGTGGAGTGGGAATTTCGGTTGATTGATTGTTTCTTAAAATAGCTCTTGGAAGCAATGCAAGAGTTACTGGTTACGTACTTAGTAAGTTTAAATCTCTGACTGACGTATATGACTCTTGAGCTGGGCTCTGTCTCTACAGACACCGGGCTAATTGGAGGACTTGGTACTTCAATGAGATTTATTGTGCATCGGCCACTTTACTCTGTTGGTCATTAGTGGAATCAGGACTCGATCCCACGATTCGAAGGAAACAATGCCATCCACGAGTTTAAGATGATGACCAATCAGCTATTGAGAATACGGTGCAGTGGGAAAGTTAAGACAGATAGGTTAAACAGAGAAAGGTAAGGTACCAGTTAACAATATTCACACTATTCGGTTGTTACTCAAAACTATGGGATCTCTTATGGGTATTTATCGTACAATTTCTAATCCAACGTTTATTATTACCAAGATCTAGACATTGGTACAGATATTATATATTACGGTAGTTGTAGTCAGCCAATTTAAATCAAACTCATTAACTATTTATATTTTTACTAACATGCGATTCTGTTTCCTTATAGTGTTATTCTTAGAAAGGAAAAGAGGCATTTGTAGAATTTCCGTCGGTCTCCAATTAAAGGTTAACCAATGCTCCCCCTCCCCTTTATTTTGACGACCATTTTGACGAATTGGTGAGAAACTTGTTGTCAACAAAATGAAAATACTGGAATTTTGTCGATAGCTCTATTAGGAAGAAATTCATAAAAGCGTTATAAATACGGGGATATGTGAACCTGATCGAATTGGCAGAGCAAATCTGTTGAGCAAAGGCTTGTTTCAGCCGGGACTGCTCAAAGTTGTTGGAGCCAGTTCTTAAAGAATAAAATTTAATTTAGAGATTTGTCCATAGTACAAACTTGTAAGTTTGTGAGCTGGACGTTATTGAAAGTGTTGTGTGTGAGTTATTATTATTAAAAGTACTGTCTTGTAGTTGTTTCTGTTGCTGATCTGCTGAAGTACTATATTTTTTCCTGTAGAGTCGTTAATCTGTCCAATATTCCCGTCTACAAGTTTAGTCAATTTGTGCCTCGTCTTACGTTGAATATTTGGTAAAAAAGTTTCATTTGCTATTATCTTCGGAGTAATTTCTTTCAGCGTACACACATGGAAAGCTATTTTTGCAACAGTATTGTATTAATAGTTTTCATATTGTAATCGTATTAGGAGTAAGGGTACATCGGTAATCTGGTTAGGGTAATCGGTTAAGGTAAGTGCATCGGTAGAGTAATATATTTTTTTTAAATTATTTAAAAAAGGATAAAAAATTTTTTATTAAAAATAAAGTTAATGTCGGTCAGTATATGCTTGAATAATCTGCTGCTAAAAAGAAATATAATTATAAACAAGTTATATATAAAAAAAATTGAGTCAATTCCTACTTAGGTCAACAAAGAAGAATTTTATTTTAGTTACTTTTTAATAATTATTTATCGGTATTTTGCCAAATGTGGCTACCATGGTCCGCTTAGCGGACTTAACGTTCAGCCAAAAGAAGAAAAAAAAAAAAGCTAAGTGTGGCAATTTTTGAAATCGCCCAAGTGGTTAGGCTAAATTGCATTTTCACCAATTAAATTTAATTAAATGAATTAATATTTGAAAAAACTGTATTAACATCAATTGTCACCCACTACAAGTTTAAAAATGTATTTGAACTTGAGTGGATGAATAAAAAGTAATTTATTAGCGATTGAAAATTCGAACAAGATATATATATATATATATATATATATATATATATATATATATATAGTGTGTGTGTGTGTGTGTGAGCTAACAACAAGAATTTAAAAATTTAGTATTTGAGAGTGAAGATGCGTTAAGTAAGGTAATTATAGTTGTTATTCAACACATCTTATTATAAAGATTTAAACCGCTGTATTTAGCTTAGTCTTCAAATTTCATTTTAAAATCTACATATTTCTTCATTTGCTAATTTTCTGCGAAATTTAATTAGAGAAGAATGTTAATTAGTAAGAATGTTAAGTAATTAGTTTAGTTATAGTTTAGTTTTTATTAACGTCGCACTAGAAGCAACACGAGGGCTATTGGCGACGGACCTCGTAATTTTGAACCCCGGTCAAGTGACGAGGACGATACTTGAGCTGGCACCCTCCTATCCTAACATCCACACCACGCCAACGGGAGGACTTTGGGCCCCGAACAGATTTAACGTGCATCAGCCCCGGTTACACGGGAATGTTAAGTAATACCTGAATGTAAATGGAAAATATTAAAAAAAAATTTACATTTGTGTTCAGTATAACTTTTTTAGTTTTACGTATAATGTCAATTCGATATATAAATTCCAGCTAAACACGTTGTAAAATGTCAGTGGGAATTGCTTATAGAGCAGCAGAAATCCATTGTTTGAGTTTACATAAAATTGTGAATAATGTGGTGAAGCATACACTTTATCTTTTACAAATCTCCAAAGGAAGAAATCGCATGAAGTATCAAGGGATTAGACATGGAAATCGTATACCTGGTGACCAAGGGGGCCAGTTGTGTAATAACAGATCATCTGGTCCATTGTGATTCTTCCAGCTGCTAGGTTGCTCCGTGAAAGCTTCTGAAACAGCTTTCGGGCAATAACTTCATGAACACACGAGGGTCATCTATCTCCTTTGCAATTTAAAACTTCCACATTTTTTTTTTGTATTAATGTATTACTTATGATTTTGCGTCCTTTATTTTGGAAATTATGGAGTTTTGAAATCTTATGAATCATTATGAATAACCCTGTTTAAAGTAATCAATCCATGACGAAGCTCAATAATTCTTTGAGAAAGAGAGAGATTCTTTAGTATAAGAATTATTTTAAAATATAGCTGTGTTTTTTTTAATAATGCGTACCAAAATTCAAACATTAAAACGTTTTAAAACGGTTTTTATCAGTGACATTTCTGCTTTGTCAAGATCCTCCATCACTTATATATTATATTAACGATTTCTTACTAACAATATAAGTTATAAATGAGGATTGAGAAATCACTAAATGAAAAGGGAATCTAGAATGAAAAAAACTGTATGAATTGCACAAAAATTCTAGTATGGTGAGCGTTGAAAATAATATGATGATATGATTGTCAATCCACCTTACACTCGTTGTTTGGGGAGAGAAAAATATTAAGAACAATTTAATGTACATTTGAGTCAGCAAACGTAATTGAAAAAAGATTTGGATGTTTCATAAATTAAATAAATTAATAAAAGTCTTTTAAATAAAATATTATTAAAAATTTTCCTTTATATATTATACCTAAAAGATTAATAAGTTTGTTAGTCAATCGCTTCCGAACAGTAAACTGTAATATGGATCTTAACTTATTTTTCTAAATATCTAGTAAATTATTAATCGGATTTCAATGAAATTTGAAGCACATGCTTTTTATAATATTATTTACGTAATTATGCAAAACTATCAAATTTCATAACGAAGTTCCAATATGGTTTCAGAAGTTAATTATCTTTAGTAATGAAATAAAAATAATTAACATTATAATTTAAACCCCTTTGAGTTACTAACAACTGTATTAATTTTATTCAGACATGATCGGAATTGCAAAAAAATTAATAGATGTTTACGTTTTTTGATCTATTGTCTATTAAATCGGTCTGGATCCTAAGATCCTGGAATGGTGTGGAAGTAAAGAGGTTTAAGTACCAGTTCAAACAATGATCTCATGACATACCGCTTTTCAGAATATTAGTTCTGCCATTAGAAACCCTAATAAATATAATATGTGTTAAACGTGTTTTGAAAAAAATGGGTATTAAATCCATCTGGATCTTAAGTTCCTGGTGTGGCGTGGAAGTAAAGAGGGAGAAGTACCAGCTCAAATAAGGATCTATTGACACATACCGCATTCGAAATATTAGCACTGTCGTTAGTAATCCTTGTTTAATTGTATAAGCACATTAATTACAACCAAATTACTCGCTACCTAACCATATTTGAAAAGCTTACAGCGTTAAATTCAATTCAATCGCTGTACACTTATCGATTCTTCCCATTATGCTTTATGTAAATGAGACATTCAAAACATGCATCAAATACACGCTATCCAATGACAGCCTTAAAATCTTTGGAAATACTCAGAAAATTCAAATTGATCCCCAAAACTTCGTTAGAACTTGAAGGACGAACTACTCACGGCAAAATCCAGATTAATAAGCTCTGTAATTGAATTCCGCTTTAAGATTCCCTAATTACCAGACACTGCTTTACGTTAAAGAGGAATTCCATAAAATATACTTGGGTCTGGAGAGAGATTATAATGTGGAGATTCGATTTAAATTTCTAAGCTTGTTTCCAAGAGTTAAGTGAAATCTGCAATTATTTACAGTTTCAATAGGCTTTCGCAACTGAGTCTGTTTATGACGCTCTTTCTATGGACATAAATTAAATGATCTCTAAGCAATGTGTAAGACAATTTTGACAAGTTTAATGTTTCGTATTTTATTCTCGGGTGATTCGATTAGGAAAAATTATCGGCTTTAGGCGAATTTGTGGCCGCCGTATCCTAGTGGTTTTGATCACGAGGAGGACGATGTTGTTTCCATTGAGTCGTGATGCCACTTAAGACCAGTGGTGTATGAGATGTGAGGCACTTTAAATCTGTCGAGATTGCAAGTCATCCAGTATTGTGATGTGATTGCTTCTTAACGTCGGACTGAGAGACCACTTAGGGCTGTCAAGTGACGAGGAAGAGAAATGAATTGACACCCCTATCTCCAAACTTCCACACCACTCCAATGGTCACTACAATTTTAGCATGCATCAGCCCAGGCTACACGGTGTTAATTTTTTGGGATCAGGGCTTGTACCCACGACTCGCTGTGACTGTAACTACTAGATATGGCCAGCATCCCGTTGAGGGCGGTGTGGAAGTTTAGAGAGTAATGTGCACATTCTGGTGTTGTCCTGGTCATTTGATCGAAGTTCAAAATTACGAGGTTCTTCGCCAAACAGAGTCATGTATTTGCAGTACAGGATTTTATAGAATATGGGAAGCATGACTGAGTCTTCACGGTAGCATAGTGGTCATATTCGCCGATTCGTAGCTGAAGGATATGTATGTTCTACAGGATAGGTATGTTCGAGCCTTGTTCCCACAAAAGACCTGTCGTGGAGCCGGATCGGATGCACGTTAAATCTATTGGAGCACAAAGTCTTCCCATTGGCATAGTGTGGAAGTTAGGAAACAGAGGAATCGTCTGACCGAAATTCAAAATTACGAACCCGTCGCCAATCGCCCTCATATTGCTTCTAGTGTGACGTAAATAAAACCAATCAATCAACTTGACAGAGAAGTATTGCTTTCATGACTTAAACATATTTTATTGTTTAAATGGTTTCCGAAATTCCTGTTGAACTTGGAAGCGACAGGTATCGCCCATGTAATAAATTATTTACTTTTCATCTCCATCTTTTTTCAAGTTCTTGAGCCCCCGCGTGATTAGTGTGTGCGGATGGTATAAGTTAACGAAGTGGTCATGGTCGTAAGCTAGCAGGAGACAGTATTTCTGTCAAGTCGTGGGCTCGAGTCCTAATTTCACTTGAGAGCAATTTCGTATCGGGTTAATTCACATTACAGTTTTCGAGGTTTATCCCCTGTGGCGTAGTTTGGAAATTTGGTAAGAATTTTTGTCTGATTGATAATGTTTGATTGTTTATTAATTTTGCACTTAGAATTAACGCGAAGGCTACTGGAGACGGACCTCGTAACTAAGAACCTAGTTCAAATAACGAGGACGACACCTGAGCCTGCACTTCCATCTGGAAGCTTCTACCTCACACCATCAGAACTTCGATAGATTTAACGTGTATCAGCCCCTCTAAACAGTGGATTTTTAGTGGCATCAGGACTCCAACCCATGAAAGAAGCAATGGCAGCCTTGAGTTCGTGACCCTAACCAATAGGGTACCAAGTCCATATTTGGAGAGGAGGCTCTAAGGTCAGGCGTCGTACTCATCACTTGAATGAGGTTCAAAATTACGTAAGTCATCCCTAATATCCCTCGTATGGCTTCAAAATTGACGTTAATAAATTATCAATTAACCAATCAATCAAAAAGGCGTGTTTAGTGGGGTCAAACCGTCGATGGTTTTCTTCCACACCATGCTTTAATGTCCACTTTTACTTCATTGTCGGTATGAAAATGGCATCTTTTAATGTTCTCTTTTCTCTTTGGGAAGAGGAGAAACTCGTAAATTGCAAGGTTAAGTGAAATGAAGCCTAACTCCTTCAAATTACTTAATTTTGGTAGCTATTTTATTTAGTTTTTAAAGAAACGACGATTGGAAAAAATAAAACGTATTATTAATGCAAAGGATACAAAAAGAATTAATACAGAGCAAAAATTTTGGATATCGAACAACAAATAAAGAAGTTATGGTCGTGGAGACATTACTTTTCCATTTATCTTGGTACTTTTTATAACGTGTTTAGGAATAATTATAAATGTACAAAACTCTATTTGTTTTCATTGAAATTGATTGCCTTTTGGTTTTAATAAAATTCTTACTTCATGAATTTCACAGAAAAGAAAAATGTTTAAATACATAGGAAATTGAACAAAGATCTTTGTACATATAGCGCCATCTATCGGATTTGATAGCAAGCTCTATTTAAAAATAAAATAATATGCTCCGCCATAAATCCGTGTCGAAAAATGAAATTGTGTTCATTATTCAAAGGAAAAAATCCTCAAAAGTATTTAAAACATTTTTTTTCTTCTGTAAAATACTACGTTATCTGGAAAAGATTTAATTTTTGTGAGTCGCTGCCACAAAACTCGCATTTTTTAGGAACCAAAACAGAATCTCCTATCCCAGAGAAATAGTTCCTCCATTAAAGCAAAAGATAAGTAAGACTGAAGAACATTCTACTTTAAGCTTTTGACTTGTTTACTTTTGCTGTAACTAGTAAATTGCACGTTCCAATAAGAAGAGATTTTATTTCCGAAAGTGGTAGCACAATGTGGTAAGAAGAAAATCGGATATGAACTCAAGATGTGTTGTAACCTTTCTTCAGAAACGGAAAAAGAATCTTTTTTGGAGAAGAAAGTACAAAGAGAAAAATAACTAAACCGCACTTTCTAAGAGCATGTCGTTTTGGGGGATTGTTTCGAACTTCTTTATTCCCTTACCATTTTCCTGGAACGACTTTTCCGCGGTCTTATAATATCCGGAAGACGGATAAAGGTCTCGTTCTGAATAAATGTAAAAGAGAACTAGGAAAACAAAGCCTTCCTATTCAGAAGGAAGAAAAAACACTTGAATATTTTCCTTTTGTTTGATGGGAAACGATTTTTCATGCAGAGAGCGAAAACAGACATATGATGCGTTTAGTTGGAATAATTAGCATTCAATGTGGAATTTTAAATCTTCATTTCTCAGCTAAAAAATAAAAAAAGAACAAACTGATGGACATTTAATTTAACGTAATCGAAAGCAATTAAACAAGGATTTGCTTACTTAATTAATTCGATTGCCTTACAATTAGGTCAAGTTCTACACTATTTCTTAAATTCCTTCTATTAGTTCTCACTTTCACTATATACATGCTGTTCAAATTTTCAATCGTTAATAAAATACTTTTTATTCATCCATTCAAGTTCAATTGCATTTTTATATAACCACTTTTCCAATTAAGTGACAGCCTTATTCAATACATACTCAAATGAAATTATTCTCTCATGGGCCCTTTATCATGGTTAGTATGAACTACACACAAAATTGTGTATTAAAAATTATTTAGAATTGTGTAATTAGCAAAGTAAAAATTGAATAAATAATATATTTGTATGTTTCATTCTTTAGAAAATATTATACAAATCCAATTCAGATTATTAGAATAATCAAAAAAAACTTTTAACTATGTAAAAAAAGTGTATGGTATCTGTAAAAAATGAAATAGAAGTGAAAAAGACGAAGTGTTCACAGTAAACCAACGTATGAAACTTAGAAGAAACACGAAGAATTTCGGAGTCAGACCTCGCAATTTTGAGCTTTGGACCAGTCATGAGACCGACAAGTGAGCTGACACTCCCCTCAACAAACATCCACAACACGCCTATGGGATGACTTGGAGCCTCGAGAGATTTAACGTGCATCAGCTTCTGTACATGGCGGGTGTATAGTGGCATCAGGATTAGAACCCACGAGGAAACCGACTCTGGTTGGGAGTTCGCTAGTAACACCACATGTAGATAGTTAGTGGGATGCGTAAGACATTATTAAGAAATTAAAATAAAAATTTATCAATTCATAGAAAAATTCTGCAATGTATACTAAACCAATTTTTTAAAAAGCAACGAACAAGTGGTTTTTTTTTTATTTAGGAATGTTCTTCTTGGGCAATTTAATTCCACACATGACAAATCCGAGAGGGTCATTGAATGGGTCCCCTTCAGAATAGTGAATCACAATTTTTAGAAGGAAAGTACATTTTTACTTTTTTGTGGTTGCCCTCCACCCGTCCTAGTAGTGCTCTTAAATAAGAATTCCCTAGGAATTCGGCACATTCACCCAAGACATTCCACATTCCCCCACACACCGACTCTGACGCATTAACATAGACATTTCCCACTAGCAAGTCACACACAAAACATATTTTCTAAGTTTAAGTGCATGAAGTACACTTTTACGATTTTTACACCACTGTCATCCAATTTCAGGTATGTTAAACTGAGTTTATGTGAACTTTAATCCAGTTTCATTCAATAAGTTTAATGGGAGCACTAAATGAGAATCTTTCATTTGTGTCGTTCTTGATTCTAATTTTCCATTCTTTTCTATGATCGGAGCCTCTCGTTTGCACTATATGATCACTTAAATTAATCACCTAGTTAATCAATTAATAATTTGTACAATTAATTAGGCGATCAATTATTACTTTTAAATAAATATCTTAATTAGGAGAAGTGGTTTAGCATCAAGATCATGTACGAGTTCTTGGCAATTCTTGTTTTTGTTACTTATAAGTTATAAAATGCGAATAATTTATATAATATTCTTTTTATTAATTTATAAGCTTCAGATGGCTATAATATAGTTAGAAATTTGAGAGAACAAATTGCAAGACATTGTTATTTTACAGCAGTAAAGAATAGGAATTTCGATCCACATTTAATTTGTATAAAATCAATTAATTTACATTAAAGGAAAATGTCAATAACTTTTGACAAAATATATTAATAAAATTTTAAAATTACATATTAATAAATATAACATTTTAATAATTGTAAGAAATAATATAATGGTCTAGAAGAAAATATTGTATGTTTGAAAAATTGATTTCTTTTTTTTGCTTTCGCAGCGAAGAAATGAATTTCATTATGCTTGATAATAAAGCATTCACGTATAGGGTTCAATAAATTACAGTAATAATTTTCTTTTCCTTTAATAACATGTGCTAACGTTGTTGCTTTGAAAAAAATGGCCTCGAAAATGCGTGGGTATTAAGAAAGGATACTTGCTTTTACTTTCAAAAAATTTGACATTGCATTATGATTATAATTTATATTATGTGTAATATATTATGATTTTAATTGCAATTATTTTGCTTAAGGAACTTTTATATTGGTGAGATATATCTAAATTAACATTTTAGCGACTACTTTTTATTTTAATAACTGAACAGAATATTATCTACTTTAATTATTTACCGTTTGCTCTAATTTTTTAATAATTAATATAAAAATTAATTTTTATGCTCCTTTTTTTTATTCCTTTTGTTGTTAACATTGTCAGTGGTTTTGTACTCAAGAATGTTTTGTTTTCTGAATAAAAATGCATTAGAAATTTGTAGAAGGTATTTTTTCCCTGATAGAGTAAATGCTACAGCGGGGACTGAGGCATGGAAATACGCTTACATTAAACTGATTAATATTCATTTTGAATTGCTGTACGTTTTCGAGAACTTAACAGGGGTAAAAACGTTAGAATGTGTTAAAAGGAAATTATCAAGGTCAATTTCAATTAAATTGTATTAAATTTTGTATTAAATCTTGTATTAAATTTTTCCTTGGTATGAATACATTAAACAGTGCAGTAAAATATACAGTATTCTTAAAGATTATATAAATAATATGCTTCTTAACAACGTTTGAATATGTTTAAACAAAAATTTCAAAAATAGCACCTAAAATAACAATGTAACTTCCTAATTCAATGTATGAACGCATGAAGCGAGGATTTTACAGTTTTGCTTATCTCTGTGAAAATTAGTAATTAAATTAGAATGTAATATAAGCCACAGATAATTTTCTAATGATTTTTTTAATTTTAATGGTTATTCATTTTTTTTCCATTTATTGGTATTGTAATTTTAATATTTGAAAGTTTCTAACATCAATTTCAAGATTAGTAATAATTACCTTTATAATGATAATTATTCCTATATCCTTTTTATATTATGTATTATCAGTTTCATTCTCTACTGTTTATTAGTTAAATGAAAATTGACATATAATATTAATTAGGAAGCAATTGTACATTTTAAATTTTATATATGATTAGATTCAATAAAAAAAATACAATCGGACCCAGTTAACGAGCGGTTAAGTTACGCGCTAGTCTAAATTACAAGTATTTTTGCTAAGGCTGCATGGGATAGGGAATTGCTAGTGAAATCCCTGCTAAATATTATGGAGTCATAATTTTTGTTTTTCATTTTGAGAAATGCAGGTTACTCTTTTGGTCGGAGGATATCAAGTCCTGCTAAAAGCAGATATTAATACTCTTAGTTTTCATTTTATATATATGACACACTATTTCTCAGAAAGGGAAATGTTCCAATTTGGATATTTTAGTAAGATATTATTTTCAAGATCTTGCGGTTACGATCTAATTGTACATTCAACCGTTTTGGATTCATCTAATTTAAAGAGTTGCAAATATTTTTCTTACATAAGTGATTTCCGCAATAATTAAAAATAGTGTCGAAATAATGTTAAAAAAAAAAGCAATTGACTTATATAATAGAGGAAAAAGAAAGGTGTGACATTATCATAGTACTTTAAGCATCTACCATTTTAAATATTAATCTATTCCCGAAACTAAATTTCAATTTAAGTTCATGCACAAATACAGTAAATAAGATAATTACAAGCCAAAATAGCTTAGCAATCAAGTCAGTTACGTTTCAAAATAATGTTTTTTCTTGAGAAATGATCTCTATCAGCTCAAATTCCCTTGACGCGAGTACTTACGATTTCTATAATTTTTCAAAGAATCCGCTGACCGGAACACGATGCGAGTAATTCTTCAAAATAGTAAATCAGTCAGTATCTCAGATCCTAATCTCAACAAATCACGCAGACTTAAAAAAAAACTCCCTCGATTTCCGACGATCACTCTTCCTACAAGTATTAGTATGATCTTCATCTCCTCTTTCTATTAAATTCTCTGTCATTTTTGTACGACTAGATTAATCTATTCATTGTACCTTTAAGGTCTACTTAATTTATATAACCAAGTTTTATTTGGTGTAAAGAAGTTGGAAAGTTTAACAAAAAGTCTGAAAGTAATCCCAGGTCTTAGTTAAGGAATAGTTCACGAATGTTATGGATAGACTTCGAAAAGGGGCAAGACAAACAGAAATTACCATAGAACAATCTATCTGAGTCTACATTACGTGGATGGCTTGAAAATGAGAATAAACTCGCCCCACTTTCTGATAAAGTTGATAATGATAAAAGATTGTCCTAAAGAAAAGAGCTTTGGCAGTGGAAAACACTGATCTTGACAAATGTAAGCGATTATTTTTCGCTCAATTTGTATTCATACTGTAACTTAGTGATCCGCGTCCGCGGTTTAGTAATCATGGATCCCGAATACCATGTGTTCAGCAGTTCAGACTATATCCAAGTAATTTTACTTCCGGAAGAACATTTTCAATCAGTTTTACATTAAACTGATAATAAAAACTATTTCAAACCATTAGTGGCCGCTATTAAATACCTAAACTTTACTCAAACTGCAATTAGTGTGGTAAACATTGCGTTATCCCGAACCATTAAGCAGTAAAGTTTTAGCGGTTATACTGCTAGACAAGAAGTAGTTTTGGCTTATAGACATTTACTAAAGGAATATGTGTAACACGTATTAAAAAGAGACATTACAATTAAGCAAACAATTTAGCTTGCGCGTTTACATATTTAAAGTTGTTTTCCTGTAAATTATGTGAAAAATGAGTGTTTGAGAAATGGATAATGGTTTATATAGTTTGGATATTACTTTTTCGGCATAATTTGAATAAGTAAATAATATTACGCACTGTTTTTCGTATTTTCAGGAAAAATCATCTTTGATTTAAGGATATTGTAAATACCTCTGTCATTTACTACTGCTTGCATTCTAAATATGTTAGAGTCATAAATCAACACAGTAAAATAAAGAGAATGTCAGACAATAATGATAATTAGTGGCTTTATTCAGATCTGCGAATATTTAAAATTCAATTTGTTGTCTAATACATCTGTGAAATGAATTCGCGTTCACATTTGATTCTGAAGATTAATATTTCAAAGATTACTTTTCTTACCAAATAAATCTGTTTCGAATCTATAGTAGAGCATTACATGAGACTTATAAAAAGCTTAAACTCCTTTAAAGTAATGACTGTTCTTTGCTGAAATACGTATATTTATGAACAAAACCAGGTAAAACTCTGAAAAGAAATTAGAAATATTCTTTGTTAGTGAATTAAAATTATAAACTAGTGCATTAAAATTATTAGTGCATTAAATATTAAGCAAGAGAGAATAATTCAGTTCTAAGGTTTGAGATGAATAATAATTTTATTGAAATTTAAGACTTCAAAATTATGCTGAGTTATTTTTTGAGAAAAATGTTCTAAATATCTGCCTCAAGTGAAATAAATTTTAAAACATTTGTTTACAGAATAATCAAAACTTCAGTATGTTTGTATCTGGACCGAAAACTATACAAATTATAATCGATAACAATAGAAGAAATTTATGATGTTTTGGGAAATAGTTCAAAACTTTACAATTATAATTAATATTGAATGAAACACATGATTTTCTTTTATTTTAAGAACTATTTTTATAAGAAAAAAATATAAATGATAGTATTCTACCAATTTTATAAAATGGTGGTTGTATTTCAATTTTAAATATTACACTTGGATTATCTTAGGAACTTTTATTCAGTAGCTTAACTTTACTTTCAGCAACAAAATATTTTGGAATCACATCTATTGTAAAAATAACTTCCAATGCAAGCAAAAATAAAATCTTGTCATTGACCAAAACTTTCGGTTGTCAAAGTTGCTGAAAAGATCACTATTTTCTTTGCTGTTGTGAAATTTAAAGGCACTTCTATTAGGATTGTTATTCACTCGGTCAGCGTTTTATTCTCACCTTTTGAACCGAAGAATAAAATGATAATATTAAAAATATTACTCTGTTGCATATAGCTAGCTATAAATGATTCTTAAAAATGTCAAAAGAAAGTGAGACTGGAATAAATATTTTGATACATTTTAACAAATAATGATATTTTCTCATTTTACATTTCTCTTCTCAGATAATTCCGATCATTTTTTTGCAATCTTCGTATATGTAAAATATCTTAATTTATCAAGAAAAACAATTCAGCTATAATTAATTTTGTAAATTTTCAATCATTAGTTTAGTCAGAAGAGGTTTTATGAGATAATTTCGGTTCCGCCATCAGTTTTGGAACTTATATTGCTTAAGAAAACAAACCTTAACCTTTTTTACTTCCGGAGGGAGAAAAAAGAAGTGCTTCTGTGGGTCCGCTGCTCCCAGACGATTTTAGATATTAAGCCTAATTCGCAAAAAATATTCCTCTAAAATTAGAATATTTTGGTTTTTACATATATTATTTAAAATGCATTAAACTTAATTTATACGAAAACAAAAGATTTAATCGAAAATCATATGTTTTATAATTTTCGATTAAATTACATAAAATAAAATTACACAAAATTATTACATAAGAAATTATTTCTTTTAAGAAATTAGAAAATTTACTTACATTCTTTACATAAATTTCATAGTGTAATGATGCACCATTACAAGGAATATTAAGGTATAAAAATTGAATCTTATTTTGCTATATGGCATTTTTCAAAACATTCTTCAATGGATAGTCCAACGTCACATGTCTTACACACATATTTTGTCAACTTTTATCGTTTCACACAAGATTTTGAACAAAGGGCACATATTTTCGTTCTTTTTATTCCTATAATGTCTACGTACAAATTTGGAAAATGCTGTCCAACGAAACGTAATGGATGTTTGACGTTTGAACTAGAAGTTTTAATGTCTCTGTATTCCATATATTTTCCCATAATCTGATGAATCAAGTGTGATCTACATTTTATTTATGAAACTTTTTTGAATCAATTGTGATCTAAATTTTAGTAATGAAATTTTTCTGAAGTAACAGAGCTATCTACATTCAACCCTGGTTTCTCTATGAATGTAAGAGAATACAAAGATTTTAAGCTTTTGCTCCAGTCATCATCCAATTGCTGATGGCTTGATTCGTCTTCTTCAATCTCGTATATAACTGTACTTGATGTTTCAGAATCATCATCAAGTCACTAAACAGTGCAAATTTATCAGTATTCTCGCTAACATCACTGTGAGATTCATTCATTAATTCGCTAATCTCAGTCTCAGATAAATACTTTCTTTTTGTATAGTTTAGTTTCAAGGCAAACAGAGTACTGACTTTTGGGAAATATTAGACTATATGCTCAGAGGCCAGTCAGAAGTTTTCCACTCAGAGTAGCTCATTTTTGCCAGCGCAGTAGAAGTTGTTAGTCTGGAATAGAAAACATGCAATATTGACATCGTGATAGTGGGCTTGTGTGAAGTTTTGCGACGACGAGCACAGGTTTACCTTGGAGTTTGATTCACGCGCTTGGCTGATGAGTTGTAGCCCGTCGACCACCTCCTACATGTATACCGGAACTTGGAAGAGCATTGCTTGCTGAGTGGAGTAATCATCCTTAAGATTAACTTGATAATTTGATACTCAGCATGCTTAGGCGTTATATCAACTATATTTCATCGCCTGGGAGATATACAATATATTAACCATCATATCAACCATATAATGGTAAGGTTTTGTAAGGGAATTATTTTTTGTAATTGCTCCAGGAAGCAAAAATCGTAGTTTTTGGTATCATACATACACCATATTTTTTGTTCTTTATATCTTTTGTTTAATAAATAGGATTTATGAATAAGTCACGTGGTTTCTGGAGTTTGTTTTGTCTATTTATCGGAGCTGGCAATATCCTTAACTTATTGACTTGAGTGTACATTTAAATCAGTTTTTTGACTGTCATAATTTGTGCAGAGAAGGTTTGCAAACTACGTGTGCTGTGAGACAAAAATAAATTAAAAACCTATGATTTAAGAGTTAAAAAGGCGAATGCACAAGAAAGAAATATTTTCAGTAATGTTTTTTATAAATAAATAATGTCCCAATTTGAGTTTCATTTCTGGTAGATCGAAGTTGTAAGATTTTCCTACTTTATGGACTCAAGTATAGCAATACGATTGTCACACTGAATAATTTCTGCTTCTAACTTACCTCACAATTATATTGAATCATAATAATAAGACAATAATTTAGATCATTACAATATATAACTCAATCGGAGTGTAATTAATTTGAAATTAAACATTTTTGTTTTAAAGTTTAACTGAGAAAAAAATTGTTATAATTTTCTTGAATAAAAAAGGTATAAATTATGAAAAAAATATTTTAACTAGATTCTTTTGATAAATGTTATTTCATTGCTCGAAATCCATCCAGTTAACTCCAAATGACTTTTGATTTCTTCATCCCTAATCCTTATTTTTATTAATATTAACTTATACATTTTCCCTTAATTGATGATTCGTTATGTAGCCTTTGAAAGAACACATGACATTTAAAATAGTATTTCGAAGATATATCTCAATAACTGAAATCAAATCACATACAACAATGATATAATTAAAGTTCCCGTAAACTTCCAGAGTTAAGCCATCTGTTCGATTAACCAGAAATTAATCAAAAGGTGAAATATCAAACTATGACAGGCAGAGTAAAAAATAAAAACAGAAAATATTTAAATCTTTTTAATGCGGTACCTTTGAGACCACAGTAAAAACGAAATAACGATTTTTTTGCTTATCGTGCTTCCATTAAATTTTAACGGGAATATCAGCAGGTGAAGTTATCTCGGGATATCCTATTGATCATTTTCTATTTGTGACTCTCCTTCTTTTCAATCAATATGTATCTTTTCCTCTTTTTTTTCTAAACTCCTTGATCACAGTAACACCTCATTTTGCGTAGCATAACCACATCTGGCTTTGACATCGTTAAACTTTACCATCATCTAAATAACACATCAAAAATAAATCACTATACATACAATTTAATTGATTAAAACATGTATTTAATGTGTTTACGCACACATCAAGAACCTGCGTAGATTATATAAATATCCGATAAAAAAACTCATCATTCTAACAATAACAAAATTGAATTCGAACAATCAACATTTATATAATTCAATATTCTTGTATGGATAAAAAAACTTAGGAGAAAAAAAATAATATAGTGCAATGATAGTTAAGACAAGTTGGGACGAGCTACTCTAGCCTCATGCTAAAGCTGTTATATTAGCATTTGAAAGACGATTATTAGCTTCAAAACACTTTCCTGCAACAGATGTGATCATTAAATAACGAGAATGAAGCTGTAAAACCTTTTACTTTGACGTCATACATATTTACTTTTTCCACCTTCAATATACATCCTGCTAGTGTACCTACAATGCTCCATGCGAATCTTTCATTGCTCGAAACAGTGCTCAAAACTTTGGTCAGTTCCTTCAGGACGCGAGGTGCTTTCTCTTTCCTGATTCACCGGCTCAAATCTTGTTCCTTTAAATGTAGGTTTCACGTTAGGAAACAAAAGTCACAAGGCTCAATATTCGGCGAATAAGATGAATGATCTAACACTGGGATGATGTACTTGGCTTGACAGACAATGTGGAAAGAGTCGACGCATTGTCTTGGTAGAAAGATTTGCCGTAAGGATTCTTTGTGATTTCCTACAGTTTCTCAACAATTCGGCGTTCACTCATCATTTTTCCGGCGAAAAAAAAAAACAAAAACCTCTAATGAGAACGAAAGCTACGGCTATACGGAAATGAGAGGCACCTGCTTTCGAAAGAGAATGCTGCTGTTTTGGAAAAGTTTGCTGGTATTTAGTGCATTTGTACTTCTTCTGTAACAGCGTCAGTCTCGTTAATAGATAGCCACTTATCAAACAGCAAAATGTTACATATACAGTTGACATGTTGGGCAACTGCAATATGGTATCGACTAGAAGACAAGAAATGCACTACTCAACCGAAAACTGACAGTTACGATCAAGACTAGGCGAAAATACGTGCAGCGCTTTATCAATTCCTAGCGGTCAAGGTCCACAAACGACCGAATGCACATGAAAAGTTCAAAATTGAATTACTGGATCTATGTTGATTTATAAAATATGCCTAAACATCAAATACTAGACTAAAGAGTTATTATTGTAGTTTCTTTTTCACTAAAAGACAAGCCACATATTAAAAACATTTAGCTAGATAGGTATAAACAAATAATTCTATTCTTGAAATTCTAAAACATAAATTTTGAAGAAGTGAAGAAGTAAATGCAAATAGCATCTAGAAATTAGATTCAGATACTGTTCTATCTCTTTTGTAATTTCTCCTAAATCTTTCCCTTTGACATTTTCTGAAAAAAATATTACGTCAAAAACTAAAAGATGTAATTCACTTAGTTTCTTAACCAGTTTGTTTTTACTAAATTTGATAAATAAACATGAACTCTCTGAAAAATGTAGAATAGTTAGAACAGAGGGAAATCAATTTAAGGGATTTCAAGACATTTTACTATAGTTCGCGCATGAAAAAAAACTCGTTTTTCAAACTATAATATAATTTTCCAATGAAATGAAGTATACAGACAGGACATTTTTACCATAAGCTATTCATATATATTCAAATTAATTCTCATATTATCAAGCAATTTAATGCACTTATAAAAATTTATATAGCAATATAAATTGGATACTTTTTCAAAATTATGAAAATCAATATTTTACTGTGTGCAAGACACTTAGATCTGAAATACAACTTAGATCAAAATTTACAAACATATTGTTATTTATTAAAAATTGTTCAGTTCTGAAGCGTTATATATATTAGAAAAATAGAGGAAAAATTTAATACAGCTGTTAAGAATATAATAAGAAATTTTAAGAAAAAATCCAATTAAAATTCACGCAATTTTTTTCTGTTATTAATTTGTCTGAAAATTGATGTGTAAGTCATAAAGAAATTTATTTTGAACATGTGTATAAAATTTATAGCTAGTTTGGTTAATAGTTTATAATAAATTCTGTACCCAAGCTTTTTTTTTTGTTTCGGGAAAGAATAAAAATAACAGCAAAAAAAAAATTAAAAGTTATTTTTAAGATAAAATTTAGGTTTATTTTTATCTCGATAGCTGTAGAAGTTTCTTTTGCTTCGTTAAACATTTTGGACCAAAATGTTCAGAAAAGACGGGTCTTTCTCTTGTTTTCTTTTCAGGGCATCAATGACT
>BMAW01110604.1:123668-136132 GCA_019974015.1 Nephila pilipes | reverse complement strand
TTAACACAAAAAAATAAGAACAGACGATTTTGCAATAAGAATCAATTATTAAATTAAATTTAAATTTTGAGCAAACGATAAATTATGAAAGTAGACAGTAATATTTTGTTCGGATATTAAAAGAAAATCAGATGATAAAATATTATATTAAACATATCTTAGTAATGCAAATATAACTTAAGCAAACTAAACACAATTATTACAATTATATTATAACGTCAATCTTTTGAACCTAATAAGGTATACTTTTTATTTTATGCCCTCCCATTTTTGTTGATGTCCTTTTCTCAAAACAACAACGTATTAACATATGAATTTTTTTTTTGAATTTTAACTGAAAATGAAACTCAACAGGCCATGCCAGAAATTAACTGTAAAGAAATCACTCAACTTCACTATGAACTGTGAAGGAACATCTCAACTCCACTCTATTTTTAGAAGAGATTAAAATAGAATGATGCCACCATGTTGGCTAGCTTGAGGAGCAGCATAGGATAACTTAGGTTAAATTTTGGAT
This sequence comes from Nephila pilipes, assembly GCA_019974015.1. Lineage (NCBI taxonomy): Eukaryota > Metazoa > Arthropoda > Arachnida > Araneae > Nephilidae > Nephila > Nephila pilipes. The sequence goes on along the minus strand of BMAW01110604.1, from coordinate 135,615 downwards.
TATTGTATATGTGCTTAAATATAATTAAAGTTTAGCAGCTTAAAAAAATAACGGACTTTTCTTTACTTGTTTTAAAACCATTCTCACCACTTTTCACCAACTCGTCTAAAGATTGAAAATTCTTGTGATGCGCAATTGCCGAATCGGATAAATAAGAAAGTCCAAATCATCTAACTTTTTGAGTAAAGCATAAAATTTCAGTTATACTTTGGAATTTCGCACAATTTGTGAATTTATCTATTTACTAGTTAATCTTATTTGCAAGATGTAAAGATAGGCATCACGTAACTGGTATTCTGTATTTTAAGAATTAACACTTCATTTATTTGGATTTATGTAACTGGTAACTGCAAAGGATAGTGATCTATACACCTCGCTGAAATCATATTAAATTTGGGAGAAAATGAAACCGAGCGACGATACTTTGAGTAATTGAATTAAAGATAACCTTCGAAAATCATAATTTAGCAGGAGTCTGATTAAATTCGGTATACATTTTCATTCCTTAATTAAATTCTACTTTACATTTAGGAGGATATCCATGAATATATGCTTCGACGATTATTCTTAATGGAATATATTAGCAATATGCATAGTTACGAGGAGTTAAATGACAGTGGTAATTATTTATTTTCCAATCAATCTTTGCCTTGGAATTATTCAGTGTATTTACTACGAACGGAGATTAAGTTTGAATAGTATTTAATTTATGGAAAAGAAACTATACACATATAATGTGATGATTTCTAGTTAGCTCTATAGAAGTTTGTGAAATCCGCTCTCTTATCTTTACTTACTTTATTTTGTAAGTATATTTAAATCTGATTTTTGTTTACAGTACGTACAACAGAGTTTATACTATGTATTTTTAACATTATGTACAATAGTTATACACGCATAGATTTATTTATTTCATGTATAATACAGAGAGTGAACACACTACGTCTACCGTCTGCTGCCCATTTTAATTTTTACCCATATTTTAATGTTTCGCTTGTGAGTTTACCAGTCTTTAAATATATTCAAAAATACTCTCAAAAATCGTGGAAAGAAAATATTATCACACTGAAACCTTCATTGTGTTTTGTTCTTTTGGTTGCACTGTTTTTCATTCAAGATAAAATAGTAAAGACTTGAGGACGGTTGTTAGAATTCCATAGAATTAACATTACGGTCACGAAATCAAATTGGCTGGGTAACTAAACAAAGGATTAAAGGAACTGAGAGTTACAATATTAATAAAAATTTAGAGAAAACTCAAAAACTCAAATAGACATTCGTCTGGATTGGTGCTTCCTAGACTTTTTTTCGGACCATTCCTTTATCTTCACCAACGTTATCAATAAATTCTCTGACGAAATGTTTCATATTTTTTTTAACAATCCTTGTAGTGTAGACTCAGGTAGATTCAGTTCTCTGGGGTTTTCTGCTTGTCTTCACTTTTTTGAATTAGTTCGATGGCATCGAGTTCTCCTCGATCATGTAAGGCTTTTGTTTTCTTTTATACTATTTAAACAATATTTTTAAATACTACGGGTAATACTTATAGAAAACAAATCTTATAACTCTCAAAATTGTACCAATCAAAATGCATGAACGTATATCAAATCTCACTGATCGTAAAATCAGTAAAATACTGTCTTACAAAAAATAATTCTAACTTATCATTTCAATCTCTAAGAAAGGGCTATTACTATATATAAAATAGAAAAAAATATTAATGTCTTCTTCTTAAAAGAAAGTCATACCGTCATCTGGAAAAAAATTCGATCAGAATTTTCTAAAGAGAGAGAGAGACTTGTGACGCCACTGTATTCCTACAAGTGATATCACAAAAATTGTTTATCGAGGAAGCCGTAGTAAGACCTTGTGTAAAGCAGACTCTCCTGTTAAGGAAGTCCGAATGCATTTATAACCCGTTTAAATGAAAATAGGGTTAAAATATGTAAATTGAACTTCGATAACATGTTAGTCGGTATGGTAATTGGCTGTATGTTGAGATCTTAAAGTCAATTCTTAAGGAAATAAATTTAATCCTATAGGAAAATATGAAGGAAGTTACACAATTTCATTATGAATGTGTAGGAAAAGAATACTTTGTTCTAATATATTAAAATTGTATAATTTCTGATTCATTCTTTTATGTGTAAGACTTTAACCTTCCAGAATTAATCCTACCTCTTTCATCATTAGAACACTCACTTACTTACGGGGTCACCACAGAACTTTCGATTTCATAAAAAGTGTAATTTATACATGAATAATATAGGAAATGAAACAAAAGTTCATTCTCCTTCGACAGCTTTGCTCTCACTAGTAGTGATTGTCAAATAGAAATTTAAAAAAATAAGAACTTTTCTTTTCGAAAGTGAAAACAATATAGAGAGAAACCATAAAGAAAATTCTGAAGATGTTTCCAAACTTTTTCCTGGAAATTGATAGCAAATTTTTGTTATAAAAGAAAAAACTCCACTTTCTAAGACCTTGTCTTTTTCAGATTGTTCCTCATATTTTTTTATTCCTCGTCTTTGCAACCAGAATGATTTTTCAGGGTCTTACAATAGGTGAAAAGCGGAAAAAAGTCTCGCCTCTAATAACTGGAAAAAAAGGCAAAGCTGTTAAAAGAAATCTTCAATTTTTCTTCATGTTCTTTGGGGAAATATTGTGCACGAAGCAGAGACAGTTGGCGTTTTCTAAGATTGAAAGTTGATAGAACTAAACACAAATGAATGTTTAAGGGAATAAAGTTTAATCCTATGAGGAAAAAAGAAACAAAATTGTGTTTCTTATATCAAATGAAAATGCACATAAACTAATGCAACATCTTTAAATGAATAGTACCAGAGATGATCATGCTTATTCTTTAGCTATTTTATATTAGTAAATCAAAATTAATATAGCTGAATCACTAATGCTGTTATTCATTACGAAGTCTTAATCATTAATTTAAACATTGAAACACATTTTAGCCTATTTACGTAAATTAGTAAAGCTGCTGTAAATTATTTTAAAATATTAAATTAGATAATTGTGACTTGTTGAGTGGTGCAAAAGTTAAACTCCGATTTTGGAAAGAAATGGAGCTATTGCACTGAAACTAACGTTTCTTTACTTTATATCAGGCTAAATTATAGATCAAGGGGATTTATGTTTAACATGAAGCAATGTGCCGAATTAACGTTTTTTTTTTTTTTTTTTTTTTTGAAAATTATAGTTTTATAACCGTAGCTGTGGGAGATTACCTAGTACTTTGTAATGTTTGAGAGGTACCTTTGAAATCTAAGGCTACTTTAAATGAAAGTTTATCCTAATAAACCAGCTACTTTGGGGGCAATTAAAGAATAATATTATGGAACAAATTGTGAGTGATTGCAATTGTTTATTTTCGTTGTAGTGAGAAGTAACACGAAGGCTATTTCTGACGGAGCTCGTAATTTTGAATATCGATCAAATGATGAGTACAATACCTGAACTGGCACCTCCCTCACCAAATTTCTACACCACATTAACCATTTGCAAAAATAGACTTTGCTTCGTCCTAAGCAGAATAGTGTTTTTATTCTACATGATTGGAAATGACCTGATAGTTCTTCCATCATACTAGTACAGCCCTGAATTTGCGCCCTTTTATTCTCCTATCTACAATTGCAACCTTATAGAGTATTTTCTCTAGAAAGATAAAAAAAAAGAGGTCGATGAATTTTTGAGTTTCACTTAATACGGATATTTTCAAAAAAAAGCATGGAAAAACTATCTAAACTTTAGAATATTATTGAACTGGATGGTGATTACTAAGTTTTAAGAACACGAGAATATTTTAAAAAATAATCTTTTATTAGAATTGGAAACTCGGAGAATGGCGACTGCCTTCACATTTTTCATTCCCTTACAGGCAAAATTAATACATCAGTAACCGCTTCGTTTTCTAAGGTTCCTTCTTCTCACATGATGTTTTTAAAGCTCATTATATTTCATTTTTATTTTAATCCTTTCTCAAATGAACAGGTCTTTGGCGCCAATCGATTAATTAATGATCAATAAGGCATTTAGAAGCAATGCGATGACTATTAGCGAAGTACCTCGTAATTTTGAGCCTCGATCAAGTGAGGAAGATGAAATCTGAGCAGGCACCTTCCACTTCAATCTTCCAAACTATGTCACAGGATGACAGGGAGTTTCGACAAATTCAATGTGTATCAATCCCTCTACAAGGTGGGTTTTAAATGGCATCAGGATTCGAACCCGCGACTCGGAGGAAACAACATCGCTCCTAACACCCCGATCACAAGGCTACAGTGTCCCTTTGTCGTCAAATTCGTAATGTCAAATAAGAGTTTCATAGTTGATGAGAAAGAGACAAATATTGTGACTCACGATTATACAAATTTGGGGGACATTTTCGCAGCATGAGGAGGAAGAAATGAAACCCGTATTTATGTAGACAATTCGAGGACGGGGAAAGTATCATTAAACTTCAGTGTGTTTAACAATGAGAAACGATTCTAATATAGAAATGTGGGGGAGATAGTATGTGAGGGTTTTATAAAGTTTCAACGTTAGGAATAGGAATTGGATATGAGGTAACTTACATTAGTTATGACATATGATCGTTTTCCCTTTATCTTAGAAATCTATTTGTATGCCTGCCTTCGCATCCCAAGAAATTGTGGCTATAACTTTCCTCGATGAGATCATCTCCACCTTCTTTATAGCAGTTTCACTGTTAGAAACTAAGTGTTTTGATTTTTTTTATTGGCTTTTGGTGTATAATGAGGAACCTTGATCTCAATAACGGTGAAAATTTCCCACAAAATGACGACGATAACTGGACGCAGCAACAATCAATACTAACCTATAACTCAGGGCCAAATTTGTTTCAGCGCCGTTTAACAGACGACAGCATACAAAGATAATTCGAACTTGCCTTGGAAACTTCACTTATCATCAAATACTGGCACAGCTTGAACCACAATCGCATAATACCCAAGTCAATGACATCCCAATCCACCCACGTATGGTTTGGCTCCACATTCCTATCAATTCATCAGTCCTATTCATTAGATTTTTCAAACTATTTTAAAAGCATTGATTTTTGAAAATAAGACAACGGAATATTTAGGTAAAATTTTCTCATAACAATTTAATAAAAATAAGAAATTACAAACGAATTAACATTGTTTCTGTTGAAATGAAATAAAGAAATAAGAGACCAGTTGAAAGCTGTAACTTTCATCTGTTCTCTTTGAAACCTTGTTAGTAACATAATATACGCCAGTGAGAAAATTATAATGCTCTGTTTATCCATTCATTACTTAGAAATGCTTTGAACAATTAATTAATTCAGCGTAAGATACTCTAAGCATTAAATGCCAGATATTCAATGATCGTATCTAGTTGAAATCACTATAAATTAGGTTAAATTTGGAAATGAATACTTCGCTATAGAGCGACGAACTGGCGGGTCACTATTCATAAATCCAGATTCTATAGCCCTTTACCTCCGCTATTGAATTCTACTCGCTATAAAGGTGTAAACCTTTATAGCGAGTATAGAGGTATAAAGGAATAAACCTTTGTCTAAAAGTTGTATAAAGGTATAAACATTTATACAACTTTTAGTATCAGAATATTGCAGATTTAAGAGTAGTAAAAGGTAAGTATTTTATCAATTACTTCAATGTTTCTTGAACTGAAAAGCAGCATATATATATATTTCTATATATTTCTATTTATATATTTCTCTCTCTCTCTCTCTCTCTCTCTCTGTATATATATATATATATATATATTTCTATACGTATACTTTTTGAATAGTATCGTTTTCAATGCGTAACCATTGTTTGATAAAGAAAAGCTTGATTTTTTAAATAAATGCAAGGTGGACATTCCTACCGTTGTCGGTGGGGCATTTTAATGATTCGCGACTAACGTCTCGTCTGCGCGATGCAATGTTTTCACTTTCACCAGCCCAGAGTCGTTTCCACATGAAGAACTCCGATTAACATGGGGGGGGGCAGCATCGCGTCAACATAATTGGGAAACGGAACGTTTTATTTGAATTTTTAAAAGCTGCTAGACGGTGCCAAATTGCAACGGTTTTCACATTAGTCGAATCTCGCAACATTTGACCTTCATATAAGGGAGACCCTGTTCTGTGCTTTTTTTTAATATTTTATAGATTTATTGGTGTAAACAAACTATAGAATCACGGCTCTTGAAAAATGCACGTGATAGTTAAAGCCACAGGCGTTCTCGTTTATTTCTTTGCTCTTTTCATTAGAAGGATATGGGGAAGTGCATCCAGCTGACTATTTGCAGAGGTGAGAGTGAAATATTTACTGGATGTACTTTGTTAAAGTTTCAAGATATGTGGTGGGGTTATATATTCAGTTTCATTTCGTTAACCATCGCAAACAGAGCGAGATACTTATATGAGAGAGAAATATATAAAATTATGAATGAAAGTGATTCTGATATTAGTGAAAATAGTAATATAAATAATACCAAACAGGTATAAAAGACCAAAAGACTGGAAACGACATTTTAAAGTCACTCTGCGTTGTAGAGAACAATCAAAATATGGGAGGTGTTGACATTGGCGATTCTGTCGTTCTTCATTATCCAGCATTTAAAAAAATGGCGAAATGGTATAAAAAGCTGTATTTTGGATTGTTATATATATGATATTTCTAAGTGTAAATGTAATATATTCTAAAGAAAAATGCGAAAAAATATTTGCTTTGGAATTCAGATCCAGAGTTATTTATCAAATAATAGAAAAATTCGCAAAACCAGGAAACATAAGAATTAGTCCAAAAACACCAGGAATTCAACCATTCCGTTTATCTGGAAGACATTTTCATAGACATATACATTGGCTATAAAGGTAATAAATGTAGAAGGAGGTGTGTCGTGGGCGTTGAAAACAAGAAAAAGCGAAACAAAACATCGTATTATGAGTGCAAAATATGCGACATAGGACAGTGTGTCGATCCTTGTTTTGAACCACACCATACACAGAAGAATTTTTAAATTAGAATTTCTTATATACAGATTATTATTCCTTCATATCCTTTTTTAATTTCAAGTGTATAGTATTTTTAACTTTCTTTTCTTGTGTATAGTTTTTGTTTTCGTAAGCATAATTAAATTCTATTATTCTGCATATTTAATTTCTATTAATGTTATTGTCTTTATATTAATACATATTAAGTAGTAGTATATTATTTTTTATGACTTGAAATTACAGTCATTATATTAAGTGCTAATTTTATAGAAATTTGCTTGTAAAATTAGGCTTAACTGTTTTAAATCCTCGGGCAGGTGATGACGCTCAGTTTCCGAGCGTTCGGTCCAAGAAGTGCACTTCATTCCCGGCGTGCCGGTCCTCAAAAGGTTAAGTGGGTAGATAAGCTTAAATAGGCTAGGTAAGTGCAATTAAACTAGATATGAATTCAAACCTCTTGAAATATCATCGTAGGAAAGAAAGAATAATGGTTAGAAAATTCTGCAGTTAAAAGACAAAGAGTTTTCCTTGCATTGGAAACACATAAACAATGGTAGCTTCGTCTGTAGCAGGAAGACCAAATATATGGAACTCAAAGCACTCCTAAACCATGTCCTGGATGACTCTGGTGTGCCAAAAGGCAGAGCTTGATACAGGAGTGGTACACTGTGGTCTTTTCAGAAGTGTACCGGTTCTGCTTACAGTATTCTAATGACCGTATACGAGTAAGGAGGCTTTCAGGATACCGCTCGTCACCTGCTTGCATTGGAAATCCTGCACCTTGTGTTTTGATTTTGGCTGCCATTGGGTGCATGACACGCTCATCTCTAGTTCGGATACACGGTAATTCGAATGTAAATCGGTACAGCATTGCAAAATAAACACTGCTGTCCATTCAAATCTTAACACTATGAAGGAAAGCAAATACAAAAAAGACATCTGCTGTACATTAAGAGTATGGCATGAAGACAAAATGAGATTTACTAGAAGTTTGGGCCTTACAGGTGTGAGAAACAGCTGCCCTCTCTGGCAGTTAAAACTGTCCTAACTCTGTTAGAAAAGGAGTAGAAATGGGCGTGGATAGCAGAAACTTATTCCATGCTTATTCAAATCTATGCCACATTTCCTCAACCGTATTATACGGAGAGGAATGGTGGGCTAAACTCTCAGCAACCCATGGCCAAATGTTTTCAATGGGTTACAGATCTGGAGACCATGCAGGCTAGGGCAACAATAGAATAAACTGTGCATCGAGGAAGGTCAGAACATGTGGTCTTGCATTTTCTTGTTGGAAGATTGTCTTTGTCAGGCCTTGAAAATAGGGCACAACCACTGGACGTAAAATGTCTTAAATGTATCGATCTGCGTTCAAATTACCGTCGATCCGTACCAGAGATGGGTATGTCGTGAACCCTATGGCTGCCAAAACCGTCACATCAGGAGCAGGGCTCTATGCCAATATCGAATGCAAAAGATCGAGTGGTCTCCACGGAGTTTCCAGGCACGTATACGGAAATCAGAACACTGCACGCAGAATTGGTACTCATCTGAAAAGACGATGGGAGGTTAATGTAGATCCTGCATGTTGTTCAGTAACATCCTCAGCAATCCCTTGATTCCACATTCGCATACATGTCAGTGGTTGGTGTTCCACCAGTGCGGTTGACGATATCACGGAACATACTCCACACTCTCGATATGCAACCCTCCTGCCTCTATCAAATTCTAATACGTGCTCTAAAGCATTTTTTCTTTTAATTCGAGGCATAACACGATATTCTGAGCAAACTCCGACCTTACAAAGCGCTTTCCGAATGAGAAATCCACCATACAACTTTTCTTTTCTGCAGTGTTTCAGATGTTGTTTCTGTCTTCCGCTGCATCTAAATCTGCAAAAATATTACTCATTTGCATATCCGAACCTCTATTTCCTTTCAGGTGATTCTGACGTTCGTCAGATCATTCCTTCCTGATGATGCAATTTTAATGGTTAGCAGTGTATAAATAATTTTTTTTAAAAAATGCTTTTAGATTGCTTGTGTTAAATAACATTTAACTAGGTTTTCAAGGTTATGTTATTCATTACATTATAGAAAGATATACAATGTGCAACAAGCTTCTCAGAATCATGCGTTTAGCTTATCTGTGGCAATGGCAATTTTTTTTTCGGCGTCGACTTTCATACATTCGTCCACCTTGACAACCCATCCTCTAAGAAATATGTTACACTTGTTTCGCTAGATACCACTATTTACTGTGGTGCCGTACGGAAAGTTTAGCCATGACGCAGGAGTAAAATAATCGTGCTGCGATGCATGGCATTGCGTCTTGTGTATATTTCCAAAAAGAAAGATTTTGATATTTAAGGAGTGTGCCTACCACCGAAGCACTTGTTTTTTAAAAAAAGAGCAAAAAAAAAAAAAAAAGAAGAAGAAATTTTTGTGAAACACTTATATTTTCAGTTGTGATAGTCTTTAAAATGGCAAATCCAAAAGTCATTTTCATGAAATTTTGGATTTGCCAATTTTTTTTATTTTTCCAATTTTGGTCATATTTGGTTAAAATGTATTAAAAATTAACATTTGCGCTATAGTTCATATAACAAATCCCGATTAATAAATATTTCACTTTTTGTTTTAACAATATATTTAATATACAAATATCTGTGTTGTAAAGAAGAAAAATTCAGCTATCTCTTAAACTTACTGAGTTATACCAAATTTTATAAACACAACATGATTTTACAAAAAAATATATCACATTTTTAAGTAAAAACAACTCCAAAATAAATAGTTATATACATAAAAGGTATGCTTGAGATTCACAAAATACCTAAAAATATACAGAACAATGCGAGAAAATTTCCTTTGAATATATGAAATACTTTCTAAGAAACGATATTTTGCGAAATAAAAAAAAAATTAAAACCAGTTTTCCAGAAAATGCAAATCTATAAATCAAAATTCAGATAAGAAATATTTGCCAGATATATCAATAACAATAATAAATAAAACTAAATCATATCTTTGAAAACTAAATTGTATATTCATATCGTTTAAAAATGAAGAAACAACTGTTTAAATGCATTGTTTATAGCTCAGTTTCGGTCTTGAAAATTCCACGTCCGATGGCTTTAAATTGAGCTTCCGGGTAAAAATCCGGGCTATAACTTTGTTTCTAGCTACCCTATGAACAAATACAAACTATTTTCTGAGATCTAAGTATTTGGGTTTTAATAAAAAGTAATAAAGATACTTTCGAAACTTTTCACGCAAGCGGTTTGGGTAAGCACATACCTTAAGGAAACGAAAAAAAAAATAGTTAGATGGTTACAAAACAAATACTTTGTATATAATTCAATGTTTTATATAGCTAAAATGGAATAAAAATATTTTTTTTTCTGAAAGAGTAGGGACGGTTTCTCTCCAATCACCACCATTGGCTTGGGAGCTCTTGATGATTTAGTAATATTAGTACATTCTCTAGAACAAAACAAAACATTTTTCATATTTAATATAAATTTACCAACCGGGATGCAAAAATCTGCTCTAAAATTAAATCAATTCCAATTTTTAAAGAATTTAATGATTATGTAACTTAACCATAAGAAAAAAATAAAATTGTTTTATAAGTTTAACGTATTTATGTATTTAAGAGCAAAAGAAAAATACTTTATGTGATAAATAAGGTAAAAATGAAGAATTAAAGGATTAAAACACAAATATTTTTAAATGTGTAAATAAAGCTATATGATATCTGTCCTTATTGTGTTTTTCGAGTAATACATGTCAAAATCACCAGCTGGATTATTTCGTAAAAAATACGATTTTTCATGATATTTATTGAAATTTATATTTATAAAAAAACCTGTTTGACTGTTATACGTTTCTGAGGAAAATACTGAAGAGAATTCTACTATTTTGATCGGCTTTATGAAAAAATCTAAGAAATCAGAGAATTTCAAATTCCAAAATGCTGACAGTCACTAGAGCCAACATTTCAAAAAAAAAAAAAAAAAAAAAGGACGTTTTGTTTTTCAAAAGAGGAAGAAATCGTATTTTTCAACTAGACAGCTTGGAATACAAAAATCGTATGAATTCCAAAATATAATTCAAGTTGAAATGCATTTTTCCAGGAAAAACATTCTACGAAGAATAGTTTTTTTTATATTCCTGTAAATGTTGAACTTTCAATGCTCGTTCAATAAAAAAATCACCGATTTTGTTTTAAATATTCTTATACAATAAGCCTGAATTAATTTTTGAGTTTATAAAACTTTTGAAATAAGATTGATATTTATCTCATTCTGTTTATTTAAAAACTAATTTCAACAAAGACATTTCGAAAAAATGAAGGAAAAATATAGCTGTGATTCACTATTTGTTTCAAATATTTCAGGGCTGTAATGTGTGTGTGTGTAAAGAATTAAAACGGAACTAAATTTTTAAATTTATTTATAAACATTTTACTTCACTCGTAGCACAGTATTAAAACTTTAAATATTTCGAAATTTTATAAGTTTTTTAATATAATATGAGAAATAGCTGATAACTGTAAATGTAATGCATAATTTGTCCACTCATTTCTGTAACTAAATCAGAAGAAGAGAAAAACTTGCCCTTCCCCCGAAATTAAATCCAAGAATCATTCAGATCACGTGATATTAGATTTAGGATTATATAGTTTATTTATCTGGAGACAAAACGTCAAATAGGGATGATCTCTATGGGTTTGAAACCATTGCAGAATGCTGATATATATTAATTTACAGCGAATGATCACCTAAATTAGAAACGCAAATGGATTTGTATCAGAAAATAAGATGAATTTCCCATAAATGGTACATACAGTACAGGAGAAATTAGAAAATTAAACTAAATTTAAGTGAATTATGTATATATATATATATATATATATATATATATATATATATATATATAT
>BMAW01110604.1:99136-123658 GCA_019974015.1 Nephila pilipes | reverse complement strand
ATATATATATATATATATATATATATATATATATATATATATATATACCCAACTCTTTTTTAGCACGAATTTGAAATAACACGGTTCACCAATATATTTTTTTACACGGAGTTTTTGTTCTAGCACGAATCCTCTCAATTTATTTAAGTTCTAATTTTGACAATGTGATCAGAAGATGATTGGCTTATGCCCACATATGTGTGAGTGACTTGGTCTACTTCATGGCATGTTTACTTTGTATTCTGGAGTTACGGTGAATACTGAAATTTAAAAAATCACTTTCTTTGGATGTACTTCAACTTGAGTACAACATTTCAGTTTTCAGTCAAACTGGAAATCCATCACATTTCTGTTTCGACTATATTCATTTGCTTACATTAAACAATTGTTTTAACATGTCTTGAACTTTAAATATATCCTTAAAATCACAATATCTGTCATGTATGATACATGTTTTATACAAATTTCAATGCAATTTTTCATTTCCATGATTCAAGTCGATAATGACGAAGTCGAAGGTGAAGTTCAGCTATTTATGACTCATTTAATTCGAGAGGACTTGAAATTTCCTACAGGTATAGAACAACATTCTCTTATAATTCTGACATGTCGCTTGCCTCAAAACTTTAACGTAATATTAAGTTTTGTGTTGCAAGGTATCAAAAATAATATAAGCAACTTGAGAAACAAACAAAAAAAAAAGCAGCTAATAATAGACATTATAACAACAAAACCCCAGCAGAGGCTGTTTGCAATGAATGAAATTTTTCATTTGAATCAAAGCCTACAGTTATGCTAGACAAGCCTGACACATCTAATGATGATAGCATTTTTGATACAGTTCGTAATAAACGAGCACACTTTTTTTTTTTATTTTTTTATCAAAAAGCGATAAACAGTTGTATGTAGTTTTATTCCTAATTTTCAATTCGGATTTTTATATGTTATATGTATCTATGGACATAACCTACTCAGACCCTAGGTCAACTTTGAACCATAAATTTTAGAACGATTTGTATCAATCGGTTCTAAATACATGAAAAAGTACTGAAAAAATGTTAAAAAAATTATTTTAATTTTTATTTTTGAGAAATTAAGTGTCTCCTAGCGGAGACACTGGGACAAAGTGACATCATAATGTTAATTTAAAATGTTTCTTTAACCTTAATTTAATGAGTAATGCATAGTAATTAGCATAATGAGGTTAATGTAAAATTTGAATCACAAAATACTCCGGTCCGAACTGTTTGGAGAAGGGTCTTCATTTCCAAAACTTATCATTCGTTTCTCTCTCTCTCTCTCTCTCTTTTTATCTTATATTATTAAATAGTTTCTTAATTTTAAGTTGTTTCTTATTGAAAACTCGTGATTTCTAAGAAATGTTGTCTGCGAGTACGGGAGTCATAGTTTTTTCTGCTCAATACATTCTAATTCTGGGAAATTTTAAATTAGACATAATTACAGTGATCACAAATTATGTTTCTTTTCACTTTATGACAGATTCAGATTCTTTCTGGTGTCCTTTAAATATCTTCATTTGGTTAATTCAGTTAGCAATTAAGAGGACTTAGTACCTTTTGAAATCAAAAGTAGAACATTTTGGCACAATTTATTCGATTCATCATAAATCAGCAATATTTGCTCATTTTAATATGAAACTTTGCCAATTTGTGTAATATAGTGTATAGTTTAAAATATTGGGTCAAGTTTTGCCATTAAACTAATATATTTTTTTAAACAACATGAAATATGCGTACAAAAATTTAAAAAATAAATTAATTTACTTTACGTTATCCACAAGATAACATTAGAAAGATTTATAGTAGAACCATGATTCTTACACCAAATTAAAGCTAATTAGTGACCTTATTCTGTTAACTTCAAATTTTTCTTACATTAAAAAAATTGAAAAATTCAAAAACGTTATCAAATTTGGAATTAGTTACTTTTTTTCATGTATCCTGCTATAAAATAAAATCTAATCATCCCATTAACATAAACGAGGTTCATAGAATAAAGATCTACAAGTACCACACTCATGTAAATTTTTAAAGTTCTTCATGCAGAGCATTTTTTTAATCTTGAGGGAAAGTGTGAAAATAACAAACTGAGAAAAAGAGGTTTCTTTACATTGCATTACAAAGAACAAGCCACTTTAGACATTTTTGTTGCACAAGTGGGTAATAATTGTCGGATTTTGACGCGGTTTGCTTTAAAATGCTCCTAACATTCCACACTATTTTTTGAAAATAAATTTGAAAAATCAAATTTTTGAAAGTGCAAAGGTACTAAGTCTCCTTAAAGAACATCATTCCGAGCTGAAGTATATGCCATAATTATAGTTTCAAATCGAGTGATTTTGAAAGCCATTGATCCAATGTCTCCTACAGGCGACACTGAAATGATAGCGTTCTAAATCAGAAGTGGGAAGATGTGAGTAAGAAATTAATAATCTTATATATAAACAGAAATTTTAAGGAATTCAACAGTGTATTTAGTAATTTCTTATTACACAAATAATAAAAAAAATATGAACACTTAGAGATGCGCAAACGTATAATTTTCTTTCTTTTGGAAAACACCATTTATATTTTACCATAAATAAGCTACTAATGTAAAATGCTCACTAAAAATCATTTTTTTTTTTCAGAACTACCATCTATTAACAAGAAATTGACTAATTTCGTACCAATGATGCCTTATACTTAACTTGGCGGCATTTTTTGAAAGTGTTGTTTAGTGTCTCCTACAGACGAAGCTGAGACCGAGAAGGTTAATTTCTAATGCACACTGATTAAAAAAGTTTTTAAAATAAACATGAATTGTTTTTGTTTTATAAATATGTGTTATATGGATTACTTTATAACTGTTTTACACAGTCTTTTGGGAAAATATTTACAGTTTTTTCATCTTGTACGATTTTTTAAAGTTATGAAACATATTCTCATGTCACATGTATTTTTTTACATAAATTTGTTTTGCACGGTTTGCTGAGGAACATATCTACCGTGCAAAAAAAAGAGTTAGATATACACAGGTGATTATCAAAATAATGGAAACGCCTTAGATTTATAAAGAATCTCTTATTAGTATGATGTAGCACTACCTTAGTGCTATTATATATATATATATATAGTAAGATTATTAATCCTCATAAAGATGAAGTACCAGAACTTAGCACATTTCATACGATTTTCTTAGCGTCACCAGGGATGCAGATTAAAATGAATTACAAGCCACAATATTAAAAGTAAACATTTCTGGCTCTGAAACCTCATTTTCTGGCTACCTTTTTAAACATCAGAACACTCTCAGCACATTCAACTAACGGTGATTTATGGTAAATATCGAAATTTTGCGCTGACTGCAATTAGCGATAGACATGTTGCCAACCTCAAAATTAAATAATACAGTTGTAAACGCCAAACTGTTTAGGAGAAGTAATTTTAGGTTATTGACGCCAATTAAAGGATGTAAAATGTGTTAAAACGAGACATCCCACTTACACCAGTCATAAACCCTGCGTGTGAACCGATTTAACTAAGTTGCATATAAATTGTGTTACAAGGTGGTACTTGAGTAACAGTGTATGATAGGATTTAGATTACGTGTTGATTGCTTATAGCCGTGTATATTAAAAAGTTTTGAGACCTGTGAGTGCTATATTGGTTTTGACGAAGTTTGACAATTCCTTTGAAGAATTCATTGACACGTGCTCTATACATGAGCGAGTATTATGGATCCTTCTTGATTTTTTTTTACTTGGATAAAAGATATTATTACTGTTCGATCAAAAACTCTTAAAATGAATTCTTAATAAAATTAACAGCGTTTCATTAACCTTTTCCTACTATTGGTAAAATACGCATCGTTTGGCGAAATAGTCTTTGGGACTTAATAAGAGGTTTTACAATTATTTGAGCTTCTGCTTTAATACTTGTTAAGTTAAAACAAATGACCGAAAATTCTAGAATCTTTTATCAATTATGAAATATCAGAGACATTAATGTATTTTGTACATAATCAGGCAACTATTTCCCCCAAAACGATTTAAAAGATTGAAGATGACCATAGTTCAGCTACAGAAGTTAATTTTATTTTGAACAATTTTGTCCTTTAATATAAATCACGAAAATATATTCCTTTAATAATGAAAAAGAAAATTATCAAAATTAGACGAATAAAATCCGAGCATAATGGAAAAGTGTACTAAAGAAGTGAAGAACTTTTACCAAACATCTTTCTAATATGTCGAATAATGGTTTGAAACAAATATCACAGGAAATAACAGTTTTCAATGGTGATTTTTGACTTCATCGCAAGTAAATTGGGTAGATTTTGAACATTGCGTTGAGTTTGCATCGAGAGAAATGCCTGATATTAAAATCGATAGCAATTGTCTGTTTGAAGAAATTATAAGCCTGAATGTATATTTAAACCCTGATAAATTAGAACAAAAGGAAAATCAATATGTTGAAACTGATAATAGAATGGTAGAAATATTTAACCATTTCAAAAGTAAACACATTCCATATCAAAATGTAACTATTATTGTTAAATTAACGTTGTTCTGCCCTGGAACTAATGCAGCAGTTTAAAGAGTTTTTTTTTCAGGGTTAGTAATGATTTTTTGCACAAGTTAGAAATCAAGATTGAATATAGATACTCTAGCTGCAGAACTTACCGTAAAATTCAATGTGAAGGATATTTCTTGCTCCGAAATATCCAATATATTGTTACAAAATTATAATGACAAAATTATTCATTCAATAGAAAAATACTCGTTTAATTAAATGATTGAAAAAGATGTAAGCATAATTAGTGTATTTTTTTTGAATTAATAAAATGTTCTCTTTAGTTACGCTGTACTTTTTTCTTAAAATTTTTCGTCTTTTTATTCACTCTAACAAAAGTTGGTCATCTAACAAATAGTTAAATCATAGTTAAACTTTTTAATTATTTTAGTAATCAAATGTAGTTCAATTTACTTGTGATCGTATGATAAAAATTTGAGCAGAGTAACTCTGTTAAGCTAAAAGTGCTTCATACGATTTATTCATTTCTTTTCAATCCGTTAATAAATGAAAAACGTGGACAGTGATCAACGAAAACAATAAATAATACAGCAATTCAAGCAATACGCATTAAAATACAATAAAAATTAAGAAAATAACTATTTTTAATTAAAAATAAAAGTTTCAATAAATATAAATTTCAGGAATATAAATAATTATGTCACTGAGGAATTTAAATTAAGACATATTAATTTTGTCTTATCAAAAACTGTTTAAAAGTGCTAAAATTAATTGCATAAGATTTGGTCCTTCATTGATACAGTCATTAAAAGAAAAGGAATTTTTAACACGTGATGGAGTTTCAAAGGTGAGCCTAAGGTGTGATGTAAAATTTTGATTGATCATTGCGTAAGTAATAATCAATAACCCCTACCTCTCATATCATTCATTTTCTGTGCAAATGAATTATAAGCAAAGCCAAAATCCGAATTTGAATGCTTACATGATTCATGAAATACTCAAATCAACTTTTTGATATTTGTTTTATTCACATCTGTCGAAATTAGCAGTGCAGCGGAAAATTGTTTATCTTTGACTAATTTATTAGTGTTAAGATCTCCATCATTTCATATTCGTACAATGAGAGCCGGTGCCCACCAATAAAAAAACTCCTGTCTCATAAATAGTGCTCATTCACGTGACTTCAGCGGAAGTGAAAAAAAAATTAATAATGTGTTATTGTGTATGATAATTTTAATTTTCAAACTTATTAAATTTTATCAGATTGTATTGTTTCAAAATATCCAAAACAGTTGTGCATATGAGTAATACACTTGAAATATTTTCCATACACAATCCTAGACATTCTTAGCTTCTTAATTCTACAGAAATTTTACCTTAAGGTATCCGTACACCTTCGGAGAAATTTTTTTGAAACACATTGATATTTGTTATCGAAATATTTTTAGTGCTAAAATATAATCTAAAACTATGAAAAACTCATTTGATAACTGCTTTTAATTCAAAAATTTTTTGGAGTGGTAAACATGGTGAAAATAGTACATAATTAAATGGATGATCAGAATAACGCTCAAAACTCAAAAGTAAACAAATATATCATTATTCTGTAAATCTTACCTTATTCGTCATAACATCTTTTGGGGCTGGTACTACTTTCATGATGAAAATTATTACAATTTTCGTGTGTTTAGAATCAAATAACAATGAAAAATCAAGTTATAACAATATATGATTTACACCTTTGTTACTAAAAACGTATCAATTTTACAACCATGAAAGTAGTAGAGGTTGTTAAAAACTATATAAGGAAAATACTTGCAAAATTAAAAATAATTCCTTTCATAACGTTTTCTGTTATCTACATTGCCATATGTGAATATGTCGAGAAAACACATTTTGAGAAAAATTGAAAACAAACTTTCAAATCAATTAAAAATTAGCAACCAAGTAAAATTCAAATCCTTGTAACTTATGTTTTGAATAAGATATAAACAAAATTCAAACACTATTAGAAAGAAAAAAGTTTAAATTTTAAACTGACATTAAAATTAGAAAAAATGATGGATGTACGGATACTTTAAAATGTTGTAAATGGTATAATTTGACAGCTTCAAAGGGCTAACATTTACTATTACTCATATGGGTTTAGATCAGTAAACCCTATCTAGGGAATCATTTCTTTTATAAATTTATAGTAGCATCATATATCGAATTCGAAAGAGAAATATTCCCTTGATTGTGCTTAAAGCAGTGTCCCTCAAGTGAATTTTAACTAATTAAACTTATCTACCGGAAACTTATCTATCTCATTTAAATAATTAAGCTTATCTAACCGATCTAAATGATCAGACTTGTACATTGCCGATTCGAAACTATTCTAAAAACTCAGCCAATTATTTATATCGGCTTAAAATGTATATAGAAATAGTTAATTCAGAGCATTTTATCTGTACAGTACTGTTTTCAGCTTTTAGATTTAGTTCACCATTTTTACTATTTTTCTCGGTGTTTCCTAGTGTTTTCGCTAATGTCAACAGTCAACATATTTGGGCACTATTCCTGAGAACGTCTACCTAACACTAAATTCAACTTCATTAAATGATGGTTCTTAACTTTGTCTATATAAAGAAGAGATGGAATTTAATGCAAGGGTTTCAAAAATATCCGCTAATTCGTTATCGACTAATTTTCCAGTTTTCGTACGTCCATGTTCAAATTTTGCTAAGGTATTAATTACTGCAGCTCTCAGAATGACGCGTTTTTGATTAAGCTACTCTATCTTTCGACAATCCAAATTACTTTCTTTTTCTGCAATATACATTCAGATCAAATAGTGTGCAACAAACCATCAATTATCATGACTGAGATACTAGATAACATAGAAAAAATTAATTTGCTCTAAAATTTCATGAGAATCAATTCAAAATAACACAACTCAATAAACACTTATACAGATTATATAAAAAGTATTATTCAGTCTTATTTATAGAGTTGATTAGGGAAGGATTGCAAAAATGTCTGTTTCTAAAACTCTTTATTCCACAACCACACAGCCTATTAAAATTTATTGCGTTTCAGAAAGACACAACACACAGGACTCTAATTTACACTCATAACAATAAAAGAAGCTATTTACAGTTTTTAAAAAACGGTTGCAATGCACATCTACTTATGCAGACTAAACCCAAAGTGTATAAGTGTTTCATGAGCGACAAAAGAAAGTGATACCAAGGATTCATCACACACACACACACATATATATACATATATCATAACTTTGTCACTTGATTAGCCTTTGACAAAAATTGTTTTTCATAAGTGTGTAATATTGAAATTTGATAGTTTATGTTTTTTTGTTATTAGGAAATTCATAATACTTTGAAATTTTGGATTTTAAATATAAATACAAATTAGTTCCATTTAAATGCAAATAATATAATAAATACAGTGATTAATCTTAACGGTGTTATGTTTACTATGACGTCTGCTACAAGGAAAAATGAGTTTTTTTCATGCCAGTTTCAAAACTTTTTCTCTTTTTAAATTTGAAGTTACATAAGTTTCGTTTTAACATTTAATTAACTTAATATTTAAGTATCCATTCAAGCAAAGAAAATACAATGTATAAATGTAAAGAATTATTTATGATCAATTAATAATCTGTAATTGTATTTGCAATTGTAAGTCATTTATTTAAATTTAAGTACATTTTTATTAAAATTTATTGCCTTAGTAATTTAATAAAAAAACTCAGAGTATTTATTTTAAAACAATGCATTATATGCACTGATCATAATTATAATTTCAAGGATCAAATTTAATATATATATATATATATATTTAAAAATTTTATGACTTTCATTTCCCATATTTCAAATATTACAGAAAGCCTGGATTTAGTGAATATTTATTATAAGAATATTCCGTTTACCTCATAAGAAATAATTTCATTTCGTAATGAGCTAAATGTCAGCAATATTAATGACGTAGAACTTGAGAAAAGTTTTCCTCACATAAAACGTCATTAATAACTGAATTTTCAGAAAATTTTAAATACAGATATTTTCCTAATTTTTGTGTTATGTTTATTTATAATTTAAAATTCGATGCACAAACATTCTATTTATCAAATTCTCATTTATAATTCATGTTTACAAAAACAGTGAAACACCCTCCAATATTTAACAGCAAAACAAAAAAAATGCAAATTTTGGAGTATAATAGTGTCTTATTAATCTTATAAGGCACTTTTTTTTATAAATTTCATATTAATAAGTCACTGGTAAATTTTAGTTCATTTTACAGATTATTCACGAAATTCAATAACATCTTAATTTTAAATATATAATTTTAGATGCATAATATATATATATATATATATATATATATATATATATATAAGTGCAGTACAGAGTGCTTTTTAACTCTGTTAGTCACTTATAAGAATTTTTTCTTGCTACAGCCCAGGAAAAAAAAAACTATTTTTGAGTAAGATTTTACTAATTTAAAAAGTAACTCGTGTGCATTTTTAAGCTTTCGTTACTGTTTTAATTATTTATTCTTAAAATTTATTCGTAGAAGTAGAGATTACAATTTAAATTAATAGATCGTCTGAAAAGCCTATTTGCCTCCAAATAAAATTATGCCAGAAATAAAAGGAATATGTATTTCCATTTAGTGTTTCAATGTACATTTAAATTAAGAGTCCAATATAATTAAAAATTTTGTGCACTAATGTGATCACAGAAACTAATATGATAATAATAGAAATAATTTTATACCTAAGAACGTCAATAAATCTTACAATCTGGGATCTAACAAATACAAAATTCAACAAGAACTATATTTTTTATTTTCAGGATTTGCAATAAATTAAATGGCTAAATGTCTGTCCATGTTTGGAAAGAGTTGGCAGCTACTAAAGTCCGAAATGCCATTTCAATTAATCTGTCAATGCAGAAGCCTGTTGCTTAGCAACCGAATGCTCTGTTTGCTGTCAATTTTCTTCCTTCAGTATTTCCTTAGACAGATATTTCATATTATGGAGACATTAGGACCCGACCAGCTTGCAATGTGTTGGGGACTGTCAAGAAGAATAATAAAATGCCTCGGAGTGGGAGGCGAGCATAAAAAATTGCATTTCTCGGATTTCTCCATTTTTTTTGTGTGCCGTCTCTTTGATTTGGTTGGCGATTTGATAACTTCTCTCTTCTTTAGGGACTTTTATTTACCAGCCTGTTTTGAATAAAATGGAGCATATGTGAATAAAGTTTTAAAAGATATAAGAAAATATAAGGGATATGTAGAATAAAATGAAACAAAAGTCGTAAAGAAAAGTTTAGTATAGATTACCATTATTGTGTAAGGTATCAAATAAGCCAAGAAAGGAGGACATTGAAAGTTAAAAATGATATAAAAGGATATTGGCGTTTTGCGACTGGTTTTAGATAGACAGGTGTCGATAAACATGTTTTCTGACAAAAAAAATAAACCTTCTCCCTCAACAAATTACAAAAAACAACCACACAAAAAAAACATTAACAAAAATTCTTAATTTTCAAAATATTACAATCGGAATTTTTTTTAACTTATTTCAGAATGATATCTCTTTTCTAACTTAAGTAATTAATATGTAGGGCGTGTGTAGTCAAATATTCTTAAAATATCTATAAATAAAATTATTAAGTTGGTTTCAAATATTTAATTAAAGTTTTAAAGTGCATAGTAAGATATTGTCAAATTCGAATGTTTTTATTAAAAAGGCGTACACATTATTGCTCAAAATCTTAAATAATTATCTTGTAAGTATATATATATATACACTCAAGAGCCAAAACATTATGACCACCTGTCAATAACGAGTTGGCCCACCTTTGGCGCGCAACACAGCTTCAACCCGCCTTGGCATGGATGCCACAAGTCCTTAGTAGATGACCGGAGACAGACTGTGATAGATTTTTAAGCAACTGTCACTCAAGTCCGAGAAATTGCGAATTGGTGGTCTTTGAACTCTGAGCTGCCGTCCCATGACATCCCAAATGTGTTCTATCGGATTGAGATCCGGTGAGTTAGGCGGCCAGGACATTAACTGGAATTCAGCATCATGTTCCTGGAACCACTTCAACACAGTTTTAGCCTTGTGACACGGGCCTTGTCCTGTTGGAACATTCCATTTCCAGCTTGAAAAACAGAGGCCATGTAAGGGCGCAACTGGTCCGCAATGATGTTCAGATACCCTGTAGCATTCATGGTCTGCTTTATCACAACCATGGGTCCCAGAGATGCTCAAGAGAATGTCCCCCAAAGCATAATACCGCCCCCACTGGCCTGTGTATGACCTACTGTACATTGAGGGAGCAACTGTTCGCCTGGAAGACGGCGTATCCTGACACGGCTATCGGCGTGATGAATGACAAACCGTGATTCATCTGATCAGGCAACTCTCTCCCACTGATCCATGGACCAGTCGCGATGTTCCCGGGCCCAGCGCACGTGCAGTTGTTGATGACACTTGGTCAGCAAAGGCACACGAGTGGGACGTTTGCTGCGTAGCCCCATATCCAACAGTGTCCGCTGAACAGTGTGCTCCGATACTATTCTACTTGGCCCTGCATTGTATTGGGCGGTAAGATGAGCCACTGTCTGGCTCCGGTTTTGCTTCACCATGTCAGAAAAAGGTCGTCGGAGACAGTCTCCGACGACCTTTTTCTTTGATAGCGTGTGGACGTCCAACACCGTGTCGTCTACTGCTGGTTTCACCGTAATTCCTCCACTTTGCATAAGTACTGACAACTGTAGATCGCGAACAACCCAAGAATCATTCTTCAGACTCTCCAGCAGCAGTTAAATACCACTTCCATCTGATCACGTGCCTTCCACGTCATCCAGGCGAGTTCATTGCAAAATGTAGGGGTGGTCATAATGTGTTGGCTCTTGAGTGTATATATACATATATGCGTGTGTGCGTGTCTAATAATGTAAATAATTATTAATGTTAATGAGACATATTTTTCATTATGCCAAATCTCCTATTAAAATACGGATTAAAACACTTAAAAAAATTTAGTAAAACTAAAACCTTTCAAATTTTACAGAATTAAATGAAAATTTCCGCAAATTTTCAAAATAATTATAATAATAATAAAATGAATAAGAAATAAAGTTATTATTCTAAATCAGAAACATAGAAAATATTACAATATGAAAAAGCCTTAAGTTTATTGAAATACAAATTATATATAATTATTTTATTTCAAAGCTTTGTAAGCAATTTTTTAAAAATTATAATTTAGTTAAATACAAACCCACCTCTAAAAATAGCAAGTCTCAAGAGAAAAGAAAGTAATAAATAAAAATACAAAAATGGAGGTAGTAAAATATAAAAACTGTCACATATTTTATAATGGGAAAAGTGTTTTTCAGGTTTACAGGTCCAACCATTAACAACTTCATTAATCGTACAATAAATTAGTGTGTAATCCAAACATATTGAAAATTTCAGAAACAAATAGAATTTCAGATAAGAAAAAAATTAAACTTTTATATTAAAACAAAAGTAAATAACCATAAATTTAAAAATAGTCTGAACTCATAATACACACTCATTTTTTTTTTTTTTTTTTAAAAAAAGAGGTAAAAAATTATAACTTTTACCTCGTACAAAATCATCTCATTCCAGTATGTAGCTGTAAACATTGTATAACCGTCATTCTATTGGTTGAATGTTTGAGTGTCCAAAACTAAAGAATGTGTTAAAAATAAATCGTAAAAAAGTATTTTAATTATTTATAAAACTAAAAGAAATAATGTCTTAAAATTTAATAATTCTTGAGTGAGTGTGAATGTAAAGGTTATTGGTGCAAGAGCCAGATGTGACTATGCTGCACCAAACAAGATTTTACTGTGGTCTAGACGTGAAAAAATTGAAAAGACAAATTAGTTGACAAGAAGGAGGGTCGAAAATAGAGAAAGATCGCTAGGGTATCCCTGGACAGCATAACCCGTGTTTACCAAAGACAGTTAGACCTATAAAAAAGAAAAAGATCACCAGGGGGCCTCGGGGTCATGATGCCCGTACTTACCTGAAGGAGATAAGTTCCTGAGGTACCCTGTTATAATTCCCAGGTGCTGGGTTCCAAGCTATACCCCAAGACGCTAGGTACCCATTTTAGTTGCCTCTTATTTGCCATTTTAGTTGACATGCATGAGCTACAGTGGAGCTATTCCGTCATTTCCGGTCTCCACTAGAGTCTAATAATTTTTTGAAATGTTTACTTAAAACAGTAAAAACATGACATTTTAAAATCATAAAAAAACCAGTTCTGTTAATTTTTCTCCTTTTGAACAGAAAATTTAGACATTAAATTGAAAATTAGAAATGATGGGAGTTATTAGCAATATTCATAAGATAAATAGTCTTAAACTTCTTATTAATAAGGTTTTTTTTCTTTACTCTGTAAGAATATTTGTATTTATTGAATTATTAATAATAATATTTTTATGGAAGATACAATAAACTATAAAATATTAACTATAAGAAGTTAATTACAAGCTACTTTAAAGTATATTTTAATAATCACTCTGTATATTTTATAAATAAAATATTTATAAATGATTGTGATAAATTAAAAATATTATAGATATATATTTTATGTCTTTATTGTTTACATGCGCATAGTAAATATGAGTGTTTATATATATAGTTTTGTGTGTGTGCCAATTTTTTGTACAACTTTCTTTTACAATATTTTTTTAGTAAATTTTAGTTTTGCTTGAAAAATTTTCATTCTAATTTTAAACTTGGTAATTAGAGAGAGACGCATATTATTTGAATAGGTTTTTTTATGTTATTTTAATAGCTTTGTATTTACTGATTTAAGAAAGTATTTGTATTACAAAAATTAACTTCAAAAAGATTATTTCATATAGGCTTTTAAATAATTAAAAAAATTTTATGGAAAACACTCTATTTCTATACAGTCAAACAATTAGTCAATAGTTTAGTGATTATAATAAGGTTATTCAACGCATATCGGAATAAGATATACAATACAATATTGTTTGAGGTAGTTAATTCTTTTTTGTTGTTTCAAGTTCGTACATTTTGTTTTCTTTTTAAATTTTTAAAAGTGTGTGTAGGGGTATGGATTCCATTTAAGATTAAAGGTATTTATTTCAGATTTAATACATTTGCTTAATTTCTTTTCATTTTTCTAACTTAAATTCTAGTCATTTCTGAAATTTTGATAATTCTTGGTATATATAATTAATGATTAGGGAATTTCTAAAAATGTGATAATTGGATCCTTGAAACTAGTTTAAACATACTTTTACTGCTTCCACAGTATGGGACAGCGTTTAAATTACATTATCTTCATTTCTGATTATCAATAATTCTTTACTTTTGCTTGAAATTGTCCATGTATTAGGTAAGTTTGTTTTTAACTAAGTTGTACTTTTTAATTAATGGATTATATATGTTCTGAATTAAAATTATTAACCATAATATATATTTCTGTAAACATATGCTTTTTTTGTTATAATAAATTGTATGCGTTAAATCTTTTATAACATTTTTAATTTTGTTGCTTTTTGGTTACTTTGACAAATTATTGATTTTCTTCGATTCATTCTTTAGTATTTGCAGTTTTTTCATTAAAATTTTTTAATGTGTTTTGATTGGTTGTAATCTGAAATTTAGTATGATTTAATATAGTTAAAAATATTATGCCTGTAATTAAGATTGCTAATTTATTTACAATGTGACACACACACACACACACACACACATGTTGTACTTCGTTCAGTGCAGTATTGCTCGTGAATATCATCCTTATTCGCATGATTGTGCACCAATACGGCTTCTCTCTGTTTCGTGGAAATCTGCATTAAAAAGACAAACTGACCGTTGAGGTGGAAAGAAAATGACACACGCGTTCTGATGGATCTGACAGAAGAAAACTTTCACGATTGTTTCGAATAACTGAAGAGTCGCATGGAGCACTAGGATAAAGGAGGGATGTATGAATGAGTGATTAATAAAGTGAAATATGTATGAAATCACAGAATTTTAGCATATTCCAAGTTATCAGACCATCATCCTTATTCATGTTGCCGCAATACGACTTCTCTCTGTTTCGTAAGGGAAATCTGCATTAAAAGAACAAAACATGTGCCGTTGAAGGTGTGAAAGAAAAATGACACGCGTCTGAGTGGATCTGAAGAAAACTTTCAAACATTGTTTCGAATAACAGAAGTTCATGCGAGACGTTACAGGGATAAAGGAGGATCTGTATGCTTGAGGATGATAATAAGTAAATTGTATAATCCACAGGTACAACATTCAGTGTCAGACCATCATCGCTTAAATCCAGATTGTGCGCAATACGACTTCTCTCTAGTTTCGTAAGGGAAATCTGCGTGTAAAAGAACAAAACATGAGCCGTTGAAGGTGTGAAAGAAAATGACACGCTTCTGATGGATCTGATCAGAAGAACTTTCAACTGTGTTTCGAATAACAGAGAAGATTCGCATGGAGCGTTACGGGATAAAGGAGGGATGTATAGCTGGGATAATAAGTAAATATGTATGAAATCAAATTAAAATGTTTTAAAGCGCCAGATCCTTGTTATTTAATAACCACCTTGTGTTAACACCTCATATATAAAATCAAATCAAATCTGTCATTTTAGGTTGAAACCTAATTTAAAGAAATTTTCTTTATTCTTTTCAGCATACGTAATTATTCACGATGGAGAAGATAAAAAATGGAATTTTGAAAAGAAAAATATTTGTTTAAAAAGTTTCAAATGAAGAATATAAATAATGTTTTGCATAAAGAGTTTGACGTTGTATACGAATTATAAACAAAAATAAAATACTGAAATGTAAAATAATCAAAGGGATTTGTTTCTAAATTAAAACAATTACAGTAAACATTTAGAAACTTTATACAGAAGAATACGGTTAATACGATGTAAATAAAATTACCACATGAAATGTTGGTAATTTAAAAACTGAAAAAAATTATCTTTAAATTTATGTTTTTACTTCCCCAATATATTCGAAGTATTCAATAGTCTAATCAGACGTATACATGGTAATCAATTCAGTAGCCATGATGCTTGAATAATTCTATAATTCGAAACACAGTGATATACGATCGCTATTCAAGAATATGTTGGTAGAAATCACATTAAATTCTATGGATTTGAAAATTCAACTCAAGCTTTTGTGATTAAAACTAACAAACAGTGGAAAATTCAATTATATGACTTTTCTATGACCACTAAAGGGGATATTGTTTTTAGTCAAAAGCAAAATAACCATTAAGTTTTTGTTTTGCAATATAGAGCAACAAGGCTATTATCTCAAAGCAAAATAATCACTCCAGAGCACTTAAAATATTGTATCGTAAGGCGTTGAACTAAAAGACCTCAGTTTGAAATTCTTGACAATAACAAACAGTCTGCCTCACGAGCTAAAGATATGAGTAATTTAATTTCTTTTCAGACATATCTTGAATCAAATTTACTATGATTTAGGTTACCATATAAATCGAAGTAAATAAAACACTTGATTTTATATTTGTTTCATTTCAATAAAAAATTTAGGAAGGAAGTGATTAGACATATTTTGAAAATTGAGTTCATTAGTGGCGAGCGGTATCAACATAAATTGTATATTTTATTTCAATCCAATAAAACAAAACAGGAGAATTTATGATGACATATTTCTGAAAATTATATTTGTTACTGAACAGACAGACAAAACAAGTAATATAGAAAAGGATTTAAATTCTTACTTGCCATACATGAAAATTTTATTTAGTCCTTTTTATTAAATATTACAATTAATATAAATATGTATTCATATGTCGAAATCACAATTGAGTGGTCAAAGAATTTTTTCTAGCTATCTACACACTTTGTCACTGATGTTATTTATTCCTAAATTTATGTCCAGCTAAATATCTTATATAAGAGAGTTTTTTCTCCCATATAACTAAAATTAATTATTTGAAAATCAAATAAAAATTTATGCTTCGACGAGATTCGAACGATGAAATTCTACGTCGACCTTCACCCAAATTTGCCAGCAGACAAATAAGACTATAGTAAGCAGTTGGCCTTTTCTTAATTCATCCATTAGAATTAAATGGTTGGAAGAGTTTACACCACCCTTAGGCAGCAGGAAATTGTTGGCAGGTATTTTGCTAAATAACTATCCTGTTTCCACTTCTAGCAGGACTTAACGATCAACCAAAAAAAAAAATCGCAAACCATAAAGAAACCCGCACAATTTGCTCAATTTTGAATTCTGCGGAATGATTGGTTAAACTGCATTCTACATTAAATTTAATTAAATCAATTAATATTTGAAAATCTGTATTAACATCTAGTGTCATCTATAAGTTTAAAAATATATACTTGAACTTCAGGAGGAATAAAAGTATTTTAGTAACGATTACAAATTTGAACGATATATATGAGTAACTCAAGCCAATGCGGTTAAGTCCATTTGCGTATTTTCAGTTTTGGAAATTTTGATGAAATAAATAATAATCTTCTTAGTTATTAAAGTTACTCGTTGGTCTTTCTAGGTTAGACAGCCCTTTTTAGCTTCTGAATATATTGTATAATAATTTCCACAAACCATTGTGACTCAGTCCACCTTTTATCAATATTTTTACATAAACTTTAAAATAAAGATTAAATTATTCTTCTTCTTTCCACGATATTTATTTGGTAACATAGAAAACAAAATTCATAGTAACTGTAACTAAATTACTTCCTAATTAGAATTGTTGGAGTTTTATGCGTCAAAACACAAAAGTATTACGTTGAAGTGTTTGCGAAAATTATTGTGTTATCAAAACATTAAAAATTTTCTTTAATAACTGAAACTCTGACTTTTAAAATAATAAAAATATTTATTGTAAGGGTATAAAATAAAATGTCAATGGAAATAGAACAAATTGAAAGTGATATATTTCATCTAATTCAGGAAGTTAACCATGTGATTCTGATACACCGTCAGATAACGAAGACATAGAAATAATCAAATAACGGAAAGTTGGTAGAAAAGCAACTGAATCACAAGAATGGTCTAGAAATGTTGAGAAACAAAGGATACAAGGTAAACAATATCAAAATAGAAATAAAATAATTCCTGCAAAGAAATTTGATAATAAATCTTGTAACTGTTTACGACTTTGTAATCGCAAGATAACCTTTTATCAAAACAGGCGATGAAAATTTTACAAGCTTAATGATCATCATAAGCAAAATATTTTTAAAGTGGGTTAATTAGAGTTCATGCTATCAAAGACAACGACCCAGGAATAACACCAAAGGACCAAGACTCAGTCTTGAATATTAGACTTAACGGCCAAGATGTTGGTGTTTGCAAAATATTTTACAAAACATATCAAATAAGTAACGGGCATTATATAATTGCTGTTCAAGGAAGATCTATGAAAGGACCACTGGGGCAACATATTCAGGTAACAAAATAGATGATTCCCATGTAAGAAAATATAAATTCCTTTCCTGCTATTTTAGCCATTATACAAGAAGTCATAATCCAGACACCCAGATACTTAAATTCAGACCTTTCTATTGCAAAATGTAAACCTGTTTGATGAACAATGTAATGAAGAGCAAATTGATAAAGAAAAGTTTATTACCATATATTTACGACAAATTTAACTTACATTTTAAGCAACCTCAAAAGATAACTTGTGCAAAATGTGATTATTCGGTAATAACAATCTGCAATAGATGAAGAAAAATGCAGCTGAAGTTGAACATGACAGACACTTGCGAAATGCAGAAATTGCCATAATAGTATGGCTAATAATCGATTAAGAGCTTCAGACAAGAATATACGTGTTTAGTTTTGATTTAGAAAAAGCATTACCATTTCCAGGAAACTATCCACATCAGCAATACAAAGCTTATATAAGCATATTAATCTTGGTTGCCATGATTTAAGACTAACGAGGGCTATGTATGTTTGGCCTCTCTTAAACATCTTGAGGTTCACAAGAATCATCGTGTTTAACTAAACACATTAAATTGTACACCAAAAGGATTTTCAAAATTATAATGTATTCAGATTCTGTGTTCCGTTAAGAATCGAAATATAAGACTATTAATTAGAGTTTACTGAAATTGGTTCAGAGTGAAGAAATGAAAGCTGAATCAATTGAGCTCAAATTTTGATGGGCACAGTTATTTGCCCAATGATGCTGATTTTGCAGTTATAAACATGCAAAAATTCCGTATGTTATAACCCTAGTAACCAGGTGTCCTTATAATACAAATCAAAAGGAAGAACCCTTTCAGAGTTGTCAGAAAAGTCCACAAATTTCTTTCCACAAAATAACCATTGGAAGAAACTGTTGCAACAGAAAAATCAACAGTCAAACTAGCCTGAGATGGATGATAAAGTGGAAAGGTCAAACCCAAGCAGCATTAAGTTCAAAATAAAATTTTTGACGAGGATATTATTTCATGTAATTGATGTAAAAACAAAATAGGTAGGCCAGTAAATTTAAAAATATAACTCAACCTATATTATATCCTAATGGCCTTAATTTCAAGAAACAAAAAGACATCAATATGACATTAAAGTATACCTCCAATTCTAAACGACTTTACAGGACATTAAAGGACAACACGTGGGATTAGGATTACATTTAAATAACTCGGAAGATGATGTTTGTTATAATGAATAAACATAAAACTTATGACAATAAATATTTTACATAATTTCTTATCTTTTCAGCTGCCAAAGGTATAAGTCCTAAAATTTTTAAGATGCGTCATATTTCAATAAATACTTACGTTTTTATTTACATGTACATATCTTTTGCAGAGTTTACACCTCGAAAGACTTTTATACACTTTCTAGTGAGATTAATAAACCAAAATTTTAAAACTAATGTATCAAAACATTAGTCTCAATTTTGTCTTTGGACTTAACCACATTGGCTTCTGAACTGACTCATATAGGAGAGTTAGCTAATAGTAGAAATTTAAAATATCATAAAAACAAGATTTGAAAAGTAGTCCAGCATATTTTTGGTTAACTAAAGCAATAATCCCTTGGGTGGTTAATAATTATTTCATATCAACAAAAGCTGAAATTAAAATAAAAATTCGTAAATCCAAAATGGATCATTGTATGTCAAATAATAAATCGAGGCTTAGTGATGAACAGAGGGTTTCAATTAGTTTTGACAATCATGGTAACCTGTGTGCCACTGGTTTGATAAAATACCCATATTTCATCATGAAATAATGAGATATGGATACAAGAGAATTAATCAATACATTAAGATGGCTTCGTAATTCAAAAGTTACAATTCTGGTTAGGGAAAAATAGAACAGGACCGAAGATAGTAATCTTAAAAATATCGATATAATCCTTCAGACTAATTGTTTAGGTATAAGTGATTCGATACTACTAAATCACAATTACTTAATAATTCACAAAAGCTACTACGATTATCATGTGCTGTAGAAGTTTAC
Source organism: Nephila pilipes (assembly GCA_019974015.1). Classification (NCBI taxonomy): domain Eukaryota; kingdom Metazoa; phylum Arthropoda; class Arachnida; order Araneae; family Nephilidae; genus Nephila; species Nephila pilipes. The sequence continues at coordinate 103,587 of BMAW01110604.1, read as the reverse complement.
GTATGTATGTAAAATTATTTACATATCGTGACTTGTTTTTCTTTCTAAAAAGTCATTTACAAAACTAATTTAAATGCGCGCATTTCATATTTTGAATTTTTACGAGGCAATTTTACTAACACATAGATCTAGATGAATGAGAACTCAGCTTTCTTACTACAGAAGTAAATTTAAATAAGTATTTAGTGGAAACGCAATATATCAGGATTCTACGTACCGTCTGCAAATATTAACTTTCAACTCCACAGAGTTTATGGTGAGAGATGTCTCAGGATACCACTCACATTTAACTTGTGAACTAAGCCTATTCTTACTATTAGCATGTGACTCAATTTTCCGATTTTACAAATTCAAATTTAACTACTATAACAGGATGGTGAAAATAAATTTGTAATTAGGAATAAAAACAAAGAGACACAGTGAATGAAATTCACTTTTATAAATAGCCATATAAAATATTTTTAAATATGTATACAGAATATGTACGTTTTACAGATATTTTAAACTGTTTCCTCAGAATATATTGTCATTTTATCAGGCCTAAAATTTTCACTTAATGGTATTTGCAATGACTTAAAGATATATTTTGAAATTTTCATATATTGAATAAATGCAAAACTGATTCTATAAAATGCGATAAGCTTATAGATCTGGAATTCGTAGTATTTTGGCTTTCAAAACGATGGTTGTCATAAATTGACATTTAAAATATAAAGGAAGCAGATTTTATTTATTTCGTGAGTTGAGGACAAAACACTCACTTGTTGATTCGAAATCTAATTCAAAATAAACTATATTTTAGGAGAAAAATTTCGTTTTCCCCTTTTGTTCTTTTTACTTTTTGTTTGCTTTATAAATATTTTAGATTTTTATAAAGAATCGAGTGTACATCAATATTTGCCTGAAGTGACATAGGAGTTTTGGTATATTTGTCGTATTTAGGCAAAAATATTTATATTTTTACTTTATGAAAGAATCTGAAATTTTTCTATTATGAATACAGTATTTTTGCTTTTAATGTTTCGAATGCATTCATGTAGGCGAAATAAAATCATACAGAATATTTTAAATAAACATTTAAGATGTAAATTAAATTAATTTTGAAGGAAGGTATTCTGTCTATAAAATCTTTCAAAAATTATTTATACTTTCTCCTTCAAATGGTCCTTTCAGTATAGATTAATTATAGTTCTTATAAAAATATACTTCTTAGAAATATGAACTTAAATTAGAAACCAGTGTATAGTTCTAATTATTTTATTATTGGTAGCAAAATCTGGGTTAGTTTTTGATCAAGTTCATTGCCTTAATCATATAAAGTTACACACAACATCAGAACTTTCTTATTATGGCAAATATTTGTAGGAGTAACATAAAAATTAAAGTTTATTGTATATGTTTTGATACCAATAGAATAAATTCACGTATAAATAAACCCTGAGATGTGGTGTAGCATAAAATGTGCTATTTGAGTTATTATGAAAACGGTAAATATAATAAAATTATTGTTGAAATGTTGACGATAAAAGCAATGATGATGCCTTTTGAAATAAAAACAGAAATATATCAGTGCTTTGTTAAAGAAAATTAAACTGAAAACTCAAAGCTGATTTAGCTGTTTTCAATTGGCACATTTTTCTAAGGCCTTTCTTGAAATAACAAAGTGATTTTGTAGGTAAAGAATTTCTCAACGAGTTAAAGTATTTCTTAACTTAGACACATTAGAAGGCATAATTATAATAAATACCGATTTTCTATGTTCTTCAAAATCTAGATAACTATTATAAGAATAACAACTATCATTTTCAGGCGAATAATGCCTAAGAAAATTTTCCGAAATAAATCTTTCCGCACATTAAATTTTGCTCCATACCTATTAAACAATTTTCGGCAAATAATAACTGAACATAAGCATAATTAAATTCACTTTTCTTCGAACTGAGTTAATATTCTTTTGTTTTATTCAAGAGAATACATTATAAATTATAATCATTTTCCACTTTTGATTGAACAAAATGCGTTCTACTTAAATGGATGACATAAATAAATGATTGAAATAAGAAAGAATTCAGAAAGAAAGAAATTTTCGGCACGTTATTCTCTGCAATTTCATTTATGTGCGTTTTACTAAATTTTATGCTTACAAACTTCGCTAAGCACCGTGATAATACTTTTGAAAAACCTTTGATTCTTTTCAGACATATAGCAGCCTCAAGAGGTATAAAATGAATAGCATTCATAAACATAAAAGGAAACTAAATTAAGAATCTATTATTAATCTTAACAATATAAGTGAGATTTGGTGAAATCATAGTAACTCTATGTCTCACAGACAAAACATTTCACAGTTAATGGCATCTTAGAATATTCAATGAAACATTTGCATTCATACCACTCACACTGGAAAAGTGAAATCTTGAAACTTCTGACATCTCAGGTGCATTATTGCCAAAGTAGACAATTTGATATAAAATATGCAGAATGAAATGTGATAAATCTTTGAGCTATATTAGGAAAGACAGTATCAGAACAACTAAATTACTTTTATCTAAATTTGGTAATACCATGGTTAAGAAATTACGAAGTTGTGTTTCTTAGAAAAACTGTTTTTGATTTAAATGTTTTGATTAATTTATTCATTTTGTAGCTATTAGTGACATTTTAAGAGCTCTATAATTGGTGTTCGGAGGTGTAAGTGGACATGAAAACTAGAAATGATGACAATTACTTGTTGCAATTGGAATAAGTGAGTGAAAACTTGTTGTCTGGGACCTTGTTGGTCTCTAGCTCATACAAGAACTTAACATGGAAAAATAATTTTCTTCCCTTCACTGGATCACGCCAAAGATTGCTACAATTTGAAATAGAACCAAGTGCTCTCGGCTGAATTCATGCCAAGTGCTTGAGAATACCTAAACATCCCGGCCGCGATTAAATATATAATATTTCAAATTAAAAATACAAATAATTATAAGCCCATGATAGAAAATTAGAAGGTTGACCTGACAAATAGAGTCTTTAAAATGTAAACATATACAAAAATAACGAATAACGATGATAACACAAAATGTACTTATAAGCTAGAATGAAATTAATTATTTTGTAGCTTGTAATGATCAAAGATTGGTAGAATACTTATTTTGGAAATGGCTCTTCCTAAATACCACTGATACGTATGTCAGCAACTCACAGCATTTTCGTCAGGACCTGATATGACTTTAATGATTCGACCATAGACCAAGTATAAAGTGGAGCTGCGTGTCCTACTATAGTTTCTACTCAGAGTTTGCTCTTGAGCTGATTTAATTTGATTAGTTGTATATTAACGTTGTGTATGAAACAACACAAAGGAATTTTATTACTATTAACGCCGCACTAGAAACACGGGATTATTGGCGAAGAATCTTAATATTGAACCTTTGTCAAGTGACGAGGGTTGATCCTGAGACACCCACACCACGCTATAAGGAAGATTTTGGACCTTGTCAGATTTAATTTTCATCAGTCCGGCTACACTGTGGGTCTTCAAGAGCATCAAGGCTCCAGACCCACGACTCGATGAAAACCGTCAACATAGGTCCACTAGGCTGCCACGGTAACAGAGTTATTGGTGAATGACCTCGTAATTTTAAACCCAGGCATGTGAGGAGGCTGACTCCTGAGCAAGCACTCCGTTTACAAACTTCAAACCATGTCCAATGAGGATTTGTGGTTAACGTGCATAAGTCGCGCAACATGGTGAATCTAATGGTATCAGGGCTCGAACACAACTCGACGAAAGCTATGCAGGCCGCGTTTCTGTGACAATGGCCAGCCTCTACACTACCGGCTTCCTTAAGCTGTTATTGATATTAAAATGAGCATAATCTTGTGAATACCATAAGAATAATGATAAAATGTATAGGTAACATGATAAATGTGTAACTATTTTCTAAAAACGTTTTATTTCCTTAAAAATATGGTCTTGAAGCTAGAAGTTTTACTGAAAGCTAAATATTTGAAACGTTGACTAATAAATTTAATATATTGTATGCCTTCTTGAGTATATTACCTTTATTTATATTTGCTTATAAGTGTACTAAATATCTTAATTGAAATAAATGAATGACATAAAACAAGAGAAAAATATTCACACAAGTTTTTAAAAATAATTCTAGATCATCATTTTTATGGCCTTAAAATTTCTTTTGGTTTTGCTTTCTAGGGAAACAGGTTAAAGTGTTTTGAATATTGCATTGTCTACATTACATCTAGGGCGTAATCGGTGCTTCATTTTTCATTAAAATTCAGGTTTTTAATTGCTTATAAATTATGTTATAGAAAGAATAATTAATAACACGAGTTCTAATAATGGCTCATATTGTTTCAGGGTTAAAAATGCAAATATTATATTTGACTGTGAATTCATTTTTCGTTGTTAGAAATTTAAAAACATTATGGAGAAATACAAC